>CM050164.1:438898806-439036306 GCA_027410445.1 Discoglossus pictus
ATTCTCAATTTAACTGCTACTGCTGAGTAAAGGGTCTTGTGAGACCGAGAAGCTATATTAAAATGTAGAGCTATTTCTGTAATTTACATTGGCTGTTATATGCTTTGTTGATGGCAATAGCATTTGAATCATATCTGTCAAACAGCTCCTTCAGTAGCTATGGATATTACCTTGGCAAGAAAATCAGATTCTTTTGTGTTTGAATACCATCAATATGCTGATGATGACCAGATCTATCTCTCCTATCTAGACCTCTCCTGCCTACTACTCATGTCAAGTCATATCTATCTGACATATCTGTTGCTAACACTTGCGGGCTCGCATAGCGAGCCGCGGCTCTCGCGAAGCAAGGGTCGCAGATGCTGGCAAGGAGCGCCTTCGGCGCTCCTTGCCAGCAACTGCGACCCTCGCAAAATTTACGTTGTAACGCAAAGAAAATACGAGACACGTTACGACGCATTATGACCTCGCAAAAAACATCCGCAACAAGCGCACATCAAAACATGAAAAATACAACAAATACATACAACAAATACATAAAAAGCTTACTTACAGGAAGAGGGAGCATCCAGGACCTTGAAAACTAAAGTTTCACCTCAATTTTAGTCAAATTAAAAGATTTTAGACACTAAAAGATTTTAGACACTAAAAAATGGCCGAAAACGAGGCTACAGCAGTCTAAAGACGCAAAACACCACCAAACACCTACATATTAGAAAACAAGGACGCAACCCGCGCAACCACAAAAACATTACAAACACGATAAATACAAGCAACAAACACATAAAAAGGTTACTCACAGCAAGGGAAGGCACCAAGGACCTCTGCAAGTGAAGTTACACCTCTATTTAAGCACAAATTTCGGAGTTTAGAGACCCGAAAATGACCTAAGCGAGAGAAAAAATTATGCCGAACAAAACGAAAACGTGGCTAAAGGTCCCTAAACACGCAAAACACTACCATAAACACGCAAAACACCACCAAAACATGCAAAACACTACCATAAACATGCAAAACACCAAACAGCTACGGATATTCCGAAAAAGCCCACCAAACAGCTACGGATATTATGAAAAAGTCGCACAACAGAAAAAACAAACGACGCTACATCAGCCACATTAAATACACCAAACAGCATTAGCTCACTTACAATTTCATTGCCGTAATTTTTTGACGGGCAATCCGCTAGTATATATATAAAGATTACATTTACCATGTGTTTAGGCATCACCACCATACTTCTTTGTCTTGGTGTCATGTTCGATTCTGGGCAATCTGTCATACTCCATGTTCTATCATTCACTAAATCTTGCATCGCAAAAAATGTCTCCAAATTATATTTCGTCCTTACACAAGACACTACAAACAACCCGATCTATGAACGCATCATGACCCGAATACCAGAAAAACATATTATAGCCTTCCACTCATCTTGCTATCCCCACATGCCTCCTCCAGGACTTTTCTCTGCTGGTCCCACACTATGGAATTCTCTACCTTGGTGAACTGGGATCTCCATTCGTTTTCCATCCTTGGAAAACCCACTCGTCATTTCAAAATTCTTTAAAAGTGATGGAGACAAAGCCAACAGACTTTTTCTTTCCTGAGAGGAATATATATTTTTTTATCATTTTTTATATTAATGACTAGAAAGTCAAATATATTTATTTGTCTTTTGTTGCAGTTAAATATGTAGTCTTTTATCTTTTGTATGATCTGCTTTATTGATCCAATTCTTATACAAAGAAACTTATTTTATTAATATACAGTAAACTCCCCCAACCGGCACTATCCGGAGTTCAAGACTGCAAAAAAAAAAAAAGGCAAATTTTTTTTCTAATTATTTTTACTGGGCCTAGTGCCTTTTTAAACACATTTTAATGGGTTTTGGAGTGTTTAAGGGTCATCTAGACCCTTAAATTCGGGGACTCGCGATTAACCGGAAACTACACATAACTGGCAATAGGGAGTCCCCATAGGTGCCGGATAACAGGGAGTTTACTGTATTTTATTAGTGCACTAGTCTTAATGCTAAGTGTTTTTACTTGTTTTCTGTTTAACTTGTTAATCAGTGACCTTGTTTGGTTTATTTTCTCGGCACTGTGCATATTTTCCTTCTGTGTATAGCTTTCGACCTTACATTTTTTTTTGCATTCACTAAGAGTTTTATTTACTGCTTTTCTTTGTTTGTAGCTAGCCTTGACCAGTATCTAAACTGTTATGTATAAAATTATATAAGAATTCCTAATGCACAGTTTCAATTGAAAATAATAACTAATACAAACCACAAACTAGAACTAATATTTATTTTTTTTATTGCAAGATTATATACTAATAAACTGTAGACGGCAGGTATTTATACTTATGAGAAATCTTCTTTCCTGACAATTATGAATTTAAGTTCATGTCTAATGAGGTGTTTAACGTCTTTAACTTTAACCCCCTACTCGATTTGGCTTTTGCAACACTGGAGCAGAGCTAAGAACTGTACTTACATACACTAAATTTCATGAAGCTGGGATGAAACTATATAATTTTCAATTGAAAAATAGTAAGGTACAAGTCAAATTCCAATGATGGTCATTATTCTTGTAAAAAATATATTAATATATAATCACAATTCTAAAGACACATTTGATTAGATAAAATGACCCAATCTTTAATCTATTAACCTATGATCATGTTGCATCCCAAATGTCAAAATCACTACAAATATTAATTATTAGTAGTTTTGATACACAAGAGGCACACACGATCAAACTACCAATATCCTCTGAATAATAGAGAAAGCAAAGGAGTTCTAGAAAACCATTTACTTCTTCTTCATAGACTACTCTAAAGCCTTTGTCTGTGTGGATCGCAACAAAATGAGTCAAGTTCTTAAAGCAATGGAGGCACCAGGCTATCTCATCAACATCCTGAGGAATCTGTATGTGGGCTAAGAAGCCACAGGCAGAACCGAACATGGAAAAATCAAATGGTTCAAGATCGGAAAAGGAGTGCATATATTGTCACCATATTTATTCAACTTACTGTATATATGATATACATCATGCATAAGGTTGGATTGGATGATTCCAAAGGTGGAATCAATATTGCTGGAAGAAATATCAACAACCTCACATACGCTGATGATACTGCTCCGATGGCCCTAAGTGAGGAGAAACTAAAGGACCTACTGATGAGAGTGAAAGAAGAGAGTGCAAAAGCTGGCCTGCTGCTCAACTTTAATAAGATAAAGATGATGGCAAACATCAGTCTCAATTCCTGGCAAATAATTGGGAAGAAGTGGAGGCAGTGACAGATTTAATGTCCTTGGGCTCCAATATCTCTGCACATGATGACTGCAGCCATACAATTAAAAGATGTTTGCTTCTAGGGAGGAAAGTTATGGCAAGTCTGGATACAAATTAAAGATATATTACTATCAACAAAGGTCCGCATAGTAACATACGGATGCAAGATCTGGACCATAAAAAGGCTGAGCGCCTTAGAAATGCCTTGGAGAAAACTGATTAGAGTCCCTTGGACTGGAAGAAGATTTTATAAATCAGTACTATAGGAAATCAAGACAAACTGTTCACTGGAAGGTATCATCATGCAACTAAAGCTCAAGTATTTTGGCCATATCATTAGAGGACAAGACTCCCTAGAGAAGACGCTGATGATGGGAAGAAGGGGGCTGCAGAGGCAGAGATGTATACACCCATGAAGTTAATTCATGAGCTTGAGGGAGCTCAGAGGGACAGTGGACTACAGATGTACCTGGCATTCTGCAGTCCGTAGGGTCATGGAGAGTTGGACATGACTGAACATCAATACAACAAATACACAGTAATTTTAATATCCACCACAAACACGTCATGTAGTATCATAAGATTTTTCAATCTGAATTTGGGAGTAGGCTGTAAATGTCTACATGAACCTACATGAACATCTTTTTATTTTATACGTATGCCTGCGCTAGTTGGCCAATGCATAAAAACATCATTGACGCCTTACAAGACAGGCCTAAACAAACAATAAAAATACTGTTCTTATGAGAGATTAAAGCACTGCTACATATTGTTATTTCTCCAGCGGAGAGTGACTTAAGTTCCAATATGGCAACGTGATTAACTCTATGAGTGCATAATAGTTACCAACAGGAAAATCAATCATACATCATTTACACAACAAGTTTTTTGGGGGGTATTAAAAGAATGCATTAAATATTTAAAACATTTTTTAATTATTATATTATATTATTAATTATCAAAAGCAATGAATTAGTGTACTACAAAAATAAATGTTTTAATATGTTGTAACCTGACCATTCCCTTCTGGAACGCTACCTTTTCGTGGCGAAGGGGCTTGTGTACCTCAATAAAGCTGTAACCCAAGATGGGCAGGTCATAGCAGAGAGGTTCGACAAAGCGCGGTCCACTGGAGAAGGAACTGGCATCCATGAAAGCATTATGGATAATCACAACCAGACACAAAATATGACTGGTTTGCTACAGCCCATAGAGTCATGGTCATGGTCAACGACTAAACTAAAAACCAACTGACCGCCATTTGGATCTGGATTCATTATTGATCTTTAGGGAGAGTATAACATTGTATTACTAGAATTTGTTTTTCTTACTCATTCTATTTTACCATATGCTTTCAATTTTGTAAGGCATTTTTTGATACTGTAGACATTATTTTTTTTAATCTTTCATAAAAAATCCATTTAGTTTAGTGGTCTATTTAGCCATGTAGTCCATTTAGCCATTATTTAGTACAAAACGGCCTTATTTTTGTGGAACCTTGCAAAACGACAAACAGGTGAAAATAACACTGTACCATTTGTGATATGACAAGGTGTTTGAACATCATTTTGCTTTTAGGCAGTATTTGTACAAAGACATGAGCGGCCCAATGAAATAAACAAACAAAACAAATGCTTTCAGTTGCCATCTCTAGCTCCTGGTACGTATTGCCCAGATCAAAAATCAATACTGAAAAATGGACTCAAACAAAAACAAATTAGCTGCACTGTTGACTTTAACTTGTTTCACAGACATTATTCACTTAGTATTTTAACCCTTCTATTGCACAAAATGTAATGCAGCTGGAGGTCACCAGTTCAAATGGACTGAAATGATAGGGGATGTAATATATAACATATTGTTTTTTTGACTAGTGGTTTGGCTGGTGCTACAGGTGCCTGTAGGGCTTTACTGGAATATATAGGACTAGCTCTACGGGATTTGTGGGCGTGTTACATATAAAGGATCATAAGGCTAGATTTTGGTTTTGATGTTGGTCACGCAGTTGCGACCTCGCAAAGTGAGGTTGCAACAGAGAGCAGTGTACGACGCACAACATAGGCTGGATAAGCGCCAAAGGGGCTCATCTGCGAAGCCTCGCGAGGTGAGCCGTGTACGGAGCAGGACTTAGGCTGGATGAGCACCAATGGCGCTCATCGGCAAAGCCTCGAGATGCGAGGCGAGTGGTCTACAGGGCAGGACTTAGGCTGGATGAGCACTGAAAGTGCTCATCTGAGAAGCCTCGCAATGCGAGTAGAGTGCGGGAAGCGGGAAAGGAGTAGAAGCGGGAAAGGCTTGCAATGAGCGTTGAAGGCGCTCATTGCGAGCCCCGCGATGAGAGCCAAAGGTGCTCGGCATGGGGCTCGCGATGAGCGCCGAAGGTGATCAGTGCAAAGCGAGGCAGCATTGTTGTAACTGGTTAGTCCAAGGGTGTCTTGGCAAACTCAAGGACATGCTCTAGCTATGCCACTGCATGGTATAAATGTAAGGTTGTGTTACGGGGAACATCTAATAGCTACATTACGGCTTATGTGTGATTTTGACTCAAACTTAAATAATCATCATCATAATAATAGTACTAAATAAACAGGAGGGGGTAGCACACACAACATCAATAGAGTACAGTTCATAGTATGTTTAACAAAAACAATAAAGTGCATACCAGGAAAAAGTGAATTAGGTTTATTTGTTGTTATCTGCATATCATCCCTCTTAAACTGAACATCACTTTGGCCATATTATTATCAGTTGCATACATGCTCATCATTAAAGGTGCACCATATATAAAACACCATAAATACCATAAACATTTTTGTTTTTGACATGCACATTGAAGGTTTACTATGATTTTGAGTTATCAATTCACTCCCCAAAATCAAATGTACACATCAACTGTTTCTATTCGTTTTTGACAATGACATTTGTCCTGCATCTTAGCTACAATTTACTCCAAGTAACACCTAACACTTTCCATTCACAAAGACAACCTACTCATATGAACATGACACAAAGCCTGCAAATAAACTAGATTACACTAGTATTATTGGTAAAGCTTAACCAAGAGTATCAAAAGGGTAACAATAGACTCACATAAGCCCAATGGCTCCCTACTGGGCACTCCAATCTATGGGACCTGATTGATGTCTCGCTCAAAATGGAAAAACAATAACACCTCTCAACACTCTCATAAGTCAACACATATTTTCACCCAATTAAATGGTAGGTACTTACCAAAGTAATCCTGGCACTCCAGTATGCCACTTGGTATGTGATAGATCAATTGCTAGAGCACTATTTAACAGTACTAGTACACATTTTAGTCCGTTATCCCAGATATTTAGACTTGAGAAGTTACTGTACGAATAGATATTTTCACAACCAGATTGTTGGCAAAAGTACAACATTATCATTGACTGTAGTGTTTGTATGTTAACTTGTTGGACCACTTTTGTAATGTCTAATGTTCTGTGGATTGGATTGAGCTATGAAAGCACATGTGATTAAAAAATGATAAGCACAATCGAAAGTATCTTTTCTGAAGTTGTCTTCAAAAAATAGCAGAGCTCCCTCTCTATCCACACACTGATAATTACCAAAGAGCTGAAAGGCGGTGAAGGTTGGGGGCAGTATATACAACTCAAAGTGGCCTGAATTTAACTCTCATTCATTTACCAGAGCAATTATATGGTCTCAAGGATCTCAGCAAACTGTTGTCAGATTGGGTTAACATTAACAGATCAGGCAGAGGGCACGGCAGGACCTTCCTAGACGTATCTCTGTTTTTCTTTGGTTCGCTCAACTGTCTTCTCTTAGAGTCCAATCATTTGTATTTTACAGTATATAAATGTGTACATAATTGGTGTATTAATCTCATGCACCTCATAGCAGCCTCTTTGGCCACTTGGAATGTATAATCTGTCTTTGGTGGAAATGTCTGTAACATTCTCAATTCGAGCCAGAGATATAATGTTAGGATACTTTGAATATGATCCATAATATAAATCCATGGTTAAAAACTTAAAGTTGTTCACATCAGTTTATAAACACACATTTCTATTACAGGTTCTTCATCAAAGGTCCTTCATTCAATGTTTTGTTTGGATGGTTCAGTCTCAGTGACCTCATGGGTCGCAATACAAAATGCTGATCTCTGTGACCTTATGGGTCGCAATACACCATGCTGATCTACTTTATATTCATGGCAGAGATCCTGGAGTGGCGTGCCAGTCCCTTCTCCAGTGGGCAACAGCATACTGGTGATCTCCCATCCAAGAACTGACAAGGCTCAACCCTGCATGGCATCAGGGTGCTGTGACCTCTTGATTCCATGACTGGAATCAAACCCAAATCACCAAATCCCAACCACTGGACCACCAGGGAATCCAACGTTACAGTAAATTACCATTTCTCTTAGATATTGAAAAATTTGGTGGATCACACCACTGGAACATTGAATGAAGTGACAAACTTTGTTTTTATTTGGTGTCATTAGGTTTGAAATATTACTATGGACTGTTGCTCCGTGATCTAACATGGATTAAACTTCTCCAAATAAAAGCACAATGGAAAGCCTAGTGGACATTTTTTTACATTTTCTTTTTTTTTAAATGAAGAGCACATGCGTAAAAGTGCTTTGAATGTACAATTACCCTGGACGGCATGTATCAGTATGTTGTGATCTTCAGCCAGTGAGATAACCTATTGCTTAATAAGACAAGCATTTCTTACAAATTTCAAGCATGATTAAATGTTTTATCTAAATATTTTTTTTTATTTAAAGTAAAAAAATGTGCATTAAGCAATATGAAAGTTTTGTTATAGAAAATGTTTAAGTTTTATATCCCTTTATTGACTACATCTAAATGTTACAAGACAGTTGCTGAATTTCTATTTCTTTTTTGTCTCTATGTTTGCATGAGAGAGCAATACATGTTCATTACTTCCATGCCTTGTGGACCTGACCCTCTTGTTTTGCTGCCCTTGGAAGGCAGATTTTAGCTCGGGTTCACAGTTCAGTGCTTATGATCACCTCGCTCACCATTTCCTTTTAGTACATACTTGAAGTTCATGCAGACAAGTGTTGTTGTGTTTTACTGAAACAGAATAATAAAGTCTCATTCCCCAGGGGACCAAAATGAGAGATTTCAGAAGCAAAAATGTCACTGATCTGTGTTATGTCACAGCAATAGTTTTTCTCTTGTTTCTAGATACAGATCTTAGATCTCAACATATTTATAATTAATATTCTAGCCTATTAATAGTTTAAATTCACAGCACTGACTGTAGACACATAAATACATATTGGATATTTCTCCAAAAGAGTTTGCAATTTATCTATGCTTTTGAAAATGTAATGTTTTAGTATTTTTTATTAGTATTTTAATTTAAATATCCAGTTGCAGACAATTAAAATGATAGTGTAGTTTTAAACCTGCAATAATTATATAATTACAATTATTGGTATTTTTTTAATTTTTATTTCCTTACCAATAGATTATCTAGTCTATCTACAAACAACATAGAACACAAATAGACATAACAATTGTTATTATCTCATCTAAAAAATACATTTATATTTTTAAAGTAATTAGCACTAATGATAAAGTTTTATGCTAAATCTAAAATCAATATCCCTGTCACGGACCCCTCTTTCAGTTACAGTTCCCATTGAGCCACCATAACGGACAGACTGCTTGGCTCCAGTTACTGGACTCTGAACATAAACCTCCAATGTATTGTAGTCTGATTTGTCCCATTGTTTGCCAGATAAAGTTTATGTACTCTATTTGAGGTCTGGATTACTAGACATGGAGACAGCATTATGTGTATTTGGAGGTTGGCCTATTGTTCACAGGTGCCAGACAGGATGTCAGGGTGCCAGTCTATTAGACCCCATATGGAGTCAATATCCTATGTTGTCTGCCACTCCCTGTCATTGTTGTGTTGTATGCACTCCCCTCTATAAATATTGTTGACTTTCCAAAAATACATCAGTTCACTGCTGAGACATATAGAAATGGTATGTTCTCTTATTTGCTCCTAGTTCCTGCATTATAGTACCTCAATTCATTGAACAGAAAAGATATAAGAATTTGCCTTCTTAGCTCAGTAGAATAGGATGTAACTCACCTGTATGTAGTTTTGTATCTGTGTGTCGCAATATTCTAATGCAGTGGTTCCCAATTTGTTTTCCACTGGACCATTCAAAAAGTTGATCAGAGTCTTGAAGGACCACCTACATACTGTTGGAAGTCTTCATGAACCACACAATGATTTTTTCTGCCTACTTCTAAACAATTATAATGCACTGTGCTGTATCGGAATATACAGTAGTTGTACACTATGACATCCATTCACTTCTGTATTCCGTTTTTTATGCATTTATAAAAAAGTTAGTTTTGTTTTAGAGATTTTGGTAATGCGAGTTGAACCAGAGACCTCTTCAATGGAGCTCAGGGACCACTGTTTTGGCAACCTCTATGCTAATGTTTTGACAAAAATCATCTACCCCATTTATTATTGTATCTCATTTCCTATAAGGACAAAGCACTTTAACAATGAGCACACAATACCACAAATTAACATACGACTAAGGTGAGAAGCTTGGACAAGTATTGGGAACACTTATGAAATATGACCAATAAGATAATATGGAACTGATAACGTTTTCCAAGGCCTCCATTCAATTGCAATTAATCAATTGCAATCAATTAGCATTTAGAAGTCGATATGCGATCAGACTTGCGATCCAGCAATGTATAAAATAACAAAAATGAATGACAATATTGTTCTAGTCCATGTGGGTGACCTGATATGTATTAACTTGATTACTGAGACCGATATTATGTAAAGTCATACATTTTTTATTGCAGATTTGTGAGCTTGAGACTGTTGTGCAGATAATTTTAATGACTTTGATCATTTTCCCCGTCTTTGAAAGTGCAGTATTGATTATTTATTTGCTTTTTACAGTGCTATGATCAGGTGTTTAACCACCTTGTGAGTCCTATCTGATACTTGTAGGATTTTCTTCTACATTTGCCATTGACGGATTTGAAGGTCAAAGGCTTAGAAGGGTCGTAGTTACGATTTTGACAACCGCAGGGATTTTGCGCTTCTAACCGGCAAACCGATTGCGGGTAGCTAAAAGTCGCCAATTGAATAGCAAATTATTTTATAGGCTCTTGTAACTACAATTTACTCAATTGAATGGAGGCTAGAGTGTACCAATTGTACCACTGAGTCACTGTGTATCTGTAAGAATCCACCTTCTTGTAAGAACTTCACCTCCCAACACCAGATGTCAACATTTGTTCTTTCCCCTGACTTATTCAAGATGGCTTCAAATTGATTCAAAGATGGATCCCACCCAATACGATAAGATTCCTAATCTATTTGAAGTCATGTTCTTATCTAATAAATTGCCTCTGCTATTGCTCATTTGTGCCGATTCTTGATTTCCAGTTTGCTGCCTGCCCCAAACTTTTGCCCTTGTATCAGAAAACCCAGATTACGACCTGCAGACGAATCTATCCCTGGTTTGTCTGTTAACCGGGAAACCCAGGTTATATGAAAAGGTACTTTATTTTAAAGACAGTGGAAGATTGAAATAGGGTATAACTGGTGGTCCAGTGGTTAGGATCTGGTGCTTTCACCAATACCGATTTGGGTTCGATTCCAAGTCAGAGAACCAAGAGGTCACAGAACCCTGAAGCCGAGCAAGGTTGGACTTGGTCGGTTCTTGGAAGGGAGACCATCTAGGAATACCAGGAGCTGAATGCTGTGGCCCACTAGAGAAGGAACAGGAAACCCACTCCAGTATCTCTGCCAGAGAATATCAAGTGGATCAACATGAAGATGGACATGAAGATGTCCTAATATGCTACAGTCCATGAGGTCATGGAGAGCCAGAAACCCCTAAACAACGCAAAAATAATTGACATAGGATGTATGCTGAAGATGACCAAGTCTACGATGAGGATAGATGTTCGTGTTTGAACTAAAGTAAATTCTTCCTCATTTTACATAACTTAGAAAAACTGCTTAAGGTTATTGCTATGCCAGGAAGATTAGCAGGTGGCATAACAACATATATACATTAACCCCTTAAGTGACCAGAATTAGCAGCCCTGATTAGAAGCCTAATATTAGCAGGCGCCGAGGCAGCCCAGGCACGCCGGGTCTGACGCAGCGCTGCGTGACCCGGCGAGCCTGGGCAATCCGGATTGGCTGCGAGGAGGAGGAGGGACTTAAGCCCGTTTTGCGGGCTTCCTCCTCACTCCGCGCTGGACATTGATCTGATTCCCTCCCTCCCCTAAAATGGCGGTTAGATTAGTAGGTAGCAGATGGGAAGTAGGGTTCGTCTAGTGGGAGAGGTTGGTTTAGCAAGGTTCAGGAAGCTTAAACTTTGTAAAAAAAAAAAAAAAAAAAGGGGTGGAAAAGAGTTGAAGGGTTTGGATTCTGGGAATTCTAAGTTAGAATGAAAATAGGAATGTCTTTGGTTGGCGGGAGGTGAGGCACCCGGCCCACGGGCTTAAGTGGGCGTTGCCCTGCCTCATGGGCATGCTTAGGAAAGCACTGGGAGGCTCTGGGTGTGGGCCCAGGGGCGTGAGGTTACTGACCGGGCCGGGCTCCTGTTATTTGAGCTGTGATTTAACAATGTTAATTGGTTATTGATTTATGGTTGCTTTAATAAAGCTGTGGCCCGTAATTTTCCCAAGCTATATACTGTTTCAGTGTGTTTATTTATTCTAAAGCCCATTGGATCTTGCCAGGGTCAGGGGCTGTGACCTGTTGCCGTGACCTTCTGCTTCCATCTTGAGCAGACCAGAGCTTCCCTAGCAAAAATCAAAAGCCTATCCACTGAGTTCTCATTTGCTGTAAATAGCCACTACCCGAAGTAAAGTAACCCTTTATTATCTCCAAGGTGTGTGTACTCAACTCTCTTTCATCCAATGCCGATGAGAACCATGAACTTCTGTTTAATAGGTAACTGGTTATAATAATTAACTTTCCTAATACAAAGATACATTGCATTGGAAATAAGGAGAATAGTCAAAGATTTCAAGAATTCTGGGATTGTGCATAAGCATGTTTGCAGTCATTATCCGTGTTTCTGTGTTTAGCAGCCATTGCTAAGTTAGACTCAATATATTTTAGTCTATTTCTTGCAGGATTTTGATGATACAGTATGTAGAACTGACTCCTGAATGAGACAAAAAATGAAGCTTGAGCTTAGGCTATGAATTGCCAAAACAGACATTACAATAAAACTAATGAGATATCATGAACCATGAAAACATATTTTAATATTTATAGACATCTGAATGAATCGTGCACCAATTCATAAGCGGCAAACGGTTTCTGCAGAAAGACAGTTTTTTGTTTTGCACATATAAAGGGTGGGAATGTTCTGCATAAACTGTCTCCAAAAAAGTTTTATGGGAAGAGTTGGTACCTGATTAGACTGTAAAATGCAGTGTAATATGAATTCATACCACAGGCCGGTAGCAGCTGCATGGATTTTTATTGCATATAAAAATAGTTTAAGGGTATTGTGTACTTCTTATTTGCAAATAAGGTACATGGAACATGATGTGCACCATAACGGAAAATAACTGAAAATATGTTTATTTTAATTTATCGAGAAATTACATTGATATTGCCATTGAAGCCCTCCGCTAAGGAACTGCATAGATAATGAGGATGCAGGGTGCGGTGATGACACTGATTTTATTAAACGGCAAATGTTGGAGAATATCTTACGAGTGCTAACCCCTGTCCGTAAATGCAAATAAAAACTCAATACTGCACTGTAAATAACGGGGAAAGTGATGACAGACATTAGAATTAATTGTCTTAACAGTCTCAAGTCCACAAATCGGCAGGAAATACAATTTATTTTTATGTTTCATTTTGGGGTTAAATCGATCTTGGGCATCAATGAGTTAATACATATCAGCCCACCCATATGGACTAGAACAGTATTGGCATCATAATTCTATATTTTGTGGGTTTGTGAGACTGATCGCATATCTGACTCCCGAACTGATTGACGTGTGACCTCCATGTTTTACTGCCGTAATAATCACATGCTCTTTTGTAATAGGAGCTTACCGTCTTTCTTAATTGATTATGTTCCAGCCCTGAACTGCTATGAACCAGTGCATGGTTTACGGAGTCGGCTTTGGGGCAGTAACTTGCGGGCTTGAGCAATTGAATAGCTCCGGAATCGGAGACGAACGGAAGCCCGCAACTCTCCCACAGACATACAGCCTGGATCCTGTGAGATGTGGGCTTGTAATTGAATCGGGCTCCAAGTCTCCATCTCATCGGGACCACTATGTTGTTTACATTTTGTCTATCAGGCAGTGCTAAATTTTAAGGTACAAAGTCTCATGCCCCCATTTACCTTATAGTGGGTGGATACCAGCAGCGGCTGCGTCTGGTCTTTGAAAACAAGTTTAATATTTTTTTTTTTTTTACATAATTGTATTAATGATCAATGCCTAATTAAACCATGTAATTCCTATTATGGCATTACGGTAGGCCTTGAACTTGGCTAATGTGTTCTAGCCCAGTTTGTACAACACTTTCTCACTAGCGGCGCTTAAGTTCACAATAGATCTTCCAAACCGTCGTATATAGCGGTTTCACTGTAAATTGTACAGATGCTAAAATTTGCATAAACCATACTCCAAAACAGCATTGCTTATTCAGTAATGAATAAGTCTGATTTTTGTCATGCCGAGACAATACTCCTAAATCATTCATCTTCTGCAGTAAAGAGCATAGCCTGCAGAGTCAATTCTCAGTGTCAAAATTTACAGAAGTATAAATGTAATAAATTATGAGATTAATACCAGCAGCAATCATCACATTTTAATAAGAAAAGTATTTCTCATCTCCATTAAAGCTATTGCAATGAATGTAGCAATATATCCAACATTTGATATCTCTTATGAATTTTGAATATGAATTTGCAAATTCATTTGGTTTAAAGTTACACTGGAATATGTTATTTAGAAGAATAAAACTGAAAATGGGCACATTTATATACATTTTATAAAATATTTAGTAAATAAATAGTATATTTGTGTTCACATTTGAACGTCTAAAACAAGTTAAAAAACCTGATCCTGCTCAGAATTCCGAGAAATACAGTTATTACATTGCACTCTGGGAGCCTGGGCAGGGACATGCAAATGTGCCCACAAAGGCTTTGCTCTTGCAGTCCATAACCATTTCAAACATGGCTTCCTTTAAGCATGTGCCTGTTGTATTACACAGCTTTGGGCAAAGCTAAGGATGGATTATACACAAGCTAGGAATCCCATGCACATACAGCTGTTTCAAAGTTACTACCACTCATCATCGAGGGGCCGGTTCCTTAGCTTGTGTAGTAGATTTTGTGAGTAGGTAGTTCACCACAACAATCATTTAATATATGGTGGGCAAAAGAGCGATAGAAGCCCTCCACCGTACAGTATTACAGTATATAAATATTATGCTTGTGTTCACATTTGAATGTCTAAAACAAGTTAAAAAAACCTGCTTCCAGCTCAGAATTCAGAGAAAAACAGTTATTACAGTGCATTCTGGGAAACTGAGCAGGGACATGCAAATGTGCCCACAAATGCTTTGCTCTTGTAATCCATAATCATTTCAAACATAAAATAATTAAAAACAGTCATTCATTAAAGGACCAGAGCAGTCCTATATTTAACATATACTCTTAAAAACTACAACCTTACTTTTTTACCTTTTTATCTGAAATGATGCAGCAGGAGGCGCCAACCCACACAATGGAAATGTGGCAGCTAAACTGTCAATTCTTTCAACAGAACAAATGAAAGAAAGTGGTTGGCTGATATAAAAAAGGAATATAATGGATAAATCAAGTTATAGGTAAACGAAATATTAAAATATTAATAATTAATTTACTAACAAATTAAAATAATTAATTTACTAACTCAATTAAATAATTTAAACACACTCCAATGACATATCAGTTATAAAAAGCAGATTCTAAATTAACATATGAGTTTCTCTGCAACAATATTAGGAATCCCTTCTGATATAACCTAATTAGAGCTCTATAGAGAAACAATATATTCACAGATTAGTTCACATGAATAGATTGCAAAGCTGCATTTCCACAAAAATTTTGTATTACTGTTTTTTAATGCAAAAAAAAAAAAGTCAATAATGATTAAAGACTAGTCATTTATATACACACTCAGGGTCAAGTCACATTATTATGACAACCACCTACTTTTAACGTCAGCAGTGCGTAGCCAATAAACTATCGGAGTTCTATGTACCTGTAAAAGTATATGGGCATTTCCATGTTTTCTAATCGAAAACATGCTGCTTATACCAGATACACACATTACACTGAGTCATTCTCTACACATACAGATTTATTTTATTTAAAAATAAAATTAGTTTCCACACCCCCCAGAGCTGCCGACATAGGCACCTTGTACTAACCAATAGAAACACTGCATCCAAGTATGTTTTGTAACTCGTTACTACCCTTCAAGCCAACAGCAGCGCAAAGCAGACATCCATAGCAGCAAAGCCTGAGCTGGTGACAACTAAGACTACACATCCCGTGATGCTTTGCTGCAGCGAGTGATCCCCAGATATTGTAATAGAATTGTAGCTGCATCTGATTGGCCAAAACAAATTATTAATGTTATGCTAATTTAGCTTGGATTCCTTCTCAAAAGCAAAACTAAAGCAATTTGCACTTTAGAGTAATTTTAATAATGTTAATTATTTTGGGATTTTTTCATGCAAAAAATGTTTGCATAAACTATGGATTCTACTCTATCAGATGCATACATAATCCATGAAACATAATCCATGAAAATCCATGCAAAAAAAAACTAAAGTAATGATTTAAAACTATTTATTTATATATATATATATATATATATATATATATATATATATATATATATATATAAATTCTATGCACTTTAAAGTATTAGAAAGGCTTAGGGGTGAGGTACAAAACTCTATTTCTTGCATGGACAAAAATAAAATAGTTTTTTATTTTTTGGATTTATGCACAATGTGTCATTTTTATGGTCCTATCGGGACTTACAAATAAATCTATTATTTAGCCATACCATCTCTCATTTGTTTGCTCCAGGGCATCCAAATTCCAATGTATATTTACTGAATTTATTTGTGTATAAAGCATAATTTGTTATCAGTTTAGGCAACATACACACTGCATTCAATTAACTTTTTTTGTTGAGACATGAGATGTTCGGTTTGGGAAAAGGAGACTGGATTGTTAAAAGAAACAATAGAGTTGACACAGGACTCGGCTCCATTTATAACCGGGCTGTGCATTTGGAATAAATTGGCAGTATGTTCAAACACATGGCAAGTGTGAAGCCTGTACTGACTGTCTTTTATGTTGGGTTTTTGAATTTTCAAATTGCTTATTGTTGAATCAGCTGCAAAATCCAAACAGAGAAACCGAATGACATAACTGATAAAGTCCCCGGTGTGACTGTCGGGCCGCGCCGCGGTACGAACTTCTGTTGTTGGTCATTGTGCCGGCGCCAAAAGTTTTCTCCGGTTGGTACGCTCGGATCTGCATCTCGTTTCTGTATCCACGATAATAGCGAAAACAGAACAAGCGCAAACAATGCATTCAGAGAAAAAGATTTTTTTTTCTCAAAGCAGAAGCAACACAACAGTTTTACGAAAAATATTTGGTGTCGGAGATGTATTTTAATTAAACAATTAAAGGTTTATTCTATTAAAGGACCATTAACCTCATTATAGGGTTCCCTGGTGGTGCAGTGGTTTGAAATCAGTGCTTTCACTACTGCATCCTGGGTTCAAATCCAGCCAGTGAACCAAGAGGTCACACTGGTCAGTACTTGGATGGGAGACCACCTAGGAATACCAGGAGCTGTATGCTGTGGCTTACTGGAGAAGGAACTGGCAACCCACTCCAGTATCTCTGCCATGAAAACCAAGTGGATCAGCATGATGTGTTGTCCATGAGGACACTGACACGACTGAGCGATGCCATTTACATTTACAACCTCACTGTAAGTGCTCTTCATGATGTGAAAGAGCACAAGAGTATATGTTACATAATAGAATAATAATAGATAGCCAAACGCATGGTGAAGATAGTGATTGCTAGACATTTTTCCCATATCCTGTTTAGGTAAGTCTAGCATTCCATGCCTGCACAGATAGATTTGTTAAAGGTTAATTGTTTTTTCTTTTGATCTCTACACAGACAGCATGGGAGCACAGAGCACTAACACCCTCTCCCCCTGAGCTGCTCTGTATTGTTTAATTTCCAGAGAGGGCAAGAGAGCAGAAAGGTGCATTTTCTGGCATAAAAAAAAAACTAAAGAAACTTACGAGGTCTGTTTCCTTTTCATGGTGTGAAAGAGCACAAGATTATATGTTAAAATAATCAATTTTTATAATTTCCCTAATAACAGCTACAACATCTAAAGTTTTAAGTCTGTGCACATAACAAAGTCTCTCCTGCCTAGTGTCTGTTGCATAAGTATTAGCAGACATGAAGACAATGATTGATAGCAGTTTTCCCTGCACTAAAGACAGCATTGACAAGTTAACCCATAACTGACCTTTCTAGGTGATTCCAGCATTTCATGCTCTGTACAGATGAATTTGTGAAGTGTTAATCTTTTTTTTTCTTTTGCACACTACAGTAGGCAGTCAGTGACACATGTAAACACAGATTAGATTTTATAAAAAATTTCAGTGAAAGGGCACGTATTTCAAAAATTCTAAATATATTTCATCATGATTTTAGGAGATCTTTACTGTGATGTGGCACAAATTTTACTAAATTAAATGGTCTTTTAAAAAGCTACTGCCAGGGTTAAAAATAAGGTATAATTTGCTTATTTAATAACGGATTATCAAAAGAATCAGTATTTGAAGGCAATACATTCAATATAGCAATTAAAACTTACATTTGAACTTAACATTGTAGATTCCAGTAGATGTTTCTCTCTACCCAATGTTAGTTTTCCAGGGATCTACCCAGGAGATTGTGCTTATTTTTCCCCTCTGCAATGCAGGGAAGTCCCTCTGGGCAGACCCTATTCCACCCCCGGGACACCTGAGAGGGGATGGAGAGAAGCAGATCTGCTGTAGTCCAAAACACTAAACTTCTAATTCAGGTTTAAAAGCTGGCCAGATTGTTTTTCTTCAAATGCTGATTTTATTTATAACCATTAATTAAATAAACAAATAAAACCATATTTTATGAGCACTGCAGTGACACTTTAAACATGAATATAAATTAAAATATCTAAATTTCTGAAATTATCCGAAATCAGAATTTCATTGTATTTCAAGAGCATATCCTCCACATGGTACTGTAGTTTCTGGCATAAAAAAAACTCTCTTTATTTTGCTTTTTCTTGGGTTAACATCCTATAAGATTCAGGGGCATGTTTAAGCTATATATATTACCTGTCCCACTTGTTTTCATCATATTACAAACTATTGGTAAAAAAGGGCTTTTTAATTCAACACAAGTTGGATCACATCACTAAAAAATTTGCTAAAAGCTTGTTGAAATACTTTTGTAATTTTGAAATGCATGTATTTGTCACTGAGAAATCAAATAAAATCTGTGTTTACATATGTAACAGATTGCCCACTTGCATTACTGCAGCCAATCAGGTTGCAGGGGTGTCTTCCCCATTGAAGTCAGTGGTAAGACTGTCTACATTGCTACATGCCATTTATCCTTGAAATATAAACAAACTCAACTCTGTGGAGTAAAATAAAAAAAAATAACTATTAACAAATCTATCTGTGCAGAGCATGGAATGCTGGAATCACCTAAACAGGTCGGCTATGGGTTAACCGGTCAGTGCCGTAATGAGTCCAGGGAAAAACTGCTATGAATCACTGTATTCCTTATCACCGAATGCTCCTCGGCTATCTGTTATTACTCATGCAACAGCCAGTAGGCAGGATACACTTTATATGTAAACAGACTTAAAACTTTCGATTTTGTAGCTGTTATTAGCTGTTATTAGTGTAAAATTAGTGTAATAAAATAAATCATTTTAACATACAGTCTTGAGCTCTTTGACACAATGAAGAGCACTTATTTAAACTGTCCTTTAATTTTCTGTGTTCCTTTAAATATATACGATGTAAGCACTACATTTTAAATTGTAAGTTCACTGTACTAAATAATAATTCAGAAAAATTTGAGACCGATATTATTTTGCTTCATTACACAGTTTGTAAGAGTATATAATAAAGAAAACAGTTAAAATGTCTGTTTTCCAATCTTTTAAATGACCTCATTATTTCTCTCCTTCCAACTAGCAATTAATATTTTTAATTACACAGTCAATGAAGCCATGTCTCAGATCACTAGTTCAATGATTTATGAATTAATAGATCTAAACAGGTGAGATCACTTGAGTCAAGTAGTTAGGAAGATATTTAGATTCATTGTTTTAAATGTCGCTGTTAAAGCACATAAACCATTACCTAATTATTGATATAAGAGTTTATCTGATATATTACATTATGGCTAGCAGAATGCAGGATGGCTAAATTGACTCAGAAATCAAAAGGAAGAGTGGACAGCAGAGGATAAGATGGGTATTTACATAGTTACATAGTAATTGAGGTTGAAAAATACCTTTAGTCCATCAAGTTCAACCTTTTTAGATCTCCTCTGATCTGCAATATGTGGGTTAATTTTTTATTGTTAATTGATCCAGAAGAAGGCAAACAGAAAAAAAAACAGTTAAACTTTGCAAATTGTCTCAAAGGGAAATCGGATTCCTCCCTGGATCAATACTCTCTCTCTCTCTCTCTAATTATCCAGGATAACCCTGAATGCCCTTTTTATTCAACTTAATTGTTGATCTCCAGTGAAGTTGCTTGTCTCCATTATTTATAAGGAACAACAAAAATAGGGGTGCTCAATCAGAGAACAAACAAACCATAATAGATAGTCCTAAGGACATGATAACCCACTCTGAGAGCAGCCTGTGCCTTAGGGAGTTATCAGCTACACCCTACTGACGAGGCCCAACTAAGGACGAAACGTACGTCTGGGGTTTGCGGTTTCTTCTGTTGAGGGTAGAATTGCCTGGTATTTCGGGGCTGGGTCACTCTAGTGAGTGGGACCAGACTGATATACTACAAGATATTTCTCCCTGTGAAGGGCACAAGCGGGTAAAAGAGGCTGCTCTCGGGGTGGGGTTATCATGTCCATAGAACTAACTTATTAAGGTTAGTTAGTTCTCTGATTGAGCACCTCTATTTTTGTTATTGTTGTTTCTCCTGTTCAATGTAGAATTACCTGGTATTTCAGGGCTGGATCACTCTATTGAATGAGAAATTAGACCAGACTGATATACTACAGGATATTTTATCCTGTGAAGGACACAAGTAAGGCTGCTCTCAGAGTGGATTATCATGTTCAGAGAACTAACCAATTAAGGTTAGTTTGTTCTCTGATTGAGCACCTCTATTATGAAAGTGTATGAGTCTGTGTGGCAGGTCGGAAGGGATTTCAGAATGTATATCTAGCTTTTCCCTAGATGGTACTCTTCATTAGCTGCCTCCTAGTCAGACCTCGTAAGCTGTTAGTTGCGAAAGGAAACAACTTTATCCAAGTAGATGTTCAATCAGTGAAGAACAAGGATAGTCCTTCCACATAAAAGCTGGCCATTATCTATCTAAAAGCCTACCTCTATGCCACAACCATTCTCTGTTCCTTAAGAGGTGGGGACAAGATGCATGGCTGAGACTAAGAACTCATGTTTGAAAGTAATTTTTAAAGTAAATATTGCTTTTAAAATGATTGAATAGGTATTGGATTAATCATCAATGGTTAATTAAAAATCAGCTATCAATCACTTCTCTCAACAAATCTATCTGTGCAGGTATGGAATGCTGGAATCACCTAAAAAGTAAGTTATAGGTTAACTGCACAGTGATGTCCTGAGTCCAGGGAAAAACTGCTGTCAATCACTATAGACAATTACCATCACCATGCGCTCACCTATCTGTTATTACTCATGCAACAGACAGTAGGCAGGATATACTTGGTAAGTAAACAGACTTAAAACTTTAGAATTTTTTGTGGTTATTAGTGTATTTACAGTAAAAAATAGACCTTTTTAACATACAATCGTGTGTTCCTTAATACCATGAAGAACTTTTACAGTGAAGTAAATGTCCCTTTAAGTTTTGCTCTTTATGAAATACGCCAGTGGATTAATGAATTATATATTTGTTGTGATGCAACAAAATTAAAATGTAACAGAAATTAGGTTTAGTTTAGAAACTAAAATGAGATAAAATTATTTGTTTAAAGAGCTCAACTATCTACAAAATTTAGATTTTTGAGAGTGGTTTTAGATATGGAACTGTTCCTGACATGAGAGAAGTGATATACAATATGTACACTATAACTCAACATTAAATATTAAATATCTTATTATTTAAATTATGGCAAAAGAGACCAAGTTATTTGAGTTAATTTGTATCTCCATCGCTTGGGACCTTGTATACAGAATATCTCATAAATTAAAAAGTAAAATTGACTATGCTGAGGAGAAAAATTAGATTCGGTAACTGAAGCACAGGGATAAAGGATATAAATAATGGACAATGTTGTAAATGTTTTATGGTAATCACAGAAGTGCCCAAAAAATGAAACTTAAAATAGCTAATTTGAAGTTGTGGAAACTATAGCTATTTTAGTGGATGTGCAAGAGCAATTATTTATTTCCAGACAAGCTATGATTCATTTTTGCTTCCAACTTTGGGTGTGTAATAGAGTGTTAATGTAAACTTTGCAGGCCAAATAAAGAAAGGTTCTCCAAGAATTGAGACAACTGGTATGTATTAAACTTGTGCCATATACATTAACTATTACATTTCATTTAAAGGGCAATTAAACTCACTGTAAGTGCTATTCATGGTGTGAAACAGCATTAAATGTTAAAATTTTTAAAAAATTTAATACACTAATAACTGTTTCACGTCTTCTGAGCGCACGTGACACACACGCGCCGACAAATGCGCACATCAACAACTGCGCTCCTGAAAACAGGGCGCCCGACCATAGTGCGGGAGAGCAGAGCTGGGGGACTGGGGGAATACCAGGGACAGCTATAAAGGACAGGAGGGACAGTATGGTATGCTGCAGATAGCAGGTAAGCTATATCAAGACATCCACTTGACAATCTCTTTGTGTGCTGTACCTATGGAGATATGTCTTTCTCATGAGTTATATATTAATAGGATTTTGATTGCTCTTGAACCCCATCTCTGCCAGTGGAAACATATATATAAACTTATATATATACTGTAGATACTCTAGTATGCGGCTAGTTTTTTATGTTCCCATTTTAACCAATAATTTGAGGATCGCAATATATTCGAGATATAGCTGTTCCAAATTCTAGTAAACTAGTTCCCTGCAGTTCTTATTGTTGAATAAAGTTTATAGTCTTCCCACCGATGCAGGAATAAACGGCTCCTTGCTGTAATGTCTTTATTAGAGTGCATCCTGCTGCTGCAGCCAGTGAACGGAATGCTGAATTTACCACAGGCTGCAGCCATTGTGTTGGGAGTCCTGCGGGAGCGCGTGGGAATGGAAGTGGAGGTCTCAAGCATACAGTAGATATTATATATGTATATGAATGTGACATTAACCGTAATATTCTGTCGTATTTACTAGTTATATTGCTTATGAAAGCATTTATGCACTTTTTGGGGTGTTTTGGAACAGGATTTAGCACATATCTTTTCTACAATTCCAAAAATTTTAACCCTCGTGTTATATTCCCATTTTGCCCTTTTTATCTATTTACCTGTCAAATTTATAATCTTCTCTGTATTTTTGGGTGGCGCTATATTTGAGCATCTCATACCATGTATTTACATATTAAGATTAAAATATTGGGTTAATAAATATTTACATTAACATTCCCCATTAATAAATTTGCAAATAATCATCTGACAAATATAATTCTCTTTGCAACATTGAAAGACCACTGTGGACAATTTTTTCTATATCATCTGTTAAAAAAATTAAGTTATAATGAGGAAAATCTTTGTAGAAAATAAAAATCACAACCTTTAAATTTTTACCTTTTAAACACAGTTCTTCTTCATTACTAAGGGGATCAATTGTCTATTAGAAATTGATTCGGTTTGTTACTTTACCAGGAAGAGGTGCCCATGTAAAATAATGAGCAGACAAACAAAGCTCTGGCAGTTGTGTATGCCACATTCTCATGGTGCAGACAGAAATATCTTGGGTAATCAGCAGAACCAACATGGTAGATCACAACAGCATACTTGTATATAAAATGTAATAAATTACAGTATAAGGACATTTAGCTTATTTTCAAGTGTAGTTCTTCAAAAAAGTATATTGTAGAAATATGACTATTGTGCTCCTGATAGGGAATAAATCTAAGTAGATATGTAGGTGATTTTTTACATAAACCAGTAATATGATTGTGGTGTATTTATTCTGTAATCTTCATAATGAATTCAGTAATCCACTCGGGGACTTTTAGTTTTTACTAATTTTCAGTGGCTTAAATTTCATTAAAGCAAATTGATTGCGAGCTTGTTTTTATTGAAGGCAGCGGGGGTGTTGTAAATTTTCTTTTTAACTGGCTAGAATATATGAGCCAACAAAATAAAAAATAAAAAAGCGGCTCGTTATAAACGTATAGATTCCACTTACGGCTGAATGAATTATGTAGATGTGCTGATGTGTCAATTGGCCTGGGATCCAGAATCTCGGAGTGATAAGAATAATAATAGATTTGTAAGGATATGGAGCAGATTAGACTAAGGAGCTAAGGTTTCTCAAAACACAGCACGGTGTCATGGATATCTTGTAATTGGATAAGTCTTTCTAACAGAGTGCTATATAGGGACTCCTAATGGCAAGCTATGCATAATGGGAAGACTGGTCACTAAGGGACTCCAATGATATCATACTGACAGCAAGAGCAGTGCTTGGGTAGTCTACCCAATATCATCTTAAAGGCATATAGAAGTTTCTTGGATTATGAATGCATCTGATAGAGGAGAATCAGTAGTGTATGCAAACTTTTTGTTTCCTTGGACAAATCCCAAAAATAAACATTAATAAACTTACCCTAAAGATTGCATGTTTTCTGACAGTTGATTTTGAGAAGGAATGCCCCTGAACATCCAAAAATCATAATTTGTAATGGCCAATCAGAGGCAATATTGTAGCAGTGTATAGGATATGGAGTCTTCCCCCCCCCCCCCCCCCCCCTCCTATCACACACCCCTCTCTCCTCTCTTTAAAGGTGTAACTGCTCTGGATCTCAGCACTGTGCTGCGACTTACACGAAGATTAATGTAGTGTAACAAAATGTACCCAAATGCAGTGTTTCTATTGGTTAGTACCAGGTGCCTATATAAGCAGCTCTGGGGGTGTGGAAAACATTATTTTTTTTAAATAAAATAAATCTGTATGTGTATGTAATGTGTGATTCTGATATAAGCAGAAAGTGTTAGATTAGAAAAAGGTCAAAACAGGGAAACGTCCTTATAATTAGTAGAACCTTTAATTAGTAGAACATCATTTAGCTTATTATGTGTATGGGAGTGATAGAAGAACTCCACCATAGAGAGTACAGCAAATAAATAGTACAGTAAATATAAAGAGCCATGTATAAAGTCATATTGCATTAAAGAGTGAAAATGCATTTTGGGCTCATTTGCATTTCCCTGCCCAGTTTTCCAGAGTGCAGTGCAATCATTTTTTTCTTGGAAATCTTAGTAGGAAACTGTTTTTTAACTTTTTAGACAATGAAACGTCAACATAAATGTTCTATGTATTTGTTTAGCAGAGAGAGAAGTGTATTGTATTAGCCAGTTGTAATAAAAATAACAGAAGGTGATCATTTTATTGGCTAGCGGAGGAGAAAATAGTGAGCTTTCGAAGCACTATGGGCCCTTCGTCAGATTAAGGCTTCTGTTATTTATTTAGTAACTGATATATAATAAATTCAGTATTTGAAGGGAAAAAGACACTGTAGCTATTTCAAACCTACATTTGGTCTTTTGTATTTCAGGCTTCAGCGGATATGCATCTCTCCACCTCCTAATTGATGCCCAGGGGGTGGAGACGACCTATACTGACATGAGTCTGTATCTGTCTCCTCCTCTCTGTATTGGTTATCTCTGGTAATTTGAGACAAGTCAGAATTAAATTACAACTACCTAGTGGGCAGATCCAGCCCTTGGACACCTAATAGGGGGTGGAGAGAAGCGGCTCTGAATTTGAATTTATTTTCTTCAAATATATATTTTATTGATAATCTATAACCAAATACATGATATGTTATTGTGTGACCAGAATATTGTCCCTTCAATAATTGTTTGTGTTATCTTAAAGATCATTATTAACTTTAATAGTATACTTTATATATAAAGTGCCAACATATTCCATAGCGTTATGATCATGTTATATCATGTTCCTCTATAACTTCTTATAGTAGCCTTTCTCTGCCCAGAGATCTTTGTAGAGGATTTTGTTCAAATTGATTCTCAGCTTAGTTTGATATACCAAAAGTGATGGATTTATTGCCTAGATCAATGAGGCCCAAAAAATGTCCAGAGGGCGTCAGACAACATCAAGATGTGGAAGCAGTGCCAGGGAATAGTAAGTGCATGATAACGACTTAATGCAGTGACACGTCTGTATGTGTATCTGATAATATATATATATATTTATATATATATATACACACACACACACACATATATTTCCCACTGACTTGTAGAGAATAAATCTATGTAAACATGCAGGTGATTTTTACATTTGATTGTCGTGTAATGAATTCAGTATTCCACCTGGGGACTTTTAGTTTTTACTTTTATATATATATATATATATATATATATATATATATATATATATATATATATATATATATATATATATGGGGGGGGGACTCACAAATCTAAATAAAGTCTGGAGTATCATAAACCTCAAATACACCGTAGTTCAACATATTGGCAGATATCTGATATTGTCTTCTCTGACACCAATGAAAAGACAACATTGTATTAAAAGGAAGATCACAGAATCAATACAAATACCACTTTGGCTAACAAAGATGTTTCCAGCAGGGTGGAAGCTGTACATGCACCAGAATTATTTAGTTTTATCAAGCAACAACAAAAATAAAGATGCTCAATCAGAGAACAAACTAAACTTAATAGGTTGGTTCTATGGACATTATAATCCACTCAGAGAGTAGCCTCTTTTAGCCACTGGTGCACTTCACAGGGAGAAATATCTTGTAGTATATCAGTCTAATCTCACCCAATAGAGGGATCCAGCCCCCGAAATACCAGGCAATTCTACCCTGAACAGGAGAAACAGCAAACCCCTGACATATGTTTCGGCCTTAGTTGGGCCTCGTCACTACATTGTAGCTGATAACTCCCTAAGGCACATTGATAGGAGTCCCCATTTATTTTTCTCCACTGATTCTGGCATATTATGAAGCTGATAACTGGAATACTAAAGCATTTAACCACTGTGGCACACCCAGGAGAGGATCTCTGATACAGTGTTTGGATTGGGTGCAATCTATCACACTAAATGTCATGATCAAACCCTTACCCACTCCCTATGGACCCTAGTCATCTATTCCCTGGTTGGCTGACAAGGTTTCTCCATGGCTCCCCATTCCATCCTGCCAGTCTTGAACCCTTAGACTGATCCTCCAGAATATCTGATTCATTGTACTGTGGATATTACACAATTCAGTATGGGAGAGGGTTGCTGTTATTATAGTGGTATATTATATGTACTGTGATATATATATTAGAAGTTCATGTTAAATCATGTTTTGTTGATATATATTTGTATTTGGATATTTGCACCAGAGCTTCCCTGGGGAGATGTTGTTTGAACTAATGGTACTAATTAATATATGGTTCCCAAGGTACAGAGACAAGTTAATAAGTCTATTGAGTTAAAAGCGTGTATGCTTCTGTTTGTACATTTTCTTTTTATGTGTAACATATTCTATTGTTTAATCCTGAATAAAGTTTTCTGTTTTTTGGGCAATAAAAAGTTGCCCCAGGACTAAGGATCTAGCGTAGAGAGGTTGTTCTTGTTTTTCTGAAATGAATGGTGATCCTATTGCTGATGAAGACGGCTGGAGGAGGTGCAGAATTATCCCTAGAGATCTGCAACAGAGACCTAGCTGACCATGTCCCCGATTATGTGGAGACCGTTGCAACCAGTGAAATATGGCATATAAGATTCATATGGCTTCTACCTTCCTGTATCCTCTATGTTTCTGCAATTACATTTTAATCCAAGTGATCAAAATTAGCAATTGTCAGAAGATATTTTTTTTAAATATCCCATGAATATTTAAAGGGCCATTGTAATCTAAAACATTACAATTTTTGTTTATCCCCATGGGAAATATATAATATCAATTAAATAAATGTAACAGGAAAAACAACAAATAGACATTAAAAAAAAACAGTGTGGGCTTTTATCTTACCAATGAGCTAAGAAGAAATGTAGACAAGGACTCTTATCTGATTTATAATAAAATCAGTGATAACAACGTACAATATGTAAAATGTTGCACATAAGACATCCATAAGGCTCACAGTCCTCTGTTTACTGTAACTTATCAGAACAGAGAAAGACTGTCTAATCTAATACAGATCAATTATTTCCAATGTAACGTTTAAAACTTAATTCTTTTTCTGTGTATGCAAGAAGTTTTTGGACTATAGTGGCCCTTTAAATAAACACATACAGTAATGTGATTTATTGGAACATTACATGTTTGCAAAATAAGTCCATTAATCATTTCTTTCACATGCATCCTGGTTACCCAAGCATATATACATATTATCATAGGATATACACACCATGGTGTAACATCTTGATGCGTTTTATGAAGCATTGTTAATATCCTTAAAAGGACACTGATTCATGATGTAAAGCCATATACATATATAACATATATCAGTGTCTGGTCCTTTCAAACATGTTTAGTACTTTTATTATTAGCGTATATATATGAGAATGTCTGCCTATTTGTAATGTAATATGCATACATCAGTATCCTACAATAGCAGATTTTCCTTGAAGCAACTTTGTTGCAGTTAGAGGCAATATGGGAGGGGTGTATACCTTTAATATCCTGGCTGCAATTATAGTGGAACTATCCTGTTTTGGGTTTTTGGGTTCTTCCAAAACAAAGTTAAAGGGACATAGAATACAAATGTTTGTTTTTCCATTATTTCCATGTCCCATTTAAAAGTCTATACTTGGAATTTTATATATTTAAAGATCTATACCCTTTTTGAGATTGGCACAGTATGTAGTGGCTCAGTAGTGTAACAATAAGATCTAGTGAGCACAATGATTAGCCCATGTGTTATTGTACACTTCATTCAGTTAGGTCCTTCCCCATATTAATCAAGCATTATATTACTTATTAGCATGCAGTGTCTCTAGTATCCCCCACCACAAACAGTAATGGGAGTATGTCCCAAGAACTATTTAGTTTAGGAAATATGTTTATCTAGTTCATCCAATACAACAATACTCTTAAGTTTGGGAATGATATAGGAGTATCCCTATACACGATAAAAATGCTAAAATATTATATATTTGTTCTCTGCTGGTGCCATTTATTTTTTCGTTGAAGAAAAATATAGTTTAGAGCAGGGGCCATCAAGTTTTTAGTACCTACCACCGACTTTTGATGGTAACAACTTATTACCGCCAACCGGTGCCGCAGTATCTCAATTTACCCATCTCATTTCTGGTTACAGCACTGTATTTACTAGTAAGTGATCCAGTCCTGACTGCTGTCCCTAGGCTCTGTCACCAGCTCTCCAACCATCCAAGTGTGGTGCTGCGGGTCCCCGGCGTGTGATGTCACTCATCAGCGACGCCACCTATCGTTTACCCCGCCACCCACCATAAAAGCTTGAATTGCTCACTAGTGGCCGGTAGGGACCAGGTTAACCACTGGTTTAGAGGATAACTGAATGCTCCTACTGAAGTTCTCAGAGTACGGTTTTAATGATTTAACTAGCGAATTGCCCGTCAAAAAATGACGGCAATGAAATTGTAAGTGAGCTAATGTTGTTTGGTGTATATAATGTGGCTGATTTAGCGTCCTTCGTTTTCTATGTCGTGTGACTTTTTCGGAATAGTCGTAGCTGTTTGGTGGTGTTTTGCCTGTTTATGGTGGTGTTTTGCGTGTTTAGGGACCTTTAGCCTCGTTTTCGTTTTGTTCGGGGTCCATTTTTTCTCTCGCTTAGGTGATTTTCGGGTCTCTAAACTCCGAAATTTGTGCTTAAATGGAGGTGTAACTTCACTTGCAGAGGTCCTCGGTGCCCCCCCCTTGCTGTGAGTAACCTTTTTATGTGTTTGTTGTTTGTATTTATTGTGTTTGTAATATTTTTAAGGGCGCGCGGGTTGCGTCCTTGTTTTTTAATCTCGTCGTTTTTTTTCGGCAAATACGTAGGTGTTTGGTGGTGTTTTGCGACTATAGACTGCTGTAGCCTCGTTTTCGTTTTTTCGGCGGCCATTTTTTCTCGCGCTTAGATAATTTTTAGTGTCTAAACTCTTTTAATTTAGTTAAATTGAGGTGTAACTTTAGTTTTCGAGGTCCTGGATGCTCCCTCTTCCTGTAAGTAAGCTTTTTATGTATTTGTTGTATTTTTGATGTTTTGATGTGTGCGTGTTGCGGACGATTTTTGCAAGGTCGTAATGGGTCGTAACGAAAAAAAAATAATCAATGTGGCTTTTAAAACTTACAATATTTAGTGTTTTGAACCTTAGCAGATCTGCTTCTCTCTACTCTTATCAGGGGTCCAGGGGCTGTGATGGGATATTCCCAGGGGGGCTTTCATGAGTCTTTATCTACTATATACTTCATTTGTTGCAGGCACACCAATACTGGTAAAAAAATCACACTGCCATCTGGGCCTGGGCACCAAACAGGGCCTAGAGAGAGGCAGATCTGCTGGAAGCTACAAGGCTAAGTTTAAATGTAATGTGTAAAAGCTCCATTGAATTCATGTTTTTCAAATACTGATTTTACAGCAAATCAGTTACTCAGTAAATACATTTTTCTTTATTGTTTGACCATTAAAGTGGGCCTTTTAAAATTGCATTTTTCATTATGGAAAGCAATGCAAATAAATTAAGCTCTCTGGTTCCTTTAGAAAAATATTCAGATACAGTGGATTCATTATCTGGAATATAAGACATAAATCAAAAGTGTTGTAAAACAGTATGAGTTTGCTGCAGTCCATATTCCTCATAAATAAATGATGCTTATAAAGATTGATTTATGATTCAGAATAATGACTGATTAACTTAGTTGTAATTTGATTGTGTTAAAAGTAATGAAATTTATGCTGTCACATACACTGGGAGCTTGTTCTCTTCCATCAAGCATGTTGTAGGTAATCAGTCAACCGCAACAGTGTGTCTACACAATGAGCACAGGTGATTTGAAGGACAGGGTATTCATACAGGAGAAAATGAAGTCCATAGAAAAAGAACATTATCAGTGATTAAAAAGATCTGAACATGTTTAATTCTGCTCTCTTGCCATGCACTCACGATAGGAAATGATAGCGCAGAGGTTATTAATTCGTCAGATGTATTTACAGGGACACTGTACTATGTTTTATTTTAATACTGCATTGTTAAGCAGTATCTAGAACTTTGTTTTTATGTCATTATTATATATTTAAAAATATATTTCTATTTTATTTTAAATTAAATGCTTGTGTCGAAAAAGCTGCCATTTGGTAACGTGGTTACAGGTTCATGTTGGGTGCCATCATGGTTGGATTTTTCATTAGGCCAACTAGGAAGCCGCATAGCCGTGAAGGGTGCCTTATTTCCAACTTCAAAATATTCCTTGGAATAAACAAGGAAATACTGTAGTTCACAGACTCACGGCTAGGGGGCGAATACCTGGAACTAGAAAGTTACAAGAGGGAGGAAGCTGCTGTGCATAGGAACACCGGAGATGTAAATCCAGATCTAGGAGCCATGGAGGTACTGAAGGTTAAAAAAAGACACAGACACAGGAGAGGATCTTTCCTTTTATCTGACCTCCAGTACCCTAACAAAAAAATGCCAAGCAGATAACAGGAATCATAAGTGGAGGGCAGATAACAGGAAAGTCCAGATGCTCTTGTTGCTATGGAAACACTGACAAGCACCTCTAGTGTCTCACATAGCTTCTCAACGTGACCATGCGTCGGTAACATCACATGGTCACATGGTATAGTGAGAGAATGTACAAGCATGCTCAGGGCATGCTCCATCAAGATAGCGGCGGAACATATTGGACCTGAAGCCACATGCCCATATTATTTCACTAGCTGCCTCCCTCCTGTGAAGTGGTTGGACGGGAGGATCACAGAGGAAGATAACATTAGACAAAAGCATTTCATTTAAAATAAAATAGAAAGAATATAAAAAAATAATAATATAAAAATAAAGTTCTATATACTTTGTAACTATGAAAAAAAAATAATTAGAAAAAATGTGACCGCAGGAACGGTATACACATATTTAAAATATACAATATTTTTAATTTAATTCATTTCTTCTTATTTACAATTATGCTGCATTGGAATCTACCGTAGGGAGCCTCATTCAATTGCAAGGCTGCATCTCGTGGTATACAGGCCGTATGTCTGCGGGCTTGTTGCGGGCTTGAACTCTCTGCTACAATTACAGTGCTATTCAATCGAACAGGCCCGTAAGCTACTGGGCGAAAGCCGACACTGTGAACCCTTCAATGGTATGTAGCATTTCAGGGCGGGAACATGATCAATTAAGCAAGGTTGTAACTACCCATTGAGAAACAGCCAATAGAAAAGGAGACAGTCATCATTAGAGCAGTATAATGTCATGTCAATCAATTAGCGTTTAGGGGTCCTATGTGCGATCAGATTTGCAAAATACAAAATAATAAAAATGAATGCCAATACTATTCTAGTCCATGTGGGTGGCCTGATATGTATTAACTAATTGATTTCCAAGATCGATATAACCCCAAAATGAATAATTTTTGATTGCCGATTTGTGAGCTTGAGACTGTTGTGCAATTTATTTTAATGTCTTTCATCACTTTCCCCGTCATTTACAGTGCTGTATTGATTTTTATTTGCATTTACAGTGATACGGACATGTCTTTAACCCCTTTGCGGGTCCCATCTGGTTCCCGTAGGATTTTCTTCTAGCAACTTGAAATTTTAGCGATTGTATCTCTTGCAAACGGCTGTGTTATTTATTTATTTATTTTCTGTAACATTTGCCCATTATCACAGTTAGTTATTCAATTGACCAAATTGATTATTTTTTTTACTACATTAGTGCATTTAAAAACAGCACTTATTTGGACATCAAAAATTATTTTTGGAGGAAAAAGGATTACAAAATAAACTTGCAGAGTTTAGTTGACAAAAAGAAAAAACAATCTTGACCATTTTATTTTAATATACTGTATATACTATAGACTACTTATATTTAAAACTGGTATTTTAAATTAATGATAGAAAAGTTCGGACTGTTCTATATACTGTAGTAATATAATATTTGTATTCTATTACTGTCTACACTCATATTGAATCAGGTCTCTAAAAAGTAGTAGTTCTGGGTTATTCTTTTGAACAGAATAGCTAATCGCTAAAAGAACAATTAGGTGTATGTGGTGGTGTTTACACGTAGTGAATGGAAATCCATTTTAATATAGTATATTTCAGATTCTTATGGCAGTGTATTTATAAGTTCAGTAAAATAGTTAATTTTCTATAACAACAAACTATCTGCTCAATGTAGGCTGAAAATAATGATTTCAATCATTGTGGTGTTACTGCAACTGAATATAGAGACAACATGACATGGAAAATGTAATATTTCATTAAGAAAATGCCTTTATTTAAACAAAGTAAATTCCAAACTTCATTATCTATACTGTAGAGTTTTGTGTCTATAAAGTGTGACTTTAAACCCATTTTAAAGCATATTTATAATATTAATATGAGGCTCAATAGCCAGTAACCTATTATAAAATGTAAGAATTATTTACTTATTATAGCATTTACAACACACCATCATTCTAATCTAACACATGGTACTTAAATGAGAAACACACATTACATGGAGTAATTCAATACACATACAGATTTATTTTATTTAAAAAAATTAATTTGTTTTCCACACCCCCAGTGCTGCTTACATAGGCACAGTGTACCTACCAATATAATCACTGCATTTGGGTATGGTTTTTAACCTTATTCAAGCTAACAACAGCACAATTCTGCGATCCACAGATCAGTGCCTGGACTCCTCCTTGCTTCCTGGTGCAGGAAACTACACATTCAGCCATCACAGATTGATACAAAATATTAGCTGCCTGTGATTGGCCAAAACAAAATTTTGAATGTTATGCTAATTTTAGCAGGGATGTTCAAAATCAACTGTTTGGAAACACAAGAGATTACACAAACTTTAGGGTATGTTGAAAAATATTAATTTGGGTATTTTTTCATAACAAAAAATGTTTTCATACACTGCTGATTCAAAATCCAAGAAACTTAAATATGCTTTCAATACCAGGACTTGTAATTATGATTATTATTTTTACAATTCATGTCTAGGAGGGCAAGAACATTCTGCAGGAATCATGATACATTTTGAGAAAAAAAAAAACATTTCCCTCGAGATAACCTGGGAAATTACTTTTAGGCATTTCCATACTTTATATTTTACACAGATAAATAACATTCTATTTGTCATCTGCACGACTGCGAGATTCAATTCTTTTTTTCAAATCGAGTGCTCCTTTGATGCGTTTATGTCAGGGACTTATTTCAATTTGCGGTTATTATGTAGAGTCAAACTATTACATTAATGCATTTGCATGTGATTTAAAACAGCACTCCTATCAAAACAAATGTCATCAATCTTTATGTCATATTACTTAGCGCAAATAAAAATGTCAATGCACTGGTTTTCTTCTGGGTTCCTTATTTTATTTCCCAGGAGAGAAAGATACTTAAAGTTTTAAAAGCCTTTGCTGTATATTAGACCCTGCTGTGATAAGTGAATTGCAATTCTCCTCGAAAATCTTGTTTGAAAGTAAAACTGGCATCTCTCTAATAAATTCCAGTGTATGGAAACAGCTTAACTAACAAAGAGGGAACCACAAAGGAAGTGACAGCACGAGAAGCAACATCATACAGCTTTGTTGTTTAATAATATCATTTAGTTTGACCACTATGTTAACTAAATTTGCATTCTCTTTAATCTGATAAAGAAGAAATATGTAGTAGAATGTGACAAGATAGTAAAAGAAAGGAAATAAGGAAATTACCCATGTGTAACAGCATGAAAGTATTTTGTATTTTATATTTTATACCACTATTAAATTCCCTGAACGTGTAAAACCGTAGCCCTTAACATAGCCCGTAAGACTTGTGGCTCATTAAATTGGCTGCGTACAGCAACCCGTCCACGATTTGCGGGGTAAGGGTGAAAAAACCCTAGGTGATGTTCAAATTTGAACTCTGCTGCCGCAAATCTTTTGTTCTGTCAAGCCCGTAACTGTTACATTCCAATCACGCCATTAAATGGCAACCAATTCACTGGCGTTCAAGCCCGTAACCTGTAAATGGAGCCAACAGGTACTAGAGAGGACCTGCTGAAGGGGTTAAAGTCCTATCCGTAGCACTGTAAATGCAAATATACACACACTACTGTACTTATAATGAAAGGGAAAGTGATGTTAGGTATTAACATTAATAGCACAACATTCTCAAGCTCACAAATCTGCAATATTAAATACTTTTGTTAATGTTTAATTTCCGTGTTGTATTGATCCCGGCAATCATTGTGTTAATACATATAATGGAACTCGCATGGACTTGAATATCATATTTCCTGCCTTATTAATATTGCTTTATTTCTGGAATGTGTCCGATCGAAACCCGTAATTTGAAATCTAACCTCCATTTTTCCGTGACGTAATGATGATGATCTCTATTGCCATTGGCTCTGTCTAAACCCGTAACTACGGTTTTGACTAATTGATCATGTTCACGGCCTTATATCCAACGTGTGAAAAATAGTTTATGGGCTTGCGGCTCTGGCCCGGAACTCGCGGCATGGCGGAATTTAATAGCTCTGTAACGCAGCCGAATTTCCAGCCCGCAGCCTTTGCATGCTTGCCGATGCCGGCTTCTAATTTAATAGGGCTATAAAAGGGCTTTCCACATCCTACCACCACCACTTCAAATTCAATAAATCTCTGCATGACCTAGCTCCTATCTACCTACCTTGTGCCAGGAGTACGGTCACCAGGCAATGTAATTCTATAAATGTTCTAACTAGGTTATCTACCTAATTCAATCTCCCCCATTGTAATTACTATATACAATTTACAGTTCACTGTAGAATAACAGATTTCCATCTTCTGCAACCTCCCTCTTTAATGATTTATCGTTCATGAGAGCAGATTATATTATAGAGTTGTGAAATTAAGTCACACTCCCAGTGCTGCTTCATGGAGATACACAGCATGAGACACTCTTTTTGTGTAGGCCCTATGCACATAGCATAAGGTCACAGTGAAGGTAGATGCCACCTCTAGGAGACAGAGCCCGAAACGGGAGACTAAAGAAAATCAGAATCTGTTCAAATGTAACATTGAATTGCAGAGACATACAGTGGATGAGATCTAGGAGCCGGTAAGCATTTTGTGGCATCACAACCTGGCTCCTGGCATTTGTTGAGCCCTGTAAATATTTTTTTTGGGTTAAAAGTATTACATTTTCTATGAAACCCCCTTAAGTCTAATGCACCTTAACTGAGAAGGTCAGAAAACTGGAAACTTACTTTGGAAAATCACGACTATTCAAAGCAAACTAAACTTTAGGCATTTGTATAGTTCTCACTAAGCCGACCCTTGCTCAAGCAAAACTTTCCATACATGAGTGTAAGCTTATTGTGCCGTCTGCTTCACACATCATCTCTGCTTTGTTCCTGACAGTTGATTACAACCTGCCATCACCTCTAAATCATATCTTGATTCTGCTTGCTTACGGTATAAAAAATATGCATAATGCTATTTTAAAATGGTATTAAGCCAAATATTTTTTTAGGTATACAGAATAAGAAGACTAGTTTGGATAATGGTTCTTATATGCCCTCGGTTGTATGTCTCTGTGTTACCTCCAACCACGGGTGTAGGAGCCAGAATATTTCTGGGGGGGATACAGCTCATTGTATACATAGGTCGTAAAATAGCTTATATATACATACATGCAAACATATAACCCCCCCCCCAGTTCCTACACCCATGCCTCCAACCTGTTTATACACTGGAAACCTATGGTGGCCTCAACTTGCATTTTTACTTGTCTTGCTCTTGTGTTGCTCCTATTCCAGCTCTATGATGAGTTCCCAAGCAGCAATGGCACATTATCCTCCCTTATGTCTCTGCCCTAAGTTATGAAATGCTCTCCGTCTTTACTGTACCAAGGTTACCATGAAGTATGTTATGTACAAAATGTGTCAGGCTTAATGCTCTGTATTATAGGATTTACCAACCTTCCGAGTGCCCCATGTTTTTATTAATGATTATATAAAGAAGTTTTTTAAACCACTTGGATCCAATCCTCACTCAAGAGTTGGAAATGGAGATCAATGCTTCCCATACCCACCGCAAGCCTATTCTGGTTTCCCCTTTTTCTACTTTTTGCTCTCTTTCATTGGAACATCCTACACCTCTATAAAGGACCATTTCCTCCTCCACAGAAATAAGACATTATCCACTTAATAGTGCCGATATTATGCAGTTTCTGGCATTATCCATATCCACCCTAATATTATATGGATCCTGTAACCCTATCAACTTACCCCACTACTGTTATAGGGCAACACAAGAGCAAGACAAGTTCCAATGGCCTTATATCCATTTATAGCAACTAATCCACATCTTACTTTATGCTCTATCTGGATTCTGCCAATCACTGCAGTTTTATTTGTAGTAATTGTGTAGGTTTATCAAGCATTTAAGAGCTACAAATATAGAGTAACATATTTCTATTTTTGTGAAATAAGCATGTACGCAACAAAGGTAAAAAAAACAAGGGGTTTCCAAATATGCAAATATATATATTCTCATATATCACTACATCCCACTCACACATACTTGTTTTTGTTTTGCCTTCCTAATTCTTTGGACTCCTTCTTGCTTTGGCATCACATGCACACTGGAATCAAATCAAACTTCCACTTCATTCATATTCAGTAATAAATAATTAAGGGAACAAATCCCATCAGTCAAAACTATACCTTAGCGGGGAAAAAAAACATACAGTGGAGATTTTAGAGTTCATTTACTTAAATATTTTCTTTTCCAAATTTAAAAGACAATACTTATCCATTGATTTATGAACGGCACCCAACATCTTATGAGAAACATAATAGCTTTCTATAATTAGACCTATGTTCTCTTGCCAACTTCAAGGATTTTCCTTTCTTATTAGTCTTTAGAAATTACATGTGTGGCTGCCAAGATTGTACTGTAACAAAACAATGGATATACAATCCCAAATCATGGTTATTATAGGAGGGGGAAAGAGACTGATAAGAAAATGCATATAATAGATTCCAGTGATCATGTTGCCAAGTTATGATGTGGTGAATTGTAAAACAACATCAAGGTTAAAAAGTAAAATTCATTCATTATTTATGTTACAAGTTTTAAAAATAAAGCAATGCAATCAATTATTACAATGAGTGAATATAACATTAATAAAAACATTCAAATCTACAGGAAAACATATATTTTTCGAGTATATATTGATTTTCATATATGGATATGTATATATAAATATGTTATGGAAGATATAGTGTGATTGCAGTGGAGCAGAGTGGTGAAGAAGGCCGATGGAGTAGGGGAGATGAAGGGGATAGAGAAGGTGTGTGGTGAGACTAAAGGAAGGGTGGAGTGGACAAGATGCTGCTGCAAAGTGGTGAAGGAAAAGAGTTGGATTCATCTTAATCACCATTACACTAGCAGTTTTCCAAAGTAAATATTGACTGGGATATTCAGCATTGTTTGGGCAGCTTCTTTAAGTATCCCTCCATATGTTTATTTTAATTTAAGATTACTTGACAAGAGTGTGGGATGTGTGAGGGAAGGAATCTAACATCATGACAATATTGTGACATTATTTTGCGACCACAGACCAAGCAGAATGTGTTTTGAATTAGCAATTAATTTACATAATAACGCCACACAAACAATGTTGAATATATTTAGAAAAAATGGATAGTAGAATGAAAAGCCATTTTTTATGTTATTGAACTTAACAAAATACTTGTTTTTCATGGACAAAATTCCTTAAAAGAGTTCCTGAGGAGCATGATAAAAAAAAGGAAGTTGGTACATATGTTTGTATGTACATTATATATATATATATATATATATATATATATATATATATAAACATTTGTGTACACATATGAACAACAAATGGAAGTTAAAAAACTCCTTCTTAACCTTGTATCCCTTATCTACTCTACCCCTGGTCCATTACCTTTAAATTGTAAGTGTCGAGTTTCCAGTCTTGTGGGGTGCTTTGGGAAAAAGCACTTTTTACAAGACTTGAAGCTCAAAACAGGGCCCTCCATTTTCTGCCATTGTCAATATTACATATTGTATATTTCCTTGTTCTTCTCCCCTGTACAGCGCTATGGAATATGTTGGCGCTATACAAATAAAAGATCATATTAATAATAATAATAATATATATATATATATATATATATATATACACACACACACACACGCATATATTATTGCGCACACACACACACACACACACACATATATATATATATAACATGATACTTACAAATGATATAGATAAAATTCTCAGAAATTTGGTGAATTAAACTACTGCTAATGCAATAAAGTTGCATTACCCTCCTCTCCAGATGTAAAAACTGTCAGATGCTCATTGCCTCCTCTCAATGAACTGACTAAGCGAATAAATGCCTGGAACTGGAGAACATAAAGCTTTCAATGAGCGATCACTGATAAAAGGTCACTGATGGAAAGCCTATTATGTGCTTTGCATCCATGCACTGGCGCCCAAAGTGCAGCAAGCATAGTATATCTCACAATGCAAGGTAATAACCCAAGCATTTCTTTGCCATTAGCTCTTGTGAAGGCTTCAATTGGGTTAATTTCAAGCAGCACATCGCATAACGTCTTGAATCAATGAAGTAGCAACTTGTTGCTAATATAAATCAGTAGGTTATCACTCAAATTAAAGAGACCATGAACTTTGAGGCTGGATTTCTAATCAAGGATATAAGGTTTTTTTTTTTTTCTGGCAAGAAAGGGTTTATTATTAGTTAGAATGCTGCAAGAAAAACAGGAATAAACAAGAATAAAGCGTCAGGAGTATTCTCTCTGCAATGCCAGCCAACAAGCACTTCAGTGATTGCTGTGTTCAATTTTATTCTAAAAAGGGGAATTTATTAAAAATGTATAATCTGAGATAAGGTGAGAAGATCGGAGATGAGGTGAGAAAGGATGTTTTTCCCCAATAGGAAACAGTGCATAGTAAATCAAGGGATGACACAAAATGTACTTGAGATGCTTAGTAAACCTCCATCATCTTTTCAATAACTAAACTTCATAATGAGAAAAATATTAGAATCTCCTTTTCTCTTGGGTCAGAAATGCTTATTTACATGATGGTGATGTCACCGTGTTGGCTGTTCTAGCCTCTCTAGCTTCCTGTGCAGTGCCTTACAGACTCATTTTGCTGTATATCTTTCTGTCCAACACAGTACATTTTGCTGCAGATAATAAAGAAAAGTAAGTGGAATTTATTGAATATAGTAAAATCTTTGTATGTTGTGATGATCTGAAAGTAGGGACTATACAAGCCCAGAGCCACCTGCTGTAGACTAAAGGTTATCTACCCACAAGGACCGTTGGGTTCAGCATAACAATGGAAGGGGGTGGCAAACAATTTCAGGAGATGCAGTAGCTTCCTGAGATCAATAGGATTAGCCTTCAATACACATCCTGTAGTCTCTAGCACATATCAGAGAGGATTAATTTATTCAGGTAATCGATGGAACAAAGCAGATTTACAAAGACAATGGAGATGTTTATGCAGATAATTCATTGCTGGAGCCAAGAAGTCTGGTGGCTCAACAGCCCAACACCCAGGCTGAGAAAAAGGGGTCTGTGACATAGATAGATAGATAGATAGATAGATAGATAGATAGATAGATGTAAATCAATCTATATATCTATCTTCAATCATTGTACTTTAGTACAATGGTTGGCTGTTGTCTGAGCAGTAACTCTGTTAATCCACTATTAGTGAACAGAGCAGACAGGCTGAAGAAATCTCCATTCTGATTGGCTAGAATGCCTGCAATAAATAGCAGTAAGGAAGATGGGGGAGGCCTGGAAGCAAAATAAACATAAGTTCTTCAAAATATGCTAGCTCTGCCTAAAAAGCTTAAATATTTTTTTTTTTTAAACTATCGCCCCATATTTCAATGAGATCTAACTGACGCTGAAGGACAGTTTTTACAAAATGTACGCTCCTTTAATTCTTTTTAAGATGAAACCAACTTTCTTAGTTGTCAAATACTGTAACACTTTATACACTTTCAGAAATTGTTTCCATATAAGTATATATATATATTTTTTTAAAAAGAATCTGTAAGTATATACTTTTTGAGAAACGTTAATGAGCAGTCAGAATGTAAAAAGAAAATTCTGCCCCATTAGACTCAGCAGTCCCATAGTGTTTGATATTTTGTTTCGATAATTTCCTTTATACTTTTTGTTTTCTATACATTTATGTCCATACATTTATGCTTTATTCTGTTGCCCAGTTCTTTTGTAATAAAATAATAGATTTTAACATCAAGCTCAAGAAAAATATTACCTTTCAAGTTCTTATTATTTTGTGGTTCAGAAAAGTCATTTTAAATTACTGGATTTTGAGCTATGAGTTGTGACTCACCAGTAACATATTAAGGTGTTTGTGGACCTTGCTTGAAAATGGATAACTTCTTTAATAAAGTTGCAAAAGCTCAAAAGGTGAAGAAAATATGCCTTAGTAAGAATCTTTTTCTAAAACAACTTCCTTAAAAAAGAAGTTAATTTTTCAAATTAAATTGATTATTAATTTGTTTGAATATGTAACTATGTTTACTTCTCTGGAATTTGTTTAAACAGAATAAATACTAATATCTTATATATGTTTCATAATTATATATATTTATTTATCTATTTTTTTTATTTATCTATTTATTTTTTTCTAATAATGATTCTGCATTATAAATTGAATCCTCCCCATTGTTATTATTAAAGCTAACTTCTATATTTTCTTTGTTGTGGTTTCTTTTTCTTAAATAAAGATAATAACTTGGGGATTACTTTTGTTGCTCTTTATTTTTCTATAGTATAGCTAAGAAACTAGAGTGGATATAATAAGGGCTAAGGACCCTTTTTTTGCCTCCTAGTCCACCCTGACACGTTTCAAGTAATTATTTTTCAAAAAGTAGAACCTGCCCAGCTGTGTAAAGGGAATAGTGTTGAAAGTGGATATGATAGGCAAGATGGCAGCCTCTATCTATACTGAGCAAAATGAGTGGCAAAATATGGAAAATTCTAAATATATATTTATAAAATTAATGTAAATAACTGTTTTTTAAATGTCACAGTGTTGGCATTTACAAACATTAAAACTATGTATTTGTAATGTTTAAAGCCCTACACTTTTAGATATGTAAGTATTTTAGTTCCATTTACCATTAAGCAACATCCGTCTTCTTGTGCTGAACACAGAAGGATTTCAAGATTTTAATGCATGTGTGGCAAGTACTGCTTCAGTCTTTTTGATTGACTACTTATGTATAGGCACAGACATCCTGATATCCAGACATGTATCTGGCTCTTGAGGATAAACATCGCCTATGGTTGCTTGTTTTAATTTTGTATGAAATTTCTGTAGATTTTAAAAATAGTGTAAAATGAAAGACAGTAACCTAAAAATAGCTGTCCATGGGTAGGTTTCCTGGCTTGTACATAACTCATCCTGGGCTTTGCTTAAAGCTTTGTAATACAGCAGGCATATGCCTAAAATGAACTATGTTTGATGTGGTAATGGATTAAAGAACAAAACCTTTGTGGGCACATTTTTCATGTCCCTGCCCGGGTTCCCAGGATGCAGTGCAATAACTGTATTTCTCGGAATTCTGTGCAGGGAACAAGTTTTTTTATCTTGTTTTAGACGTTCAAATGTGAACACAAATGTACTAATATATACTGCATATATATATAAATACCAGCTGCTCCACAAGTCTACTGAATAAAGTTCATGGACCATTGGTGGTCTGAGGATCAAAGCTTAAGAACCTAGAACATTATTAAGAATCTAGAACATTATTATTATTATTTTTAGAGTCTAAGCTGATTCTGAAGCGGTAGGGTACAGTAAACAAATGGATACAATTAAAACATACATTAGGAGACAGACTATACAATACCCCTTTGTACAAGAAACCAGAAGACATGTACAAGGAATAAAGCTTTTATAGAATTCAGATCACTATTTTTGCATGAAAAAAAGAAATGTGTGTACAACTTAACCATGCTCTCTCATATACAAGACCTCAAATTACATGAAGAAAGGAAATATTTAACCTCGAGAGTAGATGATTTGCTGCTTTAAGTATTCACTCATAAACATTTCTTTGGCTTTGATGAGCAGAAAAAAATAAATATATTTAAGACAGCAGAATCCAAGGCTATGATGAGTGTCTGATACCATGCAAAGCAAGTTACTATTGATTTTTTTTTCTACTTATCAAAATCTATTTAGTTCACCTCTTTGAGGAATTGAACACATGGTGCTTTTAGAGAAAAATCTATGGGAGGACACGGCACTACATTTGTATGGATAAATATGCCCAGAGCTTCCTGATTTCCTTTCAAATGACACAGAGATGTGATAGGCGCCCATCAATACACAATCCATGTAGAATCCATGTGCAAACATTACACCAACCAATGTCGATTGTCCAATGCTTTGACTCTGGTGTGTGTATAATATTTAAAGGCCTCAAAAATACATACTAATAAATACAGGATGCAATATGAGTAATATGTGCAGTAAATACGATAGCAGGAATGTTGAATTCCATAAAAGTTAAAAGGAACAGTGTTAACAAAAGGAAGTAGAGTTTAAATTAGGCATTGGGCTTTAATAAAATTCCTAATCAATTAAATGAAATTAAATCAACATTTTTTATTATCAAACTTACTTTCAAGCATCAATTTGTAAACCTTCAGCTTAGCCACTTGTCTCCACCCCTTATGAAGTCATAAAGGGATAGAAGCAACTCTGGTAGCTAGTTGAAGAGCATATGCTCCTATCTAAATACAAGCTTATGTTTAGACAGGGGAGGATCGCTGGATGGAGGTGGGTTAAATTGGTTTACTATTAGCAAGAACCCAAGCTTGGATGAAAGTGATAGTGATTGTTCCTGATAGTAATTTGTTTACTGGTTCAAAAGCCTGATAAAGAATTGATCTCTATCTTTCATATAAATCATTTTTAGATGGAACTTCAACATACATATTTGAATTGCAATAGAAATGATGATATATTGCATCATATGTATCATTATGTATTTATGGTTTATGCTACCCTAGGACATTCAGATTTCAATGTGCTGCACTGCATCTTCAGGCAGCCTGATGGACTCTGATAATGTGCTGGTTTAGCCTGGCCTTGTGGTCCTAAGCGGAAACACAAATGTCCAAGGGTAGCCTAGTATTTGTGGGAGGGGACCCATACCTTGTATAAGCTCTTCTGGCCCATGTCTTCCAAAAAAACTCAGTTCACTTTTGAGTCTGTGCTTGGAGGTTGCTCCTCAATGATTCCCTGTCTATTTGTCTTTCACTAAGCCCTTTATTTGCAGATTTTAGACCCATATCAACTAAGTAGTGTCCTTCTCTAGATCTCTCTAGCCCTCAAAACAGGCTACAAAAGAATTAAGTAGCATATGCCAACCGACAGCTACCGATCCAGAGAGGCATCCACCTAAAGTCTTCTGCTTCTTTTTATCCCATATCAAATGTCTGTTAGGGCATTCACATTGCTGGAGACCCATTATTCCACCCCCTGCTGAATGAATTTAATACTGGGTAACCCTTTTTTGCTTGCACCTAGCCCTATATTGTAATATTTGGACCATATCTACTAAGGACAAACCTTTTTTCATCACCACATGGCTTTCCATAAGCCTTCCATGAATATAAGGCCCAAAGCCTCTAAGCAAGTCTCCTATTACAGATTGTGTCTCATAGCCACTAAGCAGCATCCTTGCCCATGACCAAGGTCAAGCCTGTCATCACCAAGTGCCATTCCATAAGTCCACCTGTTGACTAAAAAGTCTTTGCTCATGTCCACAGTCAAGCCTGTCGTCACCATGTGGCTTTCCATAAGTTCACCCCTCAACACCACATGAGGGGGCCAGAAAACAAGTATTTCTGACACAGTGAACCATTCAGTATTCAAAATGTCAAGAAAATTAAGCTTTAAAAACCTACATTCGAAATTTTGAGTTTCAGAGATTTGCAGAGCTGCTTTTCCCCACTTATAATATTAAGTGTACAAGGGGTGAGAGCGTCTGTCTGCCCATGATGATGTCCTATATCTTAGGAGTCTTGGTTTGCCTGCAAAGGCCACTGTACAGAAGAAGATATATAAAGACTGCTATCAGAACACCCTACTGGGCCAAGCCCCAGAGCATCTAAACTTCTGAATACATTCCTATGCTCCAAGAAAAAAAACAAAAAAAAAAATTGACAAATTATCAAATGGCCGTCAAAATAAACAGTTCTTTCCATGCCCCTTTAAGTATTTAGACTTTTATGCTGTTTACTATATTCCATACTATTTCTTTCTTGTAGTTTGGTACTTTGTACATTGCTTTGTCAGGAAATATAATTATTTTATTTTATTCTATACACAAATACAGTTCCTATTATACATTTCAAAAACTTAAAACAAAAGCAACTTGAAGGCACAACAATGCAGATAAAAACAAGCCCTTTTCTGCATTTAATACAATATGCATCAACCAAATGTGTTTATTATTTATATTTTTCCCACAAGACATTTTCTTTTAAAAAATAATTATACAATTTATTTGAACCTGCTGAATTAATGTAGTTTCTATTTGTTCTTGAAAACAAAAAGCCAGTTTAAAACAATAGAGTTTTGACACTTTTAATTGCAGTCTCTTTATATTGTTTATGAATAGACAATATGAAATGTTATATTAGGAACACAGAAAAATCTAACTCTGTAATTAGTGAAATATGACAACCAGCTTTTGTTTTAACAACAAGTAAAACTAACACCAAGTTGTTTTTTCCCCCAAGTACAACTTTTTTCTCAATATATAGATTAATGCTATTTATTATGGTAAATGATACATAACAAAATGTGTAAAACTATGTGTGAAGATTTACAGGAGATATAATGACACATTCTTAGTGGGTCTAATTTGTTATTTTTCTTGCTATTATTGTTAAATAAAAATATGTGTATTATCATGGGCGTAGGAGCACAAAAAAAGTTAGGGGGCATAAAGACAAAACAACTGTAGCCCTGAGTGGTGCAATTAAACTCTACTCCCAAGACAGGAAGCAGGGGTGGATAAACTGCCTGTGCAATGCACCGGGGCCCTCCTCTAGTGTCCCTCAAAAACTATTTTTTTTGTATTCCTTTGTTTAAATTCTCAGTTTCCCTGGGTCCTCATGGGAAAGACTTACTGCATAGCTGGTAATGCATGATTAAGTTTAATTTTGCTATTTTTGTGTGTCCTCTGTTCATATAATCTGGGAGGGATTTGACCCAGCTCCCAAGTTCCCCTGTGTATTATAGAAACATGGAAGGATTTTTTTGTTGAATCTGAAAGATGATATTTGTAATGTGTCACAGTGAGTTGTCTTTTTCCAAATGATGCTCTCAGAATATAATATACTGGTTTAATGCTTGGGAGCTTGCCCCTGTCAGCCAATCAGCACTAATATATACATATGAGTCATGATTGCCTACACACTACAATATGCTCATTTAATTTCTGATTAGTTTCTAGAAAGTTTTTCAACATATTTTATTTAATATTTTTATGAAAAAACAACTTTTGTAATATTTAGACATGCTTTTTAAAAAATATGAAAACAATGTGTTATATGTCCCTTTAAAATAATGTATCTTCTCAGAATGTGATATGTACTGGCTGATGCTCCTTGTGGTGGTGAGAGGGCAGCCGTGGATGATTTTTACAGCTATTTTGTAGAGATGTGAAACTTGCCATGCATCATATACAGTTGTGCTCAGTTGAATACCCTGGCATAAATTGTGACATTTATGCATTTATTTTGAAAATATGACTGATCATGCAAAAAAATGTATTTTAATGATGGATAGTGATCATATTAAGCCATTTATTATCACATTGTTTTTTTGGCTCATTGTTAAATCATAATAATAACAGAAACCACCCAAATGGCCCTGATCAAAAAATGTACATACCCTTGAATGTTTCGCCAGACACACAAGGTGAGTGGTGACACACACAGGATAAAATGGGAATTAAAGGTTAATTTCCTATGCCTGTGGCTTTTTAAATTGCTATTAGTGTCTGTGTATAAATAATCAATGAGTTTGTTAGCTCTCACATGGATGTACTGAGCAGGCTAGATACTGAGCCATGGGGAGCAGAAAAAAAAACTGTTGAAAGACCTGCGTAACAAGGTAATGGAACTTCATAAAATGGAAAAGGATATAAAAAGATATCCAAAGACTTGAAAATGACAGTTATTACTGTTCAATTACTTTTTAAGAAGTGGAAAATTTGGGGATCTTTTGATACCAAGCCAAGGTCAAGTAGACAAGAAAGATTTCAGCCACAAATGCCAGAAGAATTGTTCGTAATACAAAGAAAAACCCACAGGTAACCTCAGGAGAAATACAGGCTGCTCTGGAAAAAGATGATGTGGTTGTTTCAAGGAGCACAATACTTGATACTTGAACAAAAATGAGCTGCATTGTCGAGATGCCATAAATAAGCTTTTACTGCGCCAATGCCACACCTTGACACGCCTCACAGCTTCCGGCACACTTTAATTTGGAGTGACAAGACCAAAATAGAGCTTTATGGTCACAACCATAAGTGCTATGTTTGGAGAGGGACCAACAAAGCCTATAGTGAAAAGAATACCATCCCCACTGTGAAGCATGGTGGTGGCTCACTGATGTTTTGGGGGGGGGGGGGTGAGATATCAAGGCACAGAGAATCTTGTGAAAATTGATGGCAAGATGAATGCAGCATGTTATCAGAAAATACTGGCAGACAATTTACATTCTTCTGCATGAAGGCTGCGCATAGGACGCTCTTGGACTTTCCAGCATGACCCTCAAGTGGTTACAGCATAAAAAGGTGAAGATTGTGGAATGGCCATCACAGTCTCCTGACCTTAATATCATCGAGACACTCTGGGTAGATGTCAAACGTGCGGTTCACACAAGACGACCAAAGACTTTGTATGACCTAGAGGCATTTTGCCAAGACGAATGGGCAGCTATACCACCTGCAAGAATTAGGGGCCTCATAGAAAACTATTACCAAAGACTGCACACTGCCATTGATGCTAAAGGGGGCAATAAACTGTTTGAGGGAACTAATGGTATGCAAACTTTTGAACAGGGTAATTTAATTGTTTTCTTTGTTGCCATGTTTTGTTTTATGATTGCGCCATTCTGTTATAACCTACAGTTGAATATGAATCCCATAAGAAATAAATAAAATGTGTTTTTCCTGCTCACTCATGTTTTCTTTAAAAATGGTACATATATTACCAATTTGCCAAGGGTATGCAAACTTTTGAGCACAACGGTATTAAGCTATGATGGCCACTGGTGTGGGATGGGTTGTGTTACAGACATGTTTGTATATTTAAATAAAAACATTTCTACATATATGCACACTATACATTATGTACCAAATTTATATTTTCAAATTAATTGCAGGTGCCAATGTATGAATATCAGATTATTTTGTACAAAGAAAAAATAAGCATAGATTTAGGTACTCCATTAAGTTAAGGTACACTATGACCTCCATTCAGTTGAGCAAAAGTTTGTTACTGGAGGCCGTAATGTAGCCCGTAAAATAATTTGTTATTCAATTGGCATCTTTTAGCTACCCACAAATGATTTGCGGGTTACAGGCTGAAAATCCCTGTGGTTGTCAAAATCATAACTCCAACCCATCTAAGCCTTTGACTTTTCAAGCCCGTAAATGTTACATTCGCAAATCACTATCCATTTGCTAGAATTCCTTAAGACCACAATTGTTGTGTAAATGACAAATGTAGAAGAAAATCCTACCAATATCCTTCCAAGGGGATTAAACACCTGATCGTAGCACTGTAAATGCAAATAAAAAATCAATACTGCACTTTAAAATTTGCGGAAAACGGTGAAAGACGTTAGAATGAATTGCACAACAGTCTCAAGCTCCCAAACCTGCAATAATTTTTTTTTTTTTTACGTTTCAATTCCATGTTATATCAATCTCGGTAATCAAGGAGTTAATACATATCAGGCCACCCACATGGACTAGAACATTTTCTTCATTCATTTTTATTATTTTGTACATTGCCAGATTGCGAAACTGATTGCATATCGGACTTCTAAACGCTAATGGATTGACGTTAAACCTCCATGTTTTACTGGCTGTTTTTTAAATCGCTAGTTACGGCCTTGCTTAATTGATCATGATCATGCCATGAAATGCTACTTACGGGTGCATGGTTTACGGTTTAGGCTTTCGGTCAGGTAGAAGCGGGCTTGATCAATTGAATCGCTCTGTAACTGTTGCAATTTTCAACAACTGAATGGAGACCTATATCTGGTACTATTAATTATAAAACTTAACTTTTATTGCAAAAGATAGTAACAAGAAAGACAAAAAGATATGTAATATTATAAGTCTTTCAATAACTTCGCTATATTTCCATTGTTTGCATATTGGAAATGTTATATTATCATTGATTCAATTATGCCTCATACCATAAAATATAAAAAATTGTCAATTGTTTAAATAGTTATGTTTCGATATTCAACAAAGTATATAATGTGCAACCCTGCACTAATTGGATTACAGAAGTATTTTGTTACAAGTAACTATGGGCCCTATTTTATTGGCCAATTCTTAAATTTATACACACTTAAAATTGCTCTTAACATGACCACATATTTTATTAGTAACTTGCAATCCGATTAAGAATTCCCGGTCCACAATCACTACGGGCTAGCCAAAGACACAAAACCATCCTTAGAACTCCATTGGTTTTAGCACAGCTCGACTATTACAAACGCTAGCTAAGTAAAGTTACACAAAATCGATATTCTATTAGAACTGTAGCTCTTGCTTGCAAATAAAGTTTAACCCGCAAATAGAAAAAGTATTACATTTCTGTCAAAAATATTATGAGTAATATTACGAAACACATGCACAATAGTCTCAAACCCACAAATATGCAATTACAAAATATTTTTTTAAATGTTATATGTGAGTAATATCTATCCCGGGACTCAAGGGATAAATACATATCATGAGATCTACATGGACTAGAACAGATGATCTAGTGCATTTCTTAAAGTTCTAGATTGCTTGATTACAAGCCCAATCAGCAAATATTACTTATTGGCACTAATTATGACTTAGCCTCTGATTGCAGATGATTTGTAACTTCCATGTTTTACCGACGTCATGATGGCGGTCTCATTTACTATTGGCTTTATCTAAGAAGTAAATTAGTTGTTTGCTTAAATATTGTCAGATCATATGATCATGCCCCTTGAAATAAGACTTAAAAGGCAGGGTTTTCGAGTTTAGCCTTGTGGTCAGAATTTACAAGCTGAAGTCAATGGAATACATCTAAACATTTACAAAAAATAAAAAAAACACCCGCAACCATATTTTTGAGTTTGAGGCATTTACGAGCAGCTGATAGAATATGGCCCATTGTGGTATAAGCATCTAGGATCCCTATAACTTCAATTACTAAATAACCATCAAACATATTTTAGGAAGTAATAAAATGACGGCAAAAAAAAATGTTAAACCTGGCAATGCTGTTGACCACACAATCTGAGCTCATTGTGAGCCTCTCCCCCATCTACTTTACGGGCCTTGCGATGAGCGGTTTCAGGGAGCTCCGGGCCTTGCGATGAGCTCATCGCGAGCTCCGAGCCACTTTCATTCTTCACAATCGGCACCTTTGGCGCTCATCGCAAGCCTCTCCCCAGTCTACTTTACAGGCCTTGCCGGTCATTGCAGGCGTTGTCCAACAAGTTTGTTGCTTTGCAATGAGCACATACGGTGCTCATCGCGACGTCCTGCGTGTCTACATTGTTTGGCTAAGTGTTATTGGCTTTGGCTAAGTGTTACTGGCTTGGGTTAAATGTTACTGCTTAGGTTAATAATTACTGGCTTGGCTTAAGTGTTACTGGCTTATGTTAATAGTGCAGCGAGGCCCGCAAGCGCGACGACAACTCGCAGATTGACAACTATAGTTGATGAGCTTGTTAGTGTACAGCAATTTTACAATTTCAGAAGTGCAGTCAGCAACTTTGCAATTTCAGAAGGCTAAAGTTCATATAGAAGTTTTGGGCAACTTGGTCCTATAATGGGCTATCTATAGAGCAGGGTCTCTGGATCTCTCTGTGTATTCACTTTCACTGTGCTTTAGCACGTGTGAGTTATCCAACTTTAATCATTCTGCTTGCTCCACCAGTGTTCAAGGTGCTGTAATCCTAGACTGTTGGAGGTCTCAGAGGACTAAATTACCCACCATTGCCATGAACGCCCAATGATATGTAATAACACATTTCAATATTTGCATCACTTAAATTATATTAAAATCCTACTTCTAGACAGTATTTGTGGTGATAATGTTAATAAAATACATAATACAACTACTATTGCAAAAATATTGTTGCGTGGATAAGACTTATCAATGAAACAAGATATTTTATTTTTGTATAATTATAATGCATGGTGAACATCACCATGTATTATCATGGATCATTTTTAGTAAAAGACTTTACTGCAGCCCAGTGCTGCCACGTTTTGTGCCCCATCTTTGCCCTCATTATAATGAGGACATTTTAACATACACCACAAGACTCATGGCAGAAATGAGCAGTGATCCTTGCAACCACAAAGCTCTTTATGAACAACTCATTTTTTTTTTTTAATGCATTGAAGATAAAAAAAGGCTAGACAGTTGCAGTCCTTAGATGCTACCTTCCAGCATCGATTTTTCCCACTTCAGATCTCAGTGAAGATGCTGTTATTCCTCTCTGTGCATTTCTTTACTCAACTCAAACAGCTATACTAATTGATAGAAGCTGAGTTTTGAAGTTAATTTAATGGCTGAAAAGCTGAAACCCATTCATCTTATGTATCATAAGTCACAAACCAGACAGCCCACTTGTTTCTTTTTAAGCTATAAAGCAGATTGCATTGATTCACTTTGCATGGATTTTTGAGTCACATGTGTGCTAGTTTCTAAACTCCCAATCTACCAGCAAGCTTGCCATCCAGGATATTTCCAAATGTTCTCATAAAACTGGTGTCTTAAAAGAAGCATTTTCTTGATCTCTGTTGTTATTAAAAATGTGTGATTCTTACAGTACAGTTACATTGATTTTTGCTATAACCCATACATGAGCCGGTCTGATTCAATCAATTTGAGACAAGTAAACTACATACAAACATCATTTTGACTGCAGGAGCATTTGTCAAGTAATGTTACACACGTAGTTCACTCGCAATATTACGGATGTCACCCGACATCCTGTCTTGTCAGTAACATACTGGGTGTAGAATTACATGTTTACTCATAATATTACGCCAAGCCTGGCATTTTACTTAAATTACTGATGAGACACAGCTCTAGAAACCAATAGAAAATTAGAATGTCATTATATTATAGATATAAAGTACAATGAGTAAGAATAAGCACCTATAAATGTGTGTAAGCATTTTGCGATTAGTATAATACATTTGCTAATAGGGCTAGCTCTTTAATAGACAATGCATGAAAGCATCAGTTTCCAGTCCATGTGGGTTTCCGGATATGTATTAACTTCTTGAGTACAGGTTCTGTATTACCCTGGATGTTGTATAATGACGCAAACATAATAATAAAAAAATCAGATTTTTAAATTCCACATATGTGCCTATGGGAATGTTAAGCATCAAATTCATGATGAACTTCCATGCTTTTTTATTATTTTATAGTGGTTTACTGCTACAGAAATGGTTTCAAAATCATTTGCAGTGCTATTTAGAACTAGTAAATTTTCCTTCAGATGTTTGATATTACGAGTCATAAGTAAAAGATTGAATAGGCATTTAGTGTAAAACTAAGAAAGAATCACTCATAATATTACTGTTATTAATGTGAAAAAAGCATTTGGGAACATTTACTGGCTTGTCTGTAGTCATTAGGGGTAGGTAATAGTTAGGGGAAGTTCTGACCACTTTGTGCCTGTGTTACTTTACGAAATAGGAAATTTAACGAGGGCAACAGTCATTCTTATAGGTGATAATTGTCAAAAGTAATTGTGAATTACCCCCTGGAGATCAAGCCAAATATATATTTTGCACAGATGTATTATGTTTTCTGGATGTTTACAAGGTATATAACGTGTTCCATAACATGAAAAAAGTTAAAAGCTATATTAACATAAAATCAAAATTCAAAATGTGCTTTCACTCCTGGGGGTTTAAGAATGCGCCATTTTATAGAACCACATTTGGCAAAAAGTAAATACTTGTAGGAACTTGAATCAACTTGAAACTTCCTTATATAATGCATTTGATAGCTTATACATTAACCTTTGCTAAATTACATGCTTAGTTAGAAATTGTCTCAGTATTTACAGTTGCATTAAACAACTATCTTTAATAGTTCTGAGAACACCTAAAATGTTACCACTCACAGAGCATTAGCGACCTAAAATGCTACCATTTGCAGTTGTGTGCTGAGCCATAGCAAGCCACCTACAGCTTTGTTCTGAGCTGAATTGATCATACCTGCAGTGCTGTAACTAAATAGCTTTTTGCACAGTAGTGGACTGCGTTAAAAGTCTACAATGATAGAAAAATATAGCGAGTCATGAATGCAGCACTAAGATACTGCATGAAACAGACATGGTCAATATTTCAAAATGCTGGTGTATTAAATTCACCAATAAACTTTTATTTAAAGATGAGAAACACAATACAACATAGTGGTATTTTCCCTTTAGTACATTTAAGAGCAAAATCAGAAAGGAATTTGCTGCACTAGACATTGATTTATCATGAAACTCCTGGCCCATTAGATATATTTATGGTGGCATGACACGATCGCTATTATTTTTGCACATAAAAGACCATTGTATGTAACAAACTACAACGATTAGCAACTAGATAAAATAAGAATATTGTAGAGAAAACATTACTTTGAGCAGCCTCTGATTGGGTCTGGGGGCTCCCATATTGTCTCTCTTTAGATGTGGATATTTTTTGATGAGGGTGTTCCGTCATTTTGTTTTCATTCAGCAGTTAGGGAAGTGGAGTTGCTGCCCCCACTGTTGAATGAGTTCAACTTCTAGTATTTCACTCCCCCCCATCATAAGCACATGCTTTATAACATGCCGTTACAATTCAAACTGCAAACTGTGCTTTCCCTGTGTACCTGCTCTTGTTATGCAATATAAAGGACCGATAACAGAATGTCCTACCCTAAACACTAAAAGTAAGAGTTTTCTTACTTTTGCCTCTCTGGCTTACATACCTGCCAATGTTGTTGAGGAGCTACTATAGTGCAATTGGTGCAATGCACCAGGACCCTGCCCCAGTGCAGTCTGATTTTATTTTTTATTCATTTGTTTTTTAATTTCATTTAATTTTTTTATGTCTGTAGGGCTTTCACCCTGGCCCAGAGTCCCTTCGGCTCCCTCAGCCTCACCTCCTTGTCTTGAGGGTTTTCTATGACTCCCCTGATTCTTCTTGCTATGACAGGGAATCCTGAATGATAACACACAAGAAGTTATGGGCCAGGTAGTATGGGCCTGAGGGCAGAAGTGGGGATCCTACACTACCGGAAAAAAAAAAATAATAATAATATATATATATATTATATCGATGTGTATATATATATATATATATATATATATATATGAGTTTGCTAACACAAACATTCTTTTTTTTTTGCTCTTCAATATATCAATACTAGCGAATTGCCCGTCAAAAAATGACGGCAATGAAATTGTAAGGTAGCTAATGCTGTTTAGTGTGTAATAATGAAATATATAATACATTAATAAATGAATATACTTTACCTATTTTAAAGCATTGTGTGGAAGAGCTGTGAATGTGTTTTGATGTTGCTGCAGCATTAGTGGTGTGGATCTGCTGTGTAAGCGTGGTGAATGTGTGCAGTGTAACACTGTGCGTGCGCGAGCCCAAACCGTTGTCGTGTACTTCCGCATTGGCGTCAAATGGCGAGTAATGTGTGTTATACATTTGTATCGGAATATCCGTAGGTGTTTTGTGGTGTTTTGCGAGTTTCTTGTGGTGTTTTGCGAGTTTAGAGTGCTGTAGCCTCGTTTTCGTTTTGTTCGGCGGCCATTTTTTCTCTCGCTTCGTTTTTTTTTTAGTCTCTAAACTTTTTTATTTGAAGTAAAATCGAGATGTAAGTTGTATTTTTGAGGTGCTGGGTGCTCCCTCTTGGTGTAGGTAAGTTTTTTATGTATGTGGTGTGTGTATGTATTGTGTTTTACATTTTGTAATGTTCGCGAGTTGCGTCCGAGTGTTGCGAGTCCGTAATGTGTGTGAACGTGTGTCGTATGTTGTTTGCGAGTGTCGTAATGTGTGTGTCGTAGTGTTTGGGTTGCGACGTGAAGTTTGCGAGGGTCGCAGTTGCTGGCAAGGAGCGCCTTCGGCGCTCCATGCCAGCAACTGCGGCCCTCGCTTTGCGAGGTCCTCAGGTGCTGGCATGGAGCGCCTACGGCGCTCCATGCCAGCAACTGAGGCCCTCGCTTCGCGAGGGTCCTCAGTTGCTGGCATGGAGCGCCTTCGGCGCTCCATGCCAGCAACTGAGACCCTCGGGCAGTGCCCTCGCTTCGCGAGGGCCTCGGCTCGCTGCGCGAGCCGCGGCCCTCGCTACGCGAGGGCCGCAGCTCGCTACGCGAGTCGCGGCCCTCGCTTCGCAGGGCCGCGGGCTCGCTACGCGAGCCCGCAGCGTTAGCAACAACTCGTACGCTCACAACTATATATGTGATTATAGTAGTATATACAATTTACAAAACATGATTAGTCTACTGGTACTGATAAGGATATTTTGATAAATGCATCTCTTAGTACCCTCTGGTAGACTGCCTAGCCATTTTTACCGTGTGCCGGACTGAAATTATTTAACTGTAAATGTTTAGCCTGATATTTTCTGATAAAAAAACAATTCTCAAATGTTATTATTAGAAATGTAGTAATATTTGCAATGAGACAAAGCAAAACTGCCAATAAAAATTATAGACTGTCATAACTGACTTTTGGGGTGAAGGTGGGACTCCCCTGAAACCGAATAGCAAGAGCCCTTTATGGCCCAAAGCCAAACTATCACAGCCCTAAAGTCATGGGCTCTGTTCTTGGGACCCTGGCATATGTGATTGACAAAATAAAAAGGCTATCAAAATGCAGGAGATGTGTTTTAAGGACTGTGACAATTTGTCTTTCATTTATGTGTCATGTTTAAAGAATGTATGTGTGTGCAGAATGTGCTGTAATAGTGACTTATTTAGTGGTAATGATTGCTAGTTTGTATAGTAACAATGGTAACTGCAAATATGCTATTTTAGAAGCGACTAATGTGAATACTTTGTTCCTAATTTTATTTGAGCATTTATTTGTTATCATTTTTTATTGGGTGAAATATGGTGGTGGTAAATGAATGAGTGAACTTTTAACTCCAATGGCACATATAAACACAAAGCATTTTTAAAACCAGGTCCTTGAGTTTAAGACACATATAAGGTCTGGAGTATGTGAAAAACCTGACCTGCTCTAACCTATTGACAACAGAAAGTTACCAGATAAGTTCTGTCTAAGAGAAATGGCAAGGGGGCGTGAGCCTGTCAATCAAATTCAGGTTGTTCGTATCAGACTAGCTTTTAGTTATTAACTGGAAAGTAGGTCACTCAGGGCCTCATTCTATTAACGTCCGTAAAATGGCCGCAATACTGCGATTCCTTGCGGCCATCTTACGGCCTTGTGTAGCGCTACTGCTACCCTGCTATTCAAATGGACGGCTCCGCAAGGAGGCCCCCCCTTCCGGCCGGCCGTAAAATAATGCAATCGGCCGCAAGCGTTTCCGTAAATCATGTTTCGAGGCCACAAAGTCGGAAAACTGTAAATGCAAATATAAATTCAAGATAGCACTGTAAAGCACTGTATATGATAGGCAACATAATGGGGGACATGAGGATTAAGGGCAACACCCTCTCAAGCTTGCACATCGCCCAAATCCAATATTTCATCTACGGTTTATTTTCCGTCCCAAGTCCCGCGGGCTTGCCGTTGTTAAAACCTGTACAGGTTCGGAGGTTGAAGGCCGCATTGTAGATGCCAATATATATTCAATCCAGCACTGCAAAGCACTGTACATGATGGGGAACACAATGGGGGACATGAGGATTAATAGCAAAACATTCTCAAGCTTGCACATCGCCAAATTATAATCTTTGATTTTAGGTTTAAAATCCGTCCAAGTCCCACGGGCTTCAATGACCAAGCCCGTAGTTTGTCATTCAAGCCTGTGCGGGCTTGGAGGGTGATTGTCTTCCAAGCCCGTAGCCAGTTATTCAAACCCATGTGGGCTTGCATGATAGATAGAACACGATGATTGAACATGAAATACATTTCTTTATTTGCAGATTTGAGAGTAGGGGGATGTTGAGCTTTGAATTCTAAGACCAAACATCACTTTCACTTTTAATAAAAGTACAGGATGGCTTTTCTATTTGCTTAATTAGTGCTACGATTTGTAAGTAAGCCCTTTGCGACCTGTGGATCTATTTTACCCATTTACGGACTTGACGGAGGCTAATCCCGCAGCCGTTGCGGGTCTGATGTGCTCCGAGCCCGTGGGACTCTGGATACGGAGATTGAACATGAATTACAATATAAATGATTTTCAGATTTGAGTGTTGGGAAATATGGTGCTATGAATTCTAACACCTACAATCACTTTCACGTCTCATCAGAATACAGGATGGCTTTTTTATGTGCTTAATTGGTGCTCCGGTTTGTAAGTAAGAGCCTTGTGGGACCACTTTTGGTGTAAGTAAGCAGCTGCTCGGTTTTAGCTAATTACGGCCTTGACGGAAGGGTTCGCGTAGCATTTGAATAGCGACCTTGGCTTTCTTGTGGCCGCTTATGATCAAAGGCTTTCCCTGCAGCGCGGGCGGTCGCAAGTCGGAAACCGTCCGGAGCCCTCGGCTGCAAGGGAATAGAATACGGAAGTAGGTCCTTGCAGCCACGCATTTCCTACGGCCGTTAATAGATTGAGGCCCTCAGTCAGGGGGCTTGTGGGAGTTAGGTCTTTGTACCATTTGAAATATCTGGGCAAGAATAAAAGGAGTTTGTCTGAAACATTAACCAATGGTGTGTGCTCCTTGAATGATGGTCTATCCTACATAAAGGGATGGAAAAGAGTTTTATTGTTTTATAAATATTTTATAAGTTAGTAACCTTTGGGCTGAGTCTGTCACCTGCGTTTTTCTGAGAGATGCTCCTGAGGCAGAGCTGGGCACTGAGATAACCCCAAAGTCCCACAATCCAGGGGTGTTACTGTAGCAGAAGGCAGGAGGGTATGGGGAGAACATGATCCCCTCAACCCTGGGTCGTGACATAGACATTAGCTCAATTTAATTTAAAAAAGTAATTAATTTACATTTATAAAATGACATCTAAATATTATACTGGGAGATAAAAAAAAATCAACTTTAAGTAAATTAACCAAAAGAAAAAGCTCTGCTTAAATTATTATTTGTAATATATATTTTTTAAAATTTTAGTTTAATGGTAGAGACGTGTTATAGCAAAACAATGTATGGCCATATGATCCACTTGGTGTGTGTAACAGATGGAGAGTCTAGTTTTACATACATAACTTAATTTTTATACACTTGATCCTTGGTTTAAATTCACTCATGTTAATTATGCAACTGCTACATTTTTCTAATTATATCACATATCTTGGAACTGATAGAAAATGTGTACACAAATTATCTGTTAGGTTTTACTGCCCGCTGTAGAATAATGTTTGTCACTTAAGAAAATGAGATTTGCAATGCTTTGGTTGACCTAGAGTACTATTTAAGCAGTATGTTACAAAGCTGAAAACTGAATTTTATCAGCAAATGCTGGGCTACACACCTCGTTCCTTTGGGCTATGTTGAACTTTAGGTTAATATTTCACAACGTAAGATCTAGTTATATTTCACTTCTTACTGTGATGTTCACATGTTCTCTGTTTCAGTTGAAAAACAATGTTCAGCTATCACAATCTGTGAAAATCTAATTATTAAGGACAGATTAGATAAAGTAAGACTTATCAATGTTAGCTACAAATAAGCCGTTTTAAGCCATCTAGAAAAAGGAATAAGCCAATTATTGACATTAAAAAAGAAATAAAGCAAACACATAAATAACTAACAGCAATATTTAATGCCTTAGCAGGACAATAGCTTCCCAGCTTCCTCCAACCATATTACAGCTGTGAATTCATCACTTCTGTCTTTTTGTTTTTTAAACCAGTTTTGACTTCTAGTGGCAAACATTGTGCTAGCTGTAAGCATGGCCGGATTACCCATTAGGCCAATTAGGCAGGTGCCTAGGGGCACCTCCTTGTGAGGTGGTCCCATTTTTTGACCTAAAGAACCCTAAAATATGATTCTGGCATAAAAAAATGAAATTGTGCAGTTAACAAACTGGTTTTTATGTGCAATACAAATGATGATTATATGCGTTTGTGTAACACATGCTCACTGCCATCCCATAGAAAATATAAATAATATAGCCCAGCATCAGCATTTAATAAACAAGTAATTGCTCGACATGTGTATGAGAAGCTATGTTGTAAAAATGGCTGTTACGGGGACATGTCTGATTTGGTCACATAGCAAGGAAGAGATGTACACGTACAGAAAAGGGAAAAATGGGTGCATGCATACACTTGTAGGGGCTCCTCCACTTTACCGCCCAGGGACTCCAAAAAGGTAGATCCAGAACTGGCTGTAAGCCACATGGCAATTTGAATTAAAGTTTAGCATTTTCAGTTTAACAAACTTTTTTGCAAAAAAAAAAAAAAAAACATCTTGCATTTCTCTTATATTATTATATACATGTCAACATTTCTAATTTGTGCCAGGACTTCATAACACTACTTTATTTCTTCCTGCCAATAACTACCTCAACCATAACTATATACAAATATTTAGATGTGCCTATTATAGAACAATAGTCTTTATTCTTAGTGTTTGATTCCTCAGGATCATCATTGCATTGTCTCCCAAATAAATTCAGCTATGGAACCATTCTTGGACCCCAAAACAACTCCATGAGTCACCAGAACTTGTAAACCATAATTGCATTGCAAAACTTACAAAATTACCTCTCCAAGACATCTCAAAAGTTTCAGTTAAGAGAAATACTTTGAGGTATATTTTCTGGAATCCATGGCCACAAACAATAGATTTAACAGAATGTAGTCGGAAGCCAACAGAGCAGTTGTAACCAAACCAAGTCATACAAAAAAATCATTAGCCACTGTTTCTACTGGCCTAATGTGTATTCTCTATGATCCCTTCTTTTAAGTACAGAAATGTCCCATTTATCCAGTATATATCTTCTAGAGACCTTCTCAGTATCTTACTTTGATAATCAAGTCAAGAACCAGAAGATTGTCTGCTAAAATGATCTTTTTAATTACACTAATAGCAGATAAAAAATCTAAAGTTTTAAGCCTCACTTTACATACAAAGTGTATCCTGCCTACTGTTTGTTGCATGAGTAATAACATATAGCCGAGTGCCATGCGTGCTGTGGGGAAGACAGTGATTCATAGTAGTTTTTCCCTGGATTCAGGAATGCACTGACTAGTTAACCCATAGCTGACCTGTTTAGGTGAATTCAGCATTCCATGCCTGAATTTACAAAGTCTGTTCTCTTCAAACTTGAAATGTAAGCAGTCTTACCATTGACTTGAATGGGATACACACCCCTGCAACTGATTTTCTTTGGTAATGCCACAGCATGTGTGCAGTCTATTCCACATGTAAACACAGATTTGATTTGATTTACAAGTGAAAAATGCACGTATATAAAAAATGCTAAGAGTATTTCAACATGCTTTTATGGTATCTTTACAGTGATATGGTCCAAATTGTGCTGAATTAAATTGCCTTTTAAGCCACAGCCCATGGTCACAAATAATATCCAGTACTCTTGTGTGTCTGTTCTTAGAGACAAGACATGTCTTTAATAATGTACCTTTAGATAACTCTAATTTACTGAGTGAACAAAAAGTAATTGAAAATCTTTCCAAACAAAAGTTTGTTAGTGGATGTATGAAAAAAACATTTGAACACATGTTCATTATCAGTATAATTATATATTTTCTCTAATACTTGCCAAATTCAAATTACTGAGAATGCGGAGATAAAATAAAGAAATGTAGAAAATAAAATTAAAGCAAATAATAAAACAAAAGTAAACCCATGGTAACAACTTCACTCAACTTCTTCTTTTCTATAACTCATTACAATTTCCTTAAATCCCGCTATCTGTTTGTTTTAGATTAGTTTGCAAGCACACACAACCGCCTGAGTTTGACCTCCATTATTTATCGTATTCCCATTTCCATGTGTCATTGAGTTACAATTATCCTGTCATCATGTACAAGGACACAAAACAATCTAGCATTAAACATCAAACTTGCTAGCACATGCAAAGCAGAATCAATATACCTATTCAGAGAAGTAAATGCGCTTGAATGAGTGCAATGACATAACAATAGCAGTAATTGTTCAATGCTGTTATCAAATCTGTTGAAAGAGACAAAGCCAGAGAGCAGTTAGAACACAGTCTTTTGTTGACATTGTGATCATATCAGCTAGTTTCTGTGCTTTATTTATTTATTTATATAATACAGTACTAATAAACACTAGTTGTTTCAAGTATTTCCTAGATAAAGGATCGGACTTGCAGATAACAAGTTGAGTCGGGCGGATGTTTTCTAGATTTGGTTAGATACAGGGTCTATAAAATTTTGGACTCTACATTATTTTCATAAGTGCCTGAAGTTCATATCAGTAGGATGTGTTTCCAGCAAAAGAAGTAGAGACGGGAGGGAATAAATGTAAGCAAAAATCCAGGCTACCCTCCACCCACCTAATCAGAATAACCTTGAGTTCTTTTTGGGTGATCTGCCATTGGAAATATATTTTTTATCAATGTAATGTCTGTTAGCTCTAGAATGTCGACAAATCTTACCATCATTAGATTGTAAGTTTGCGGGCTTTCAATCTTGTAAGGTGCTTCAGTGAAAGCTCCACGTACACTAGGACTCTCTATTCTTTGCAATGTGTCAATTTTTTATTTAATTCATACTTAACCCTTGTTCAGGCTCCCAGCCACCTCACACAAACCATGAACCCATACATAGCATTTAATGATCAATTAAGCAAGTTACAATTTAGACAAAGCCAATAGTAAATGAGACCGCCATCATGACGTCCGTAAAACACGTTTAGACTGCAATTAAATAGTGTTTAGAAGTCTGATTTGGGATCGGGCTCGCAATCTAGAAATGTAGAAATCCATTATGATTAAAAAGTCATCTGTTCTAGTCCATGTGGGTGGCCCGATATGTATTAATTGCTTTATTCCTGTGATTGATAAAATGTAATAAAAATGTTTTTTTATTGCAGATTTGCGAGCTTGAGACTGTTGTGCAATTAATTCTAATGCCTTTCATTGCTTTTCAAGTATTGTGTGTTTATTTTCTTTTGCAGTGTTATAAACACAGGTGTAACCCACTTGCGAGTCCTATCTAAGACTGGTAGGATTTTTTGATACATTTGCCATTTAAGGGTTTGAAGGCAATTTCGGGCTTTTTGAATTGTTGCAATTAAATATGGATTTTGCGTCTTCAGCACTGGTAACATTTGCGGCCTTGAAACAGCAAAGGAGGATATTGGACAAAGTTACAATTTTGACCACCGCAGAACTTTGAGCCTGTAACTTGCAAATGGATTGTGAGTTACAGATATTTAATTGGCTACATTTTGCAACTTTTACGGGCTCCATTATGGGCTTCAATAATTGAGATTTGGACAATTAAATAGGGGTAATTTTCAATCGTTATAGACTCCTGCCCTACTCTGCTCAGCAGCATGTCCCGGCAGTGCATCTCACCATTATAATTTAGCTAAAGTTAAAGGGACACTGAAACACAGGCTTCATACAACTGTATAGTAATAAGCATGTATAGATATGAACAGTAAAAAGCACTGTTTTTAATGTATTTAAATATTTGACTTAATTATTTTCTAACAACTTTTTCACCTCTAAGGGTGTCCCACTTCATAGGACTCTTCCCTGTGATTTCCCCTCTTCCTCCCAATGTAATCTGTGTGGACTTTGTTTTCAAAGGAGGGCTGGGATGCCTGCAAACCGCAAGCACTGATGATTCTGCTCACTAGGGGCCTCATTCAATTGAGCCGTTCGGGAGATCCAAGCTCGCAAGTCGAGGTTGCAAGTTATTTTGCTATTCAATTGATTTCCGTTTGCGGGCTCCGATCGAGTTATGGGCTCCAAGCTGCGAGTCCTGAACGCTAAAATCGCAAATAGCTATTCAATTGCTCCGATTTCCCCTCGCTAACCACTCCATCTAGCCCACAAATGGCAAATATCTAACCACAAGTTACTGGTACCAAGGAGGTCTAGCAAAGGACTTAATGACAACACTGATCAAGGCAATCAATGTGAAGTCCTACGGGCATCAACCTCCAAGCCTTTAGGGCTTTGAAATTCAACCTCCAGATTTCAAAGTCCAACGGCCTTCACTTTCGAGTTACGGGCTTGGAGGTTGGTCATGATGACGATCTTTGTTTCCATTGGCTGTTTCTGCATTAGGAATTACGGGCTTGCTCGCGTAACATGTTCAAGCCCGCAAATGCTACATCCGACGGCAATGGTTTCTGATTTTCAATATCGGCCCCTAACTTGCGGCCTCGGCCAATTGAATAGCACCTTAACTTGAGGACCCTTCGGGCCCGCAGCAGACCCGCAAACATAAGTTTTACATTAGGTAACTTACGATGCCTCAATTGAATGAGACTCTAGATGTTTGTGTGCTCAAAAAGACAGGGAGCAGGAAGCTCCTAGTAAGCAGAATCATAAAAATGTAATAAAATATTGAAATGCATTTTTATTTTTAAAAAGTACTTTTTTCATTGTTCATATGTATGCATATGTAAGGAGGCCTGTTTTACAGTGTCTTTAAACTGCACAAGAAAGGAAACCTTCCCAATTCCCCCATGTGAAATCCACTGCACATAACATGCCCTGGTAGTGCACAAAGGAACTGGAGCAGGAAAGTCATATTATTATACAGAACAGAAACACCTCCATTTATGAAAACTAACTACACTTAAATAATTCAAGTAAATATAGATGTGTTTTAGGGAGTTATCAGCTACACCCTACTAAAAGAGGCTGAATGTATGTCTGGAGGTTACTTTTTCTCCTGATCAGGGTAGAATTGCCTGGTATTTCGGGGCTGGGTCACTCTTTTGAGTGAGACCAGACTTATATACTACAGGATATTTCTCCCTGTGAAGGCTGCTCTCAGAGGCCCTCATTCAATTGCGATTTGGCCGATTGAATAGGGGTCAAAATAAGCACATAACATTTTTTTTTTTAAAGACATTTTTAGTTAGTAAACATCTATCCAAAAGCAAGGTTTTCACAAACTAAAATCTTATTGAAAAAATATATGTTATGTGCTTATTTTGACCCCTATTCAATTGGCCAAATTGCAATTGAATGAGGGCCTTATAGAGCAAACCTACTTAGGTGTTCTTTGTTCTCAGATGAGCCCCTCTGACTCTGTTTTTTGAAAATCCCTTGAGCCAATCATACACATGACACTTTTATACAAAGTGTTTTACAAGACTGACAGCTTGCAAGCTTACAGACTAAGGGCCTCATTCTATTACCGGCCGTAAAATGGCCGCAAGGCTGCGATTCCTTGCGGGGGTTCCGTTACCTCGCAATTCTATTAAACGGCCCCACAAGGATCTCCTCTTACGGACGGCCGTATATCTTGCAACCGGCCGTAAGCTCAGAAATCTTTAAAGTCAAAAATAAATTCAAAGCACTGTACAGCTCTGTAAATGCTAGGGATCATATTGGGGGACATGAGGATTAAAAGAAACCCACTCTCAAGCTTGCACATCAGCCCAAACCCGAGTTTACATTAACTGTTTATTTTCCGGCCGCAGCGTGGGCGGGTCTGAGGTGCTCCAAGCACTCTGGACTTTTTACATGGATATGTGACATAAATTAAAAAGTAATTTATTTACGGATTTGAGTGTAGGGGAATGTTGTGCTATTTTTGCTAACACCTACAATCACTTTATAGTCTCCTCAGAGTGCAGGATGGCTTTATTTCGGCTTTATTATGTGCTTAATTGTGTGCCTGCGGGACCTTTTTCCTGCAAGAACATTTTTTTTACAGAAGTTTTTAGTTAGTGAACTTCTATCCAAAAGCAAGGTTTTCACTAACTAAAAACTTCTGTACAAAAATATGCTCTGTGCTTAAACAGAGCCCTATTCAATTGGCCAAATCGCAATTGAATGAGGCCCTAAAGGAGTAACAAAATAAAGGGAAATTTAATTAAAATAAGTATTTAGGGGGCTTGGCAGTATACATTAAAAGGTATAACATTTTTAGCCTGCCTTATGTTTAATTGAAGTAATGAAGTTTATTGTAGTAAGAGTGTGAGGGAAATAGAGAACTCGGAGGTCAGATGGAGGAAAAAAAAGTAGAGGGTTAATTAGTGATTACGTTTTTGGGTCTATTCATAGATTTTCTTTTTCTTATCCAAAGTCTTATGCATCATACAGTTAATATTCCTCTTTACTATAAAAATCTTCATCCGCCATTATTCAAAATCTTAAGGATTGGCATCAGCTGGTGCACACATCTTATTTCTCAAACTGCTTGTGGAACAGTGAAACATCACAGAAAAACCATTAAGCAGGATTTCAGTTTAGAAAATCTCCATGTGGCCATTCTATTGCACACCACAAAAAAAAAACATCCATATATATATATATGTATATATTGTAGCTTTACAACATAAATATAGAGTTCCGTTTTGAACATGAAAAATATGTTTCTGTTATATAAATGGTATTTCAAAACTTTTGGGCAGAATATAACTTGAAAAGTTGACTCATTTGCAAATGTCAAATCGAAAACATGGAATTAAAAATCGTTGTCATGGAGACTGAGAATATTTTTATAATTGCAGAATAGATATTTTCACACAAATTATATGGGGTACAAAAGAAACACCTCTGTGACACACACACATATACATTTCACACAGTAAGGCATTATCAAAAAGGGTTTGGAACCCTAGAATATAGCTTATATTGAGAATAAAAGGAGTATAGTGATTAAATATTATAAGGAGAAAGTAATTGGATATTATAAGGAGTAATATGTAGCAATATTACGGGTTATAAGAAAGTCTGTATTGAGCATCAAGAAGAGTAATTATCCCTTTATTCTGTTATATTACTATTGTAATGCGCAGTGCTATTTATATAATAGTCATTATATTTAATCAATTATACAATTATAGACTGTAAAAGAGATTAATCTATGCTTTTCCTTCCCTGGTGGAGTGGCTCCTTGCTCCCAGAATGCAACACTGCAAGGCCATAGATGTAAAATATGGCGGAAAAAGGGGGTTGCTTATAGAAGCTGGCTCTGCTAGCTTCAGCATATATAATAAGGAGCCGTAAATAAAGTGATATTGGATTAAAGGACCACAAAAGGTTGCCATATATGCTCTGCACCACTAAAAAGACACTAAAAAGCAAATGGAAAATGTGTTTACCTTTTTAAAATTGATGTTGATTTCATGGAGTTATGATCAATAGACGTCAAGGGGTTTCAGTGTGTTCCCTCTGCCTGAATGAATAATGAGCTCTGTACCACGTGGGGTGTAATGAATATTAATTAGAATCAGCTGTAGAGGCTTTGAATCATGCAGTGGCTAAGTGATTTGTAACTACTTGATTATATTCTAGCAGCTAGTGTAGCAACATCTTTTGTGGTCCTTTTAACGGTGAAAATGCATTGTAGACTCATGTATATGCTTCTGTTTCCCAGAGTGCAGTTCAACAACTATATTTATTGAGATCCTGAGCAGGAATTGTGTTTTCTGATTTATATTTAGACATCCAAATGTGTATACAACTGTACTATTTTTTTTTACTATATACATAAATATATATCTAATGAGAAAGTGAATTGTTTTTCCTTTAAATATTTTTAGCAGCCCCTTTTTTCTATTAATTGCACTTAAAACAGTACAAATGATCTTACAAAAAAAGAAGCATATAAGATTTTTATTAGAAATTATGCTCATTTTAATTGGACTGAAATATTAAATCTGAACTGAAGGCTCAATGTGTTAAGATACCTGTTAAGTTGTCATCAGTTATATTAATATATGCAATATCACATCCTATTAAACACTGGTAACATTGCAACTGTCACATTCAATAGCAATTTGTGTCTACACCACCAAGACAAGCACATGCTCATTTAAAGTTTGAAAAAAAAGCATAAAACTTTTTTTCAGAAAGATAATATAACTTTATCGCTTTGTCTACAGCAACAAGACAGTCATATGCTCCATATACTGGAAATCATAATAAAAAATTAAACTTAAAAGATCACTTAAGTAGCAATTTATTGTATGCTCATTCAAAGAACTGATAAGTACAATGTTTTTAGAAAGTAAAGGAATGCATAGATCAGTTTTGACTGTATTATTTTTTTCTCTATTGGGGACAGACATTTGTTTTTGTTTGTTTGTGACCTGACAAGTCACTTGAGATGGACCTTGGATGCAGAAAACATTCAATCCTACTGAAAAGCCTTCCTCAATGATGTGGAACTTATGATACAATTAAATGGAAATGTAAATAAGAAAAGGGCCACCTATGCAGGTGAAAATTATAGGGCCACTATATTGATCCAGATTTTTTTACTTTTAAATAGTCAACATTAGTATAAAAAAACTATTTAATATAAATAGTTTTTTTATACTAGGGCCCTCATTCAATTGCGATTTGGACAATTGAATAGGGGTCTAAATAAGCACATAACTTATTTTTTTTAAAGAAGTTTTTAGTTAGTAAACTTCTATCCAAAAGCAAGGTTTTCACTAACTAAAAACTTATTTAAAAAAAATATATGCTATGTGCTTAAATAGAGCCCTTTTCAATTGGCCAAATCGCAATTGAATGAGGGCCTAGGTCTTTTGCATTATGGCCAGAAGATTAAGATCCAATGGCTTCATTCAAGATTGGATGTGTCCATTTTTCTATGGCTGAAGTTTGATGATCAGGGTGTAGCTAATAAACGCTAGTAAATAAATAGTACATTTATGTTCACATTTGAATGTCAAAAGCTAGGTAAAAAACCTGCTTCCAGCTCAGAATTCCAAGAAAAACAGTTATTACACTGCATTCTGGGAAGCTGAGCTGGGACATGTAAATGTTCCCCCCAAATGCCTCGCTCTTCAAACCATAGCCATTTTCAAACATGGCTTCCTTTAAGCTTATGCATGCTGTATTACACAGCTTTAATGCAAAGCCAAGGTTGGATTTTACACAAGCTGAGTATCCAATCCATGTACAGCTTACTGGCTATCATCAGCATGGAGCGGGATCTCAGCCTGTGTTGTGGACTTCTTTATGAGTAGGTAGTTCACCTCAACAATCATTTAATATATGGTGGGCAAAAGAGCGATAGAAGCACTCCACCGTACAGTAAATAAATAGTACATCCGTTTTCACATTTGAATGTCTAAAGCAAGTTAAAAAAACTATATATATATATATATATATATATACATATATATATATATATATATATATATATATATATATATATATACTTGCATTGAAATGCATTACCCAACACATTGCCACCAAAGCAGTGCAGTAATTTGGCAGAGTTTAGAGCCCATTTGAAGCTACATCAGTTTGGAAAATATAGGAGAAGCTCCAGTCTAAGGGCCTCATTCTATTATCGGTCATTCTATTATCGGCCGCAGCCGTTGCGGGGCCGCAAGGACCGGCCGCAAGCTATCTTTTGCGGCCGCTCGCGCCGGAGGAAAGCCTTTGATCTAAAACGGCCGAAGGAAATCGGCCGTAAGAAAATCCTATTTGCAATTCTATTGCTCCGGGAACCCTGTCTGCAAGGCTAAAAGCGAGCCGCAGCTTACTTGCAGGAAAGAGGTCCCGCTAAGCACGAAATATAGCCCAAATAAAGCCATCCTGCACTTTGAGAAGACTATAAAGTGATTTTGGTGTTAGCAAAAATAGCACAAATTTCCCCTATACTCAAATGCGTAAAATATTTTTTTTTTAATATATGTCAAATATCCATGTAAAAAGTCCAGAGTGCTTGGAGCACCTCAGACCCGCCCACGCCGCAGCCGGAAAATAAACAGTTAATTTGAACTCGGGTTTGGGCTGATGTGCAAGCTTGAGAGTGGGTTACTATTAATCCTCATGTCCCCCAATATGATCCCTAGCATTTACAGAGCTGTACAGTGCAGGCTTGAATTTATTTTTGACTTTAAAGATTTCTGAGCTTACGGCCGGTTCCAAGATATGCGGCCGGCCGTAAGAGGAGATCCTTGCGGGCCGTATAATAGAATTGCGAGGTAACAGAACCCCCGCAAGGAATCGCAGCCTTACGGCCGATTTACGGCCGATAATAGAATGAGGCCCTAAATATGGTGGAAAACCAGTTAATATCAGTGTAAAATCTGATTTTTTAGTCTCTAGAAACAAAAAAAGGTTATTAATCCGGATTTTTGCTACTTAAAAGTTAAAAAATCTGGACCATTACAGTGCCACTTTAAGGATATCCAATTAAGCAAGTGGGCCCACACAGTTGAAAAAAATTGCATATAACAGTTAATAATTTAAAGGCTGCATTTTTTAAAATATTCTTCACATTAGAAAGCCCAGTTCTATCTTGTAAATCTGAGAGTTCATTGGTCTTGTCCTTTTTCAACTAATTATATATCCAAACAAATGCAATACAATGCAATACAACAATAAAATACTCCAACTACTCCATGTAAATACAAAAAGCACACAGAGCAAAAACTTCAGAAACACAACATATTTCAAATTAAATCACACATTTAGCAATTTTATCATTTTCATGTATTAAATTTTTAATTATTAGTAGTAGTAGCACTAGTATTAATAAATCACTTTTAATTAATAATATAAACATATATATGTGTGTTATATTTATCTTAAAAGACCACTGTGGTCAAAACTTTAAAATAGACCATTTTGAAGAACTAAACTTGCGTTATAATGTCTAATAAAAAATAATATGGTCTGTAATTTATCACCTTTATATGCAATTATTCTCCTGTGAAATGTACCATTTTATTTTCCAATGATCTATGCCATGAGGGTGGAGGAGACAATGGAAATGTGGCATATACAACTATTATTATCTCCAAAGGAAAGCTCTTAAGTTTACAAGGGTACATCCTGATGAGACAGAAGCAGCAAAGAGCAAACTTAGTAATGAAAATGGAAGCGGTCAGTAAAGAATAATTGCATACAATATTGAAACACATAAGGCTGTCTTTATTTTTTTACTTTCTTACATTATAAAGTTTAGGCACCTTTCATGTTAGCTGGCGGACACTAGGTGTCCGCGGCCGAAGTTTTAGTGAATTTCGGCCCAGAATTTAGTAAATTTCCTAGCTTTAGGGTTAGTGTTTTGGTTTAGGGTTTCCGGTTTAGGGTTAGAGATTAGGGTTTAGGGTTAGAGATTAGGGTTAGGGTTTAGTGTTAGGGTTTAGAATTTAGGGTTAGGGTTTAGGTATTAGCGTTAGTGTTTAGGCTTAGAGATTAGGGTTAGGGTTTAGGGTTAGGGTTGGGAATTAGGGTTAGGGTTAAGGTTTAGGGTTAAGGTTAGGCATTAGGGTTAAGGTTAGGGTTTAGGGTTAGTGTTAAGGGTTAGGGTTTAGGGTTAGAGATTAGCGTTAGGGATTAGCGTTAGGGATTAGCGTTAGGGATTAGGTTTAGAGATTAGTTTTAGAGATTAGGGTTAGGGTTTAGGGTTAGGTTAAGATTTAGGGTTACGGTTTAGGGTTACGGTTTAGGGTTACGGTTTAGGGTTACGGTTTAGGGTTAGGGTTAAGGGTTATGGTTTAGGGTTAGAGATTAGGGTTAGAGATTAGGGTTAGGGTTTAGGGTGAGGGATTAGGGATTAGGAATTTGGGTTGATTAGGGTTTAGGGTTATACTTTAAGGTTAGGTTACTGGCAGATAAATTTTACACTAACAAGAAATTCACTAAAATCTGGGCCGATGGATGCCACTGCTGGAGGTCAGCTATGAGGAAAGATCCAAGTTCAGTCAAAAGACCATTTTGGGAAAAGAATCACCACATGAGCCCTTTAATATAAATATGAATATTATTTATAGTTTAACAACTGTATTAAGACATCAAGCAACAGTTTAACTATTAAGGTACAAGTACATACATAAGGTTACATGTAAAGCAATCCAGGTATGGTTATTTGATGTTCTGCATTCGGAAAAGAGCATATAAAACTATTGTTTTACCTGATAGACATCCTATGACTGACAGGAACAGAAGTAGTTTCCATGACAACCCCATCCTGGTCACTTGGGTCTTGAGTCCCTGTTTGCGTGATTGTTAGTAGTTTTGACGTTTATTCATTAAAGCTCAGCCTGTAGAGACAGAAGACAGGTCTCAGTTAGAGAAAGGGGGGCGAAACATCTGGAGATAATATGATAGGCAATTCAAAGGAAGGGCCAGGGTCCTAAAGCAATTAAAAGTCTGATACCATAAGCTCTTAACGTAAAATGTGAGCTGACACATGGAAATAAGAGATGTGATTACAGGATCTCGAGAAGCGTTCAACCTATTACCTATGAACGGTTGTAACGGATATTAATACAGAGCTTGGATAGTGCTGCTACAACATGAAAGAGTATCTGCTGCTTTGATTCTTTGAATAACACTGGCTTATCAAGCGGTTATCCGGTAGAAATTCCAAATGGGGTTTGTTTTTTATACGAAAATGTGTATTTTATCCAGAATACTTACACTAATAAATAGGCTTTTTCACATGATCCAAATTATATAGTAACATAGGGCCCTATTCTATCGCCCAATTTGTACATTTATATACACTTAATATTGCCACTTATTCCATTAGCTACTCCCAATCTGATTATGAGTTCCCCGCCCACAATCACTACATGTCAGCCAAAGATGGAAATTTGTTTCTTAGAACTCCATTGGTTTTAGCACAGCTCGAATATTACGAGCGCTAACTAATAAAAGTTACACAAAATTGATATTCCATTGGGCCTGTAGTGCTAGATTGCAAATAAAGTCTAACTCGCAAGTGAAAAAAGTATTACTTTTCTGTCAAAAATATTATGAGTACTAAATAGGACTCGCAAGGGATTTTTCAGACACTTATTAGAGCTATAACAGAAATTAAAAACACACAATACTGTACTTTAAAAGCATGGGAAGGCATGGATAAACATTATAATAATTGCACAAAACCTGAAAAAAAAAACACAAATATGCAATTAAAAAATATTTTTTAACTGTTATTTCTGAGTAATATCGATACCGGGACTGGACTCAAGGGGTTAATACATATTAAGGAACCCACATGGACTAGAACAGATTATCTAATGCATTTTATAGCGTGTTCCATTGTGAGCCCGATCGGCAAATATTACTTATTGGCATTGATTAATCTGATTGCAGATTACGTCTAACTTCCATGTTTTACTGACGTCATGATGATGGTCTTATTTATTATTGGTTGCATCTAAGAAGTAAATTATGGGTTTGCTTAAAATATTGTCAGATTATATGATCATGTCCCCTGAAATCCTACTGCAGCAGTACCAATTATCTCATTAGGGCAAAATATCCATCCTGATCCCACAAACTGGCAATTAGATTATTTCTGGATCAATATCCTACCTATTTTAATTATCCAACATTTTTATTTATAAATATATCCAATCCATTTTTAAAGCTGTCTAATGAATCTGCTGTCACAATACCCTTTGGTAGCAAGTTCCACAATCTGAATGCTCTTACTCTGAAGAACAATCATCTTTAAAGGGATCTTTTAATTCCTCTATCCTTACGGGGTGAACTCTTGTCAATTATAAAATACTTGGCAAGAACAGTTTACCTTACAAACCCTTATACTGACACAGGATGTATTTATAAAAGGTAATTCTATCAGGTTTTACTAGAGAAATACATCTAATTTAGTTAGCTTCTCTTTATAGCTTAATCTATCGAAATCTTATTATTTTTGCCATTTGTAGAGTATTTAGAAGTAAAGCTCATATGTTTGTTTGCTGGACATAAGCGATTAAGAACGGTATGCATTTTGAATAAATAAAAGGTAAAACATTTTCGTAGCTTTTCACTTTCTGTTTTCCTCTCCAGCAGAGCTGCATATCTCCTCCTACCTAGAAGCAGGTTGGGCTGATGTCACTGGGCCTCCCCCTTGACATCATTAGCCCCGCCACACTGCCTTCACAGAGGTAACATCTCTATTGTAAACTGCTTGCAGCTGCTCGTAGGCCTTTCCCAGTGACAGTGCATGAACCTTCAAAGCCTCTTTCCCCTTTACCGAGAATGCTCTGTCTGGAAGAAGAACCTAAAGTAGCCAGACTTTCTTTTTTGCCCAGCAAACAGGAAGAGTTGACCATGTCCTGATGTAGGATAAGATACGCAGCCAAGCTTGAGGAGAAAACGGCATACTGTTTTAATTGGCTATGCCCAGCAAACAAATATATGAGCCTTACTTGTAAATGCGCTACAGAGGTCCTTTAAGGTTCTCTGTTACACCAAAATCATACTTAGCCATACTGCAGCAAAATGAGCCTCCTAATCATTGATTAATATCTCAGGAATGATTTACTGAAGAGAAAAGGACTAGTGCAATCTATAGACAGTTTTTAATGTACAAGAAGATAAATGTCCTTGTAATGCATACTAATTTTTTACTTGCCTTTGCAGCTGCTGCCTGACATTCATCATATACTAGAATGTGATGACTTGTGGGCTCATCTACAGCTCTACAGGAATGTAGTTCAATTAAATATTAATGCCAAACTGCCTTTGTTATTTTACATCTCTGCTAACCTAGTGTTTCTTGGGGCTGTAAATTATCCATTTTGAGCATGGCCAGTCCGGAGGGAAATATGTTTCCCTGTGTATTTATTAGCTTGGCCTATTAAAGCCAATGCAGCCTTTTTTCCCCCTCTGTTCTGACTAATGCAGACATAAAATATCTATTCCTATTGGTTAACCAGTTATATGATTAATATCTCACCTTAAGCCTCAGGGGCTTCTTTTATTAGCAACCACAAATGTAAGGGCTCCTAATGAGTTAAATAGCAGCAATGGTTATTAGTGAGGCAAATAGTATTTATCATGTGGACTGCACATAATGTTATCTTGCAGGGTAGTTACATGCCACAAAGACCAGCTATTCATAAAAACATAATTACTTTCTTATATTTGGATTTTATTTCCACTCCTGTTTCAGCTATAGTAGATAACACGTGGAAGGACAACTGGAATTAACAAAAGCTGAGGAGATACAAGAGCTCATTATTTACTTAAATATGACTATAAAATGATGGAAACCAAAGTAAATGTATGTATCTCTTTAAATAATCATCTTATCAATTCATATTACATTGGCTAAGCTTGGATACAGCCACACATTTCTGTGTAAGTATAACACACACCTCAATCGCTTTGCCAGTCATAAGTATGGCTACTTCACCTACTCGAAGAACACTGCCAGAAACAAATATGGGCACTGTAATTAAACCCAAACAGTATAGTAGAACCTACCTACTTCATATATAGTCTTCAGACGTGGGTATATTTAGGTTTGATGCTGCCCTAGGCCATTTAGGTTTGTGCGCCACCCTCTGCTGTCCCACAGCTCCTCCTTTCTATATCTTAACTCATTCATTTATGCGTGCCAATACATTTATAGACAGAAATATCACTGCATATAGGCATTTCTATGCACATATAGACATATTTCAATGTATTGCACAGCATCTTCAGGTTGGCTGCTGCCCCCAAAATGTGATGCCCTAGGCCTGGGCTCATGGGCCTAGACAGAAACATAGCACCGTTTTATTTTTGTTAAAAAATATGGATAGATTGATAGATCGATAGATCGATAGATAGATAGATAGATAAATAGATAGATAGAAAATATGAGAACCATTCATTAAATTTGAAATGTGTTTAATTATCAGTTTTTCTTTAACTTGGATAAAACTCATTCTGTGGTTGTTTTTCCCTCCCTTATACCTTTGTATAGTCATAAAATCACTAAGCTTCATTGTTACAAGCCAGAAAATTGCCATTGCAGTCCTTCCTGATCCATTGTATTCTACCCCATAGTACTGTAATAAAATGATGTTATGGCAAAGGATTTTAAAATGGTCCAGTGAGGCTGCAAAGGATGTGTCCAATGGGGAAATTGCCATCATAGCCTCAGTAAACCGATTTGCACACCATGCGAAGCTTAGTGAATTTAGGCTACAATGTTCATATGACTGGTTTATCATTAAGAGATAGTAAAGAAAATACTGTTATGTCACCTATTGATAGGGACACTGAAAAGGTTTCAAACAATACATTTAATGCAAGTTATGACAAACAATCTTTACATTTAAACTATGAGAAAAAATCTAGTTGAACATTTGTTTAGTATGTCAATCAGTCCTCACCATGGGCCTCATTCAATTGCCAATTGAATAGGGCTCTATATAATCACATAGCATATTTTTTTTTTACCTTTCTTTTGTATAGAAGTTAACTAACTAAAAACTTCTGTAAAAAAAAAAATTATCTGTGCTTATATAGAGCCCTATTCAATTGGCCAAATCTCAATTGAATAAGGCACCATGTTTCTAAGGTTTTATTACTGTCTCAAATAGCCAGGACTGCTCAGTTGAAACATTGTGCTAAAATAAAAAATAAAAAAGTAAATTTAACAACTAATAAATTATAAAAGTAAATAAAATAAAATTGGTCATTGTATTCGGAATATATTTTCCTTGAATAATTTTCTCTGGCATCCTAAAAAGTAGGTGCAAAGCATCTGCATATACACACACACATATATTGTATATATTTGCAATACCTTGTGAGTTATCGAAACATAAAATATTTTCTAAAAATGCTTTAATGTTCCCAACTTGCATACCTGCTAATATTATTTGATTACATACTTCCCAAGCATGTGAAGTTGTTATCAAACTACAGGGATCCTTTAATAAATAGGTCCCTCAGATGCATATTTTTTTTTTATTATACAAATTAGATAAAAGACCTAAATTACAATATGATGTGATGTAAGAACAAATGCCTAAAATATCAAATTACATCAGAAAAATAAGAATGTAATCTACATGCATTGCGGGTTGGGATATAGGAACAACACCTCGAGTCTTACTCCTCATTTACCAACAAATTAAAACACGTATAGCCCAATTTAACAAAAGAGCTATTGTATTCCTTTGTGTCAGCTCAGATTAGTTTTGCTACTTTAGCTAATTACTGTACGATGTAGAAACAGCCTTCTTAAATGAACCACCTCAGTTATAAAACTTGGCCTAGTTTTAAATCCCATTATGCTCCAGTTTTAATAATTATCTAAAAAATATTGCTCAGACAGATTGGCCTACATTTATCAATTGTTTAATTAAAGTCACATGAGAAAATTTCACCCACGTCATCATTTACTAAACAGAAAGTTTCTGAGTCTTCATTTGGAACCATTAAACAATGGTGATTGGGGCAAGGTTCAGGACCCAAGGGTGGAAAATACACAGAAACATAGATTTGAAAGCAGATAGGACGCAAAAAGACTCAAATAGCCTGCCCATTTTATCTATACAAAAGCTTGGCTTAAATTAGCCTCATAATAGCCTTCTGCTTCCCCGGGCATGCCTACATTTCTTAACAGCGATTGACCGCAGCAACCGAAAGGTTGTTCCGCGTATCTATGTTAAAATAATAATTTTGCACAATAGATCTTCTTATTTTACATTCATAGAAACAGATTTGACAGCAGATAAAAGGTCCATCTAGCATGTCCATTGTATCAACTTATTTCTGTCTTAATAAAACCTCAGGATGGCCTTATGCATATCCCAGGCATGCTTAAATTCCTTAATTCTTTTTGACCCTTTCACTGGATTCTGTTCCTTTTATATTGATCAAATATTACTTTCCCACATTTCCCTAAACTTTGCCAGCTTTAATTTATGACCTATTGTTTTTGCACGACCATTTCTGCTAGATACGCTCATTATGAAGTTTATTAAATCCCTTGATAAATTTCGGTAAGGTTTCTATCATATTACATTAACAAATATATAACAAATATATAAATATATATATATATAAATATATGAAATAAAGACCCAGCTTGCAATGAGACCATTGTCAAGGTTTATAATATACAATAAGAGAAATGTGTTCTTTAGAAAACTGTAATCTAACTCAATACTTCCAATAAATTGAATAACTTCACAATCAATGAGGCGTATCACACATCTTAATATTTAATATGCTCAAATTATCTATCACCTTCCGAATCCCTTAGTTTCTAAGGGCCTCATTCTATTATCGGCCGTAGGAAATGTGGGGCCGCAAGGACCGGCCGCAAGCTATTTGCCTATTCTATTTCCTTCCGGCTGGGGGCTCCGGCAGGCTTGTGGCCTGCGCCTTGCTATCCCTTGCGGCCGCACGCGCCGGAGGAAAGCCTTTGATCTAAAACGGCCGCAAGAAAATCCCGGTTGCTATTCTATTACTCCGGGAACCCTCTCTGCAAGGCTAAAACCGAGCCGCAGCTTACTTGCAGCAAAAAGGTCCCGCAAGCACACAATTAAGCACATAATAAAGCCAAAATAAAGCCATCCTGCACTCTGAGGAGACTATAAAGGGATTTTAGGTGTTAGCATTAATAGCACAACATTCCCCTACACTCAAATCCGTAAATAATTTTTTTTTTTATATATGTCAAATATCCATGTAAAAAGTCCAGAGTGCTTGGAGCACTTCAGACCCGCCCACGTCGCAGCCGGAAAATAAACAGTTAATTTGAACTCTGGTTTGGGCTGATGTGCAAGCTTGAGAGTGGGTTCCTTTTAATCCTCATGTCCCCCAATATGATCCCTAGCATTTACAGAGCTGTACAGTGCAGGCTTGAATTTATTTTTGCGTTTTTAGATTTCTGAGCTTACGGCCGGTTTCAAGATATGCGGCCGGCCGTAAGAGGAGATCCTTGCGGGGCCGTATAATAGAATCGCGAGTTAACTGAACCCCCGCAAGGAATCGCAGCCTTACGGCCGATTTACGGCTGCTAATAGAATGAGGCCCTAAGTTTGCAAGTTTTATATACTCTATATGCAAGAGGCCAAGTTAAAAAACAGAGCTCTCTTTTTGTGTAATCTGTATTGATATTGTTTTTATGTTTCATGTATGGCGCTGCGGAATATGTTGGCGCATTATAAATACTAGATGATAATAATATTATTAATAATAATAATAATAATAATAATAATAATAATAATTAGCGTACCTAAATATCAGATATATTTTGAAATCGAAAATCTGACATATTCTGTAACTAAATGTCCTGAATATTCTGTAATGATACGCCATGACCACACATTATCTAACAATATTCAGGGGCATGTTGTAATTATATGGCAGACACAAGGCCTTATTTAATTGCAAGGTCGCATCTAACAGTATACAGGCCATATGACTGCAGGCTTGAACTCTGCTACAATTAGGGAGAGATTCAATTGAACAAGTCCGCAAGTTAGGGTCCAAAAGTCGAAACCGTAAACCATGCAATAGCACGTAGCATTTCAGAGTGTGAACATGATCAATTAAGCCTGGCCATAACTACCCATTTAGAAACAGCCAATAGAAAATGGGACCGTCATCATTACGGCAGTATAAGATAAAGGTTACATGTCAATCAGTTAGCGTTTAAAGGTCTGATATGCGATCGGACTCGCAAACCAAGCAAAATACAAAATAATAAAAATGAATGCCGATACTGTTCTAGTCCATATGGGTTGCCTGATATGTATTAACCTATTTAATCCCCTAGATCAATATAAGAATAAAAAAAAAAATGTATTGCCGATTTGAGAGCTTGAGACTGTGGTGCAATTTATTCTAATGTCTTTCATCACTTTCCCCGTCATTTACAGTGCGGTATTGATTTTTTATTTGCATTTACAGTGCTACGGACATGTCTTTAACCCCTTTGTGGGTCCCATCTAGTACCTGTAGGACTTTCTTCTACATCTGATGTTTGCGGGTGTGAAAACATTTGCGTGCTTGCAATTGGATAGCGATTTGCGATTTTAGCGATTGTAACTCTTACAAAAGTTAAACATCAAAGGCTTAGATGGGACATAAGTTATGGTTGTAACAACCGCAGGGATTTTCAGCCCATAACCGATAGATCATTTGCAGCTCGCAAAAAAACGCCAATTGAATAGCATATTAGTTTACGGGCTACATTACGGGATCCAGTAAGATACAATTTCTCAATTGCATGAGGCTCACATTCAGTAATTACATAGTAAACAGACGCTATAAACATTCTATAACTTTACATCAATTTTATTCTGAAACTATAGGACAGATAGACTATAATTAAATATCAAACATTCTGTAATTAGACGTCAGACACGTCCTATAGTTGTATGTCCGACACATTCTGTAACTAAAATATGTGTAACTGTAGATAAAACACTTTATAATACGTATAGCTTTATAAATATGTACATCAGACACATTATACAGAATATGCAAAATCAGACACATATTCTAAATATCTATCATATACATTCCATAACTGAATATGAGAATCCTTTGGTAACTGTTCATCAGACATATTCTATGGTCAAAACTCAGACTCCTTTTGGAACTGTGTGTCAGATATGCGCCATAACTAAAAGTCAGACAACTTTTGTAACAGAAAATAAAAGACATTAGCCATAAGTAAAACACATTGACATTCTGAAGGACAGATATATTGTACAAATATAATTCTGTAACGTTGCATCAAGTACTTTCCGCATTTATCTATAACTAACATAATATAAAACACCAAGGGGACCAAGGTTTCCTGGAAGGTTTATTTCCTTCATCTATAACTAAAAATAAAAAAATCAATAGAGTGGAACCTCTATATTCATCAGCCGCGATATTCGTCAAATCCAATATTAGTCAGAAAAATATTCCTATGTTCATCTAAAAATCCAATATTAGTTACAAAGTAAAAAAAAATAAGAAACAGATAACACTGGACAAGTTCTTTGCTAAATAGAGTGCTGGTGAATCGTCGGGAAAGGGACAAAAGAGACATTGATAATCAGAATTGGAGTTACCTGATGTGTAATGTCTAAACAATAATTAATTCCTCTGCTCCTCTTCATATTCTCCCATTATCAAGTTCTGGTTACATTTTAATTTATTTATATATCAGATTCAGGACTCCGAACAGATTATTCCAATTTCAGTTAAAAAAATGATTCTATATCCATCTGAGTCAATATCCGTTGGTCCCTCGGAACGGATTAATGATGAATATAGAGGTCGCATTGTACAGTACTTCTATTTTTAATACTGCAAAAACTGTAGGCAGAATGAACTTTAAGCAGCAACACCATCTACACCAGATTATGAGGGCATGCTCCAATCATCAGAGCTGTGATGTGCATCATTGTGTTTCATATGCTCTGTTTCCGATGGGAAAATTGCCATTGTAGACCACTGCACTGAAGCACAGCCCCCGTGATATTTTTTTATTTGCTTTACAAAAAATAAAAGCTATCACTGACTTGAATCATATATCCACACAATCCTTAGGAAACTGGATCTTTTTCCCCAGTATATGTATTGTTGTAGTTTTGAGTTCAGATGATACTATGAGAATAATAACAGGCTCCAGTGGCTTTGTAGAATTTTTCATTTGTAATTGATGGGTTGTCAATAATGAAAAAATACCTCTAGCTAATTTACTAAGAGGTAAAATAGCAGCTGGACTTTAATTTATCCTCTGAATGATGTGGGAACTGATTTAATTACATCACGAACAAATAAATGTCATTGTGATATAACTCTCTGCGCTCTTTGTCCTGATGATTCATCTTTTAACCCACCTGCGCTAATTTAAGTGACAATTGGAATTTACCATATGTCGCTAACACGTACTGATGTTATATTTTGAAATAAATGATTTAACAAGCAGCATACATAGAGCATTTAGTTTATTTAGTTTAGCATTTATTTACTGTTGTATTAAAATAGCAAACTAAGACTAATGTATTATTTGTTGTTATTTAAAAAATAAATTAACTCTTTTTTTACTTTATAGAACTGTTTTAACTAGGTTAATCGATTAATTTTATCTTCTGCAGTGCACTATATAAACTTTAATTACTTCTAAGAAGTCCCCAAAGTGAAAGATTCTCGCCTTCTGGAACTCCTATTCTTCCTGTTCTCTCTCATGAAGGTGTTATGTTTCACATTTGTAAGACAATGCCACACCCAAAGGGAATGGCCTCACAATACAGGTGTAATGTGGCTGTATGCAGACACACAGCATGTCACTTTCTGTTTGCTAGCAGCATTGTAATGGTAGTGTGAAGCTCCTGGTTGTAGCCATAGATCACAGCTGTGAAACATGCCGTCTACATGAGAGAGAACAGGAAGAAAAGGGGAAGGCTGCTCAATGTGAGAATATTTTATTCCATGGGCTTCTTAGAAAGAAAAGTGTACATTTTATGTGACAATTACATTAAGCATGCCTATGAATACGGCCATTCTGGGTATCCATATGTTTGGTTGGGCCATTTGGTCCCTTTTTTCTCTCAATTATATGTTTCTATTAATATAAAATAACAATATCTAAATGTGTAAAGGAAGGGAAGAATCTGGAATGCTACAAAACTTTTGGGAAATAAAATGGCAAACTATTACACAAATTGTATTTTAGTATTAAACACCAAGCAGAAAGAAATCATTGTTTACATTTTTTTTTACATCTTAAGAAAACCGGAGATCACTAATTAAGGAATTTGTAGATAATTGTTTTCAAAATTTGGCACTATTTCTTATTAAAATGTAATTGAACTAGAAATAAAGTTGAATACTATAATAAACACAAATCATATTCTTATTCTCATTTCATGTACAAATTAATAATAATCAAAGTGGAAAAAAGTGTGTTGCATTTGACTAATTTGCATTTGGGACAAGCAACATATGCATATTAATGAATTTATGATGTGATTACATCTGGTTTCTTTTTAATACATCATCACTATGTGTCAGGATTAGCCAGGAGAACAGAGATGTAAACTGAATAGCAGGTACCAGGACATCAATACCAAATGGCCCAGAGCAAAACTAGTCAGACAAAGCTGTGTCAGGACAAGAAGATCAGGTTCATATGCGGGAGGCAAGCAAATGTCAGGGACACTCGCACAGATTCAGAAACCATAAACAAACTTGGTCAATGGACCCAGAGAGCCAAAGAAATCCAAAAAACACAGTCCAAGGGTCAGAACCAAGAAATCAAGTGGAATTCAAATGCACACCAAGCGGCTTGTACAAGTCAAAATAACTGAGCAATGGTGCTTAGTTGGTGCAGACTTATATGGACCCTTTTGCACTTCCTCATATAGACAAGAACCAATTACCAGAATAGATCAGCGCAATAACTGGAATGGAGTAAGTGAGTGTGCAATCTGGTGTCATGGATCTTACTTTACCTAAACTGTAGGCTAAAGGCCTATATGTCGATGCAAGCGACACATGCAGAGTGGGTGCCCCCAAAGGTGTTGCACTAAGAAAGAAGAAGTAAAAGGGCCATGGTATTGAAGAAGTAAAAGTGCCATGGTGTGGATTCTGGCTACCCAGAGGGCCCAGCTTAGTGAGGAATAAGTAAGAAATGGAACTGCTGCAGCAATCTTGGATCACGAACCTGGTACACTTTATCAGGTACTTGAGTTATCTATGCCAAATTTAATAGTGCTTGTGTCCCTGACCTTGGCTTGATTCCCACATATGAACCTGATCTGCCTGCCCGGACACTCCTTTGTCCGACTATGATATTTCTAAGGTCCCTTTTGAATTTATGTCCTGGTACCTTCTAGTAATGTTCTACCTATGTAATCCTGATTTATCCTGATATAACAACTGAGCCATACCTCAGAAATCAGAAAGCTGCACTAACTTGAGAAGTTGGCCCTGATTTCCCTACTGAAGGGAGAACCCGTGAAGTGGGCCCACACCCTACTGGAGAGTCAAGACCTAGCCCTGGACAATCTTACTCTTTTTTTGGGAGGCCATGGCGAGGGTGTATGATGACCCACACATGGTGGCAACCACCAAAATACCTCTCCACAACCTTAGAAAGGGATGGACGCCTGTGGGGGACTTTGCAAAATTATACTAGTAAGTTGCCCGCAATAAATTACATTATCATATGTTATTTCAATTGTCTGTGACTCTGCTACTCTTTCTCTCTGTTAATCCTCTGTTTCTCTCTCCGTGCGCCCTCTGTCTCTCTCTCCGTGCTCCCTCTGTCTCTCTCTCCGTGCGCCCTCTGTCTCTCTCTCCGTGCGCCCTCTGTCTCTCTCTCCGTGCGCCCTCTGTCTCTCTCTCCGTGCGCCCTCTGTCTCTCTCTCCGTGCGCCCTCTGTCTCTCTCTCCGTGCGCCCTCTGTCTCTCTCTCCGTGCGCCCTCTGTCTCTCTCTCCGTGCGCCCTCTGTCTCTCTCTCCGTGCGCCCTCTGTCTCTCTCTCCGTGCGCCCTCTGTCTCTCTCTCCGTGCGCCCTCTGTCTCTCTCTCCGTGCGCCCTCTGTCTCTCTCTCCGTGCGCCCCCTGTCTCTCTCTCCGTGCGCCCCCTGTCTCTCTCTCCGTGCGCCCTCTGTCTCTCTCTCCGTGCGCCCTCTGTCTCTCTCTCCGTGCGCCCTCTGTCTCTCTCTCCGTGCGCCCTCTGTCTCTCTCTCCGTGCGCCCTCTGTCTCTCTCTCCGTGCGCCCTCTGTCTCTCTCTCCGTGCGCCCTCTGTCTCTCTCTCCGTGCGCCCTCTGTCTCTCTCTCCGTGCGCCCTCTGTCTCTCTCTCCGTGCGCCCTCTGTCTCTCTCCGTGCGCCCCCTGTCTCTCTCCGTGCACCCCCTGTCTCTCTCCGTGCGCCCCCTGTCTCTCTCCGTGCGCCCCCTGTCTCTCTCCGTGCGCCCCTGTCTCTGTGTGTGTGCCCTCTCTCTCTGTGTGCCCTCTCTCTCTGTGTGCCCTCTCTCTCTGTGTGCCCTCTCTCTCTCTGAGCCATCTCTCTCTCTTTGTGCACTCTGTCTTTCTGTGTGCCCTCTCTGTGCATTCTCTCTCTGTGCCCTCTCTCTCTCTTCCTACCCCCACCACAGTGCGTGCATCAATGAATACGAAGCCACTGCGCATGTGCTGTTGCTAATATTTAACAGCAATGCGCGAAGCCTGCGCAGTAAGCACTGCACAGACATTACACACATGTTGCCTATTATTATAGTGGATATATATATATATATATATATCTATTTATATATATATATATTTATTTATACTATTATATATAAGTATGTGAAATTTTATGAAAATTACATTTATAAACCAATGAAAAAGCAACAAAAAAGTTTAAAAACACCAAAACAAACAGAATATATAACAATAAACAGATGACTTCCTCCAAAGATAAATTATGATAACTTTATCAATTAAAAATCAATCGGACAATGCGCAATCAAATAATATTCTCGTTAGGAATAAAAAACAAAACTATATAAATGCAAATCATCAAAAAAAAAAAATGTAAAAAAGCACATGTTCACAAAAATACTAATATCATATAATAAAGCAGTATGTGGATAACACTCAAAATCCTCGCCAGTTACACGTTTCTATTATGTGCTTCATCACGTAGAAATGCATTGTCTGTTTTATTTATAATATATTTATTTTGATACATCATAACTACAGGGATAATTTATTATATTCCAAATTCTTATTAATGACACTTAGGTTTTTGGCTGAACTTTTAAAGTATATTGAAATACATCTTAAAACTTTTGAGTATGTGCGGAGCAGCCGAATTTATTACATGTAGAAAGAGATCGATATTGGAAGTTGAATTATGCATGGGCACAGTGCTCAGCATTAATGTCACTCTGTTTACTTTTGAAAATCACACAATCTCTATTTACATTTCTCCTCTTTCTGTTACTTTTAAAGAATGGAATGAATTGTATTATTATCTTGAATCAAACCTCAAATCATTCCCTCTGTCAGCTCTTGTATTGGGCAACAAGCAAAGTAAAAGAGATGAACGGATAACTCACAAAGAATAAAAAAAAAAGATTTGCCACCTCGCCAAACAAATACAATACAACAAACAGATTCTTTGTTATCAAGATATCTCTGAAACATAATAATAGGATACTGTAGTATCCTGAAAATTTTTGAGAGGGTGATCCCACCTTTCCTGTTGGCTTTGAACTACAACGCCCCCCCAATAAAATACAAAGAAAAAATTGACATAAAAAAAAATAACGTTAACCTTTAAGGTAGCAAACTACTTCTGGTAAATTAATGGAAATGTACTTTCTTTTCTTTTAAAAGACATGCAATATTGCAATTTATAGTAATAAACATAGGGGAGAAACTATATTTGTGAAGTATGTAACACAGTAACAAGAGTTACAGCTATCTAAATCATAAGCTTAAAGGACCACTGCAGTTTAAGAACAAAGAAACTTGGTTGCCAAGTTTGTACCAAACTTGGGACCTTTCCTGTTAGATGACCTACATCAATGGCGGCCATCAGACACTAGGTGGCGCAGAAGAAATTATAGTCAATTTCCTAGCTTTAGTTATGGTTAGGGTTATGGTTTGGGGTTAGGTGTTAGGGTTATGTGTTGGGCTATGGTAAGGTGTTAGGTATGAGGGTTTGGTGTGAGGCTTTGTGGTTATGTTTAGGTATTTGGGTTAATTGCTTATGAGGGGGACCTTCCCACCCAGATTAAATGAATAGGGGACATAAAAAAATAGCAAAATTAAACTCAATCATGCCTTACCAGATTTGGCCAACAGCTCTATGGAGCAGTATGTCTTATTTATTATACATTGTACATGTACTATATATATACACATACATACATACATATATATATATATACATATATATATATATACATATATATATATACACACATACATACATATATATATATACATATATATAGTAGTACAAATAAGGAATAGTACATTAGTGGTTCCACTAATATATATATATACACACACACATACAGATATATAAACATGTTATATATTATACATAATAACTTGGCACATAGACATATATATATATACAATTCTTAATTATATTGTGTGTGGGGGGGGGGGGGCAGGGACATTGAGAATTTGAACAAAGACATTTTTAAAAAAAGTTGGTGCACCGGCGGTAGATCCACCCCTGCTTCCTGTCTTGGGAGTAATGTTGAATTATCCCCCAGATGTTTTTTAGGCTCCTACACCCATGTCTCAAACCATAGTGATATGCAATACCCTGATATTCAATTTGAAGCAAAAAAGAATACAGATCTCTGTTTGCCACACAAATAATGTATCTATAGATTGCATTTGTCTGCCTTGTTGTGCATTCATTTCATGAATTGTAGCATTCAGTAATAGGAAATGTGGCCTTTTCCAACAAACTCATTTTCTATTCTTGAAGTCAGGGCGGCAGTGATATCCTTATCAGCAATGCCTCTTGCATCAGACAATATATTTTCAGATCGATAGTCTTCACTTCAGATGGAAGAAGGGAAAAGAATCTTCCACACTTTAATATGAAGTTAAATAGCCAAATTGCTACAGTCTTTCGGGAGGACTATCCAAAATTGATATGAAAGATAAGTAACCATAGTATGATAGAGTAATATTCATTATAATAATTTACATTTATATTGCATCTTTATTGTAAGATCTCCCAGTGCTTTCCAATTACTTTATACCTTAAGTACATCTTGAAAAAACTAATTTGTGGAAGGATAGATTGTAACTAATTTTAGAGTTCTGGAGTAAGAAGAACAATATTGACTCAATATTGACTATAGTGAGTGTAAATTGAGGCCACTTACAAAGAAAATGGAACAAATATATATTCAATGTTAAAGGAACATAGACCTATCCAAAATATTGTAAGCTGTTATAAAATATTAACATTAATAGTGGGCAAATTATTTGCTTAGAAAGTTTAAAATAAATAAGCACAGCCCAATTATGGTTTTGGTTCTACAAGCAACAGACATTTTGCCTTTGTTCCTAAAAGGATTAGATGAATGGGAAGAACCATGGCTTTAGACATGGTCTCAAGTCAGTTCATATGAACGGCTGCCACTTTGAATCACCACCTGACAATAGAACTCCTTAGTAGAACAACTCTCAGTAGGAAAACTAGGCTACAGATCAACTGGCATTCCAAGACTGAAGCATCTCTGGCACAATCATGTTTAGGATTTTCTCTAAAAATGCAGTTATTGATGCTAATATTTTTAGTTTGTTACGTAAATCACAAAGATTATAAAGTAATTGAGGTTGAAAAAAGACTTTCAGTCCATCAAGTTGAACTTTTTAAGATCTCCTCTAATCTGCAATATGCGGATTAGTTGTTAATTAATTGATCCAGAGGAAAGCAAACATAAAAGAAAACCAAGTGAAACTTAGCCAATCATCTCAAAGGGAAAAAAAATGAATTCCTTCCTGACCCCAGATACTGGCAATCAGATTCCTCCCTTGATCAATACTCTCTCTCTCTCGAATTATCCAGGATAACCTTGAATGCCCTTTTTAATAAAAAAATAAATCCAGTCCCCTTTTAAAGTTATCTATCAAATCAGCTGTCAGCACCTCCTCTGGTAGATAATTCCACACATCAACCACCCTTACTGCAAAGAACCCTTTTCTTTCTTTGAGGTGGAATTTTTTTTACTTCTAATCCCAAGGGATGTCCTCTTGTCAGTTGAAAACCTCTTGGCACAAAAAGCTCCCTTGACAAATCTTTATACTGACCCTGGATGTATTATATAAGGTAATCATATCTCCTCTTAGACGCCTTTTTTCTAGAGAAAATATGTTTAATTTGGTTAGTCTTTCTTCATAACTTAGGCCCTCCATTCCCCTTATTAGTTTTGTTGCCCTCCTCTGTACCTTTTCCAGCTCTAAAAAAGTCCTTTTTTGAATTTGGTGCCCAAAATTGTACTCCATATTCCAAATGAGGATGTACTAGAGATTTGTATAGTGGCAGAATTATATTTGCTTTCCTTGCTTCTATACCCTTCTTAATACATTCTAATTTTGTATTTGCCTTTGCAGCTGCTGCTTGGCTTTGAGCACTGCTACCTAGGTGGTTGTCCACTAGTACTCCCAAAACCCTTTCAATATTTGAGACCCCTAGATTTGCTCCATTAAGATTATAAATTGCATTGCTATTTTTCTTCACAGATGCATTACTTTACATTTATTCGTATTAAATCTCATCTGCCATTAAGATGCCCATTCCTCTAATTTATGTTAATCCATTTGGAAGGGACATCATTACCTGATTGAATTACCTTGCACAACTTTGTGTCATCAGCAAAACTGGAGACACTACTTTCCAGTCCCACCTCTAAGTCATTAATAAATATATTAAAAAGGAGGGGACCTAATACTGAACCCTGAGGAACCCCATTTACCACATTAGTCCAATCTGAGTATGTTCCATTTACCCCAACCCTTTGCTTCCTGTCTTTTAGCCAGCTCTCAATCCATGAGCAGATATTTACTGCAATTCCTGTATCCCTTAGTTTGCACAATAGTCTCCCATGTGGCACTGTATCAAAAGCCTTTGCAAAATCCAAAAAGACTACATCCACTGAGTTCCCTTGATCCAGGTTCCTACTAACCTCCTCATAGAAACTAATTAGATTTGTTTGACATGATGTATCGCTCATAAATCCACGTTGACTCCTACTTATAATCCTGTTCAAATAGACATATTCTTGTATATTAACCCTTTTAAAAGCTTCCCCACTTCTAAAGTGAGGCTCACTGGTCTATAATTCCATGGATTTTCTCTCTTCTTAAATATAGGTATCACCTCTGCTTGTCGCCTGTCATTTGATAGCGAGTGAATCTTGAAAAATTAAATACAATGGTTTGGCTATTACAGAACCCAGTTCCCTCAGTACCCTTGGATGCCATCAGGAAAATGGCTACAGTGATATCTTGGTACTCATCATTCATTAATTCCAAAAGGCATGACGAGTGGCGAAAAAGACGAGTAACAAAGTTCCCATAGGGAGTAATGTAAATTTACTCATACAGGTCTTAGCAAGCACGACTAGTACCAAGGAAATGATAAGTGCGGAGGCACTCAAATACCAAATTTGACATGTTTTAAGATACCACTGTATTTGCACATTTCTTTAAATATTAACTATATTTTTGTGTGTATGTCATGGCCTTATTACAATAGATGTTTTATCATTCCACACATAGGGCCTCATTCAATTGCAATTCGGCCAATTGAATAGGGCTCTAAATAAGCACATAGCATATATTTTTTTAATAAGTTATTAGTTAGTGAAAACCTTGCTTTTAAATAGATGCTTACTAACTAAATACTTCTTTAAAAAATATGTTATGTGCTTATTTAGAGCCCTATTCAATTGGCCAAATTGCAATTGAATGAGGGCCATTGAATATAGATTTACCCGAAGATAAAACATGGCCCATCTTATATGCCTTTTCTATCTACCTAACAGCTTGGCTTAATATATTCTCACAATGGTATATGCTTTTTCCAGACATTCCTTTAAATTCCTTATTCAACTTTCTTCCATACCACTTTTACTAAAAGATTGATTAATTGATGTTTTCCGAATTTCCTAGATATATAATATATCTGTTTATCTATTTACTTGTATTTTATTAAGAAATGTTTATAAACTCTGTTTTTACTGCCTAAAATAAAACAAATATTACCTGCTTGGGTCTGCCCTCTGTAGCTCATGAAAACACAGATTCTGTAGTACTGTGTGTGCAGTGTTTCATACTAACCAATCAGTGCAATCACATTCTGCAACATGCTGCTAAGACGTGATCCCGGATAGGCTAGGACCCTACACAGCACATCCAGCCCTACAGAGTCTGTGCCTGCATACACTACAAAAAGCAGACCCAAACAGGTACTATTTGTATGATTGTAGGCAGAACTTATGAACACTTATTAATAATATAAAGTACATAAAATTAAATAGATAAACAGATATATTATATACTAAAAAAATCCAGAAACCTTCCATACCCCTTTAAACTTAGCTACTACCTTATCTGTTATGTAGTACTTTTGCACATTACCCATAAATATTGTATCTTCAAATCATGACCCCTTGACTCTCAAGTGATATTACAGCACATGACTATGATACTGGGGATTTGGTATCTCTAGTACACTAATGTGGAATGTATGAGGCTGCCAACAGTCCACCATTTGCACATCTCTCTACTTCTGCATTGTTGGAGACCCTTCTAAGACCAAAATGCCGACCACTGCTCCCGATCCTAATATTACTTACCATAACCCCAATTATTAATCCAGTCCTGAACTTTGGATAAGGAGGGCAACATAATTATTAATGGTAATTCCCAAATCTCCAACAGTCTACAAGTGGTTCTTGAGAAGGTCTTTAATTTGCATTTGTATGTAACGCGGATCTTTATTTTAATTCAAACAAACAGAACATATAAACAAAGTCAATAAAAAAAGCCTTGGGAGCCTGTTCTTAAGTACAGGTCTCTGTTAGTGGGTCATTTGTAACCTGGGGTCCTCCTGTATTAATAATTGATGCCATTAATGTCTCTTAAATTACTAATAACCGGACAAAATTATAACAAAAATAACCATAACAGAAATAGATTATTTGGACTAAAATTTAAATAATATTTTCTGCAGTGCGTAATATTTTAAAGAAAAACAATTGAGGATTCCCCAAATTGTACCCTAAAGAAATCTCTATTATGGTAAATATGCAACAATATGTGTTTATATGGAATTATTATACTGTAAACCAGTCAAAATTGTCAGTATTCATATTTCCTTTAAAAGTATTAAAATAAGAAAATATATTTAAAATTCTGCAAATAATATAAAACATGTAAATGTTAAAACACTGAATATTTGCATAAAATATAACAGTACTATTTGCTAACTTTGAATAAAGCAGCTAGGATACAATGTGATTATTATGCAAATACAATAATTTAATAGCAGTTTTTCAAGTAAAATTTGTGCTGATATAGGTGAATTTGAATATTATTTTCTTCATATATTTTAGTTGGAGTTTTGTAGTTGTTTTGAATCGCCCCAACCAATTATTTTAGTGCACCTAATAATTATCTGTTTTCATGGATAGGGGAAAGCAGTTTATTATAAAAATTAGCAAATATTGGAACAATATCCCAGTACAATTAGGCACTTGTTTTGAGGGCCCAACACTCGTGGGCATACTTAGATAGATGTTAAACAAACTTTCAGGCGAACTATTACATATATCAATAGGGTCTTTTGAATAAATAAACGTGATAATAAGCAACATGTTTTTATAAAGTAAAATAACTAAACATAGCCTTCGTATTTTTTATCTTTTAGACCAATTTATTCTTTACTTCAGGCAATTTTATTTTTTGTCAGCTGATCATTAGCCCCATTAAATTTGGGCTACGTGTAAAAACGAAGCTTGGAACGTAGTTCGCAGAACTTCAAGCTATTAAATTGGCCTCTTAAAGCAACCCACAGACGACTTGCGGGTTAAGACAGAGCAAGGACGAAAAATAGCCTACGGGATGTGGAACTTTGCGGCCTCAAATCCTTTGTTCTCAAACCAGTAACTGCTACGTTTCCAATTGAGCTATTAAATTGCATCAAAATCACTTGCGTTCCAAATCATACCTCGCAAATGGAGCCAAGAAGCCAACAAGTGCTAAAGAGGACCCACAAGGGGGGTAAAGTCCAACCCATAGGACTTTGGAAATCCCACCTCCATTTTTCAGTGCCGAAAATCTGACGATCTCTTTTGCCATTGGCTCCATCTAAACCCGTAACTACGAGTAAGACTAATTGATCACATTCATGTATATCCAACGTGTGAAGTTTGGTTTACGGGTTTGCCTCTCAAGCCCGTAACTCACAGCCTGTTCTAATTTAATAGCCCCGTAAATCCGCAAGCTCGCAGTCGTTGCGAGCTTCACATTGCACTTACATGTTGGTTACTCTCTCATAATGTGTCCTTATTAACTAATAAGTCTTCCATTACTGCAACACAAGTTCTGGCACTGATACAACATTCATTTAGTGTAAAAGAAACTTCCAGGGAATCAAAGTATTTTCTAATCTCATGAACCTGATTACAAGAAATTAAAGTCATTTCCAGCTCTCCATGACCCATATGGACCGCAGCACGCAAGGCATATCTGTCAGCCACTGCATCTCTGAGCTCCATCAAACTCATGTTTGTTGCTTTCCTGACCTCATCTAACCATCTTCATGGTGCACCTTCAATCCTTCCCAGCATAAGAGTCTTCTTTAGGGAACCCTGTCATCTCATGATATGGCCAAAATATTTATGCTTTAGCCTTCTGATCAAACCTTCCAGTGAACAGTTTGTCTTGATTTCCTGAAATATTAGAGGCTGTATTTTTTTATATTCCATTTGAAAAACAGTTTGTTTATTTCAAGTGTAGTTCTTCAAAATGATATATTTTAAATATATGACCAAAGTGTCCCTTTAACATTTCAACATATCTACTGTTAAGATAAGAGGAAACCTATTTGTACAGCCATTTTGTATTTTCTTCCAAAATAATCGTACCGACCACAAAAGGATTATAACAACATACATTGAGCAGGGAAACGAATATAAATGTAAGGTGAAAGTAGTATCCATAAATATACTCTAAAAATAATAAGTGGCAGTTGGTAGTTTTTCTGCAAATATTTATCATTAGATATTGGAGGAGTTGTTTGGAACAAGAAGTTTCTAATTACAGTCACCCAGCTGGGAAATATACTGAAATCTTATGTCATTACCCGAATAATAAAGTGCACAATACATGCCCTATGTATAAGACTCCGGTCACTTAATTAATCATGTGGTCTCAATATGTCTTTTTCCAAGATCCAAATTAGGCCTTATAACAAGATTTGTCTTATAATTGGGCCAATATGGAAGTTCGACCTTCATTTTTCAAATGGTGGCATTTTATCTCATGTGGGAAAATGTCACTGAACGTTTGGAGTCCGAATATAACGCAAGAATTAGTCATGTTTTCATATATGGGGTAAAATATTGCTCATAAATCTAGGCCTTAAGCTTCAAAGAAGTGTTTCGTAATTGTAGAGTGAGGCAGAGTAGGCCTTAAGACTAACTAACTGGGAATCGAGTGTGTGGCCTATATTTATAATAATAATAATAATCGGATTCTTTTTTATAAAATGTGGTCAATTTTTTACATACTGTGTATATATATATATATATATATATATATATATATATATATCTCACAAAAGTCAGCACACCCCTCACAATTTTGTAAAATTTTTTATTATATCTTTTCATGTGACAACACTGAAGAAATGACACTCTGTTACAATGTAAAGTAGTAAGTGTACAGCCTGTATAACAGTGTAAATTTGCTGACCCCTAAAATAACTCAACACACAGCCATTAATGTCTAAACCATTGGCAACAAAAGTGAGTACACCCCTAAGTGGAATTGTACACATTGGGCCCAATTAGCAATTTTTCCCTCCCCGGTGTCATGTGACTCGTTAGTGTTACAAGGTGCTCAGCATCATATCCAGAGGTTGTCTTTGGGAAATAGACGTATGAGTGCTGCCAGCATTGCTGCAGAGGTTGAATGGGTGGGGGGTCAGCCTGTCAGTGCTCAGACCATACGCCGCACACTGCATCAAATTGGTCTGCATGGTTGTCGTCTCAGAAGGATGCCTCTTCTGAAGATGATGCACCAGAAAGCCTGCAAACAGTTTGCTGAAGACAAGCAGACTAAGGACACGGATTACTGGAACCATGTCCTGTGGTCCGATGAGACCAAGATAAACTTATTTGGTTCAGATGGTGTCAAGCGTGTGTGGCGGCAACCAGGTGAGGAGTACAAAGACAAGCGAGTCTTGCCTACAGTCAAGCATGGTGGTGGGAGTGTCATGGTCTGGATCTGCATGAGTGCTGCCGGCACTGGGGAGATAAGGTTCAAAGAGGAAACCATGAATGCCAACATGTACTGTGACATACTGAAGCAGAGCATGATCCCCTCCCTTCGGAGACTGGGCCGCAGTGCAGTATTCCAACATAATAACGACCCCAAACACACCCCTGAGACGACAATTGCCTTGCTAAAGAAGCTGAAGGTAAAGGTGATGGACTGGTCAAGCATGTCACCAGACCTAAACCCTATTGAGCATCAAACAGAAGGTGGGGGAGTGCAAGGTGTCTAACATCCACCAGCTCCGTGATGTCATCATGGAAAAGGACTCCAGTGGCAACCCGGCAGTGCTGGAAAATAATGGTGGCCACACAAAATATTGACACTTTGGGCCCAACTTGGACATTTCCACTTAGGGGTGTACTTACTTTTGTTGCCAACGGTTTAGACATTAATGGCTGTGTGTTGAGTTATTTTGAGGGGACAGCACATTTACACTGTTATACAGGCTGTACACTTACTAATTTACATTGTAGCAGAGCATCATTTCTTCAGTGTTGTCACATGAAAAGATATAATAAAATATGTATAACAATGTGAGGGGTGTACTCACTTTTGTGAGATACTGTATATATATATATATATATATATATATATATATATATATATAAATATAAAGCAGAATAAATAAATAAGTATATACATAGATACAACTGAAATATTCAGCATTTGTATGCATTTATTGTGTACTGTGTGGCTCCAGTTTACATTATTCTCTGCTGCTGTCACTTACTAGGTAGGTGTCCTAGTGAATTAATAAATAACTTAATAAATAAAATAAACCAACTAATAAACAAATTTTCTTCTGTTTAGTCCTGCTGATAGCACTGGCAAATGTAACGGCCACATTCCCATTGTGTAAACAGACACTTCCTATATATACAAAGCCTCCTGAAGTCAAAGTGGTAGATTCAATAGTCACATAATTGTATATTTTGAAGTGTAGTAGTTTTCATCTTAAAGGTGCATCAAAAACTGTATCTAAATTATACTAGCCATATTTTTCTACAGTAAATAATTTCTGAGAAATTCAGCATAGATTGTGAGTCTTCTTTAAGCTATTGTGCACTCAGTATGCCAATATGTGGCTCAGCATGCATGATAAGGTTGGGCGAGGGGTACTAACTGCATGGTAACCTTGGGGTACATTATTTGTGCTACCTCCGAGACAAGCAAGCAATCCTAATATGCATATCAAAGCAGATAGTAGTACTCTGCATAAGAATAAAGTAGAAACATTGGGCCCTATGCTAATCCCCTCTATCGCAATTACAGGAGGTTAAGTAACAAAGTAAATCCTACTTATCTATGCTAATCCCCCATCCTGTAAACATTGCGAGAGAACTGCTACGAGTGACTGTGGCACAACAAAGCCGAAAGGCACAGCAAAAATCTCCATTGATTTTCGCACTTGCAAAAGATTATGCTTTACTTCTTAAGGCTTTTACGGCTAAACCCGATGCTAATCTGAATTTACAGATCACTTTCAACTGAAGAGAATATAACGTCTACCAAAGACCACTCACAAATGGTTTTAAAACCTTTGCTGAGTGCCGCAGCAGCAGTTAAAGTGACAACATAGCACCAAAAGTAAAAATGATGCAATTTCAACATCATTTGACACTTAACAGTCCAATATCAAAATATGCGTAATTAAAAAAATATGATATTGTATTATTATGTCCATTACATTATACAACAACATGAGTAACACGCAACGCGAACTCAAGTGGGTTAATATACGTCAAAAAAACACATTTCCTAGGAACAAATGCGGATTGCTGTAAAAAGTGAAAATATCAACATAAACGTGTAATGTAGAGGAAAAAAAGCAACCGCATCTTATTTACGGGCATACCACAAATTACACTGCTCAAGTAGCATGGGGGCCATTGTAGGTTATCGTAGGAATGAGTAACTTTAGAATAAAATGGCTAGTGTAATGTATAGCTAGTTTTCCATGCTCTTTAAGAAAAAGAAAAAAAAACAACTTGGTTTTGGTCCCTTAAATTCAAAACTGTGGATATATTTTATTTAAAGTTATTTATCTACTAAATGGTTTTAACATGCCTCATTACCTCATAATGTATTACAAATTACAATATTATATTGATATTACCATTAAATCATGCAAGTTTATCATACTCTCTATGTTATTAAATATAAAAACTACAATTTAACAGCCTTTATTTTCACTGAGCCAGTGACAAGTAGAATATGATTTTTGTGAAAAATATGATTTTTTTGTCGTTCCTATGACATTCTGTCAAACTTGGGAGTCTGGAGTTGTTTCATAGTTTTCAAAAAAGGAAGTGACACAGCATTAAAGTTATTTTTTTTTTTTGTTACTTGCACTTTACATTATGTTTATGTAACAGGTGAAATAATTGAGAATGTGGCCGTAATCTTTATTGAATGACAGGACTTTTGAAGCATGGAAAAGCAAGGCAACCTGCCAAATAATGGCTCCTTAACAAGCATAGCGCAGTATACTGCAGACACCAATTATGAAGTTGCGCTGTCAGGTTGTCTCTAAGGGCAGACACACTTCATGTTCTTAGTGCCAAATTATATTTGACATTTAATTTAAAACTCACTAAACTATAATGTAAAGCCTTCAACTATATTAGTGATAAACTGGTAGGGCAGAGTTTCGGAAATACTGTTTTTTTTTTTTTCTCGTGGACTGAATATTATATATATTCTACAGAGATTTAACATAATTACTAAGTGATACCCCGAACATGTGTTTCATACAGTCATAAAAATATGAGTCAAACCACACTGGGCCCTGTGAAGTAAGATGTAGTTGAATGGTATGGCAGTACACAACTTGTGATGTGTCATATGTATTTATAGCTCTGTTCTTTCATCATTGCATTAACTCTGAGTAAGGAAATATGAAATAATTCTCAGCATCCAAATATACACTATCAGAAAGTATAAACAATATATAGTCTCTTTTTTTTTAACCGCTGTGTTTATTTATAGGTTCAAAGACTAAGAAAATAATAGTCGGTAGCGGATTAGAACCAGGGCATGGAGAGAGAATAATATGGGTTTCCTTAGTAGATCTGTATAAGCAGTGTCTACAAATGTATTATTGTCTTTATATATAATTTATTTGAATGCTTTCAACTGATGGACACCACTGTGGAAGTGAGTGGTAGAAGGCAGCCCCTGGAGACAGCATGGAGGAGGGGGCTTTTGACCGTGTGTAATGAGCTAGGAAGTAATTGGAGTAATTAGTTGTTTGTGAGGCGTTGTAAGCCAATAAACCTACATTTTCCCACCCTACTGGTCTCACTGTTCAGGAGATCATGGTTTCCCTCTCTGCCTATTGGTTGTGTATGTTTTGTCAAAGCGGTTGTGGGCGGGTGATTGCTCTCGGTAAGGTGGGAGCATATTTTGGTGGTGGTTCACACCAGGTTTTGGTTATGAGGTCTCCAGGGCACGGGGTTCCTGGAGACTTCAGATGATTGGGCTCCCTTGGTGGTCGTGAACATTCACCTCTGTTTTTTGGTTGATTGTCATTCAAATAAAAACTGTGGCCTGTTTTATGCCATACTGGTGTCTGTCATTTATTTGAGTAAAGGGTGTGGTTTATTTTCATGCACTAAGTGACGTATGCTTAGGTCAAGGCATACTCAATAGTTTATTGAGTATGCCTTGACCTAAGCATACGTGACTTAGACAAGCCCATAGTGTAGACAAGCCCAAAGCAGAAGCAGAGTCAAAGCATAGACCAGCGGTTGAGGCAGGCTGTATGTTGGGATAGAAGATCTTCAGGAGCCAGAGGTTGGAAAGTTGACACAGTATAGCCAGGGGTCAGATACCAGAGTGGAGAGTAGTCAGTCAATGTTAAGGTTGAGGAGCCAGAGAGTAGAATAATATGGTCGGGGAGCCAGATGGCCGAATAGTTAGGAAGATGCCGAAAGTTTACAACACCTAGATGTAGATAACACATAACTAAAACAAGATTTTATTTTATTCCTTATCTGCTCTAACATCCCACCTGCAACAACATATATTAGGTAACCATAAGTTAACCTTTTGAGTTTTAATTTAGCTCAATTGTAGCATGGTTGTCAGAGCTTCTGCTTGCACAGCATTATGGTTACCCTTAAGATAAACCAAGAGCTACTGTACCAGCTCCAGAAACCATAGACTATGGATAAAGGATGGAGATGCCTAGATGCAGCACAGGAACATAACAACTGAGCACAGTTGGGGAATTATCCATATCATTCGAGCTACAGTGTGGGGATGGGCCAGCAGGCACATCAGAGCCTGGCACTTGATGCATATAGTCAAAATGATTCCTAAGTATATCATGAAAGACACAGGCACGATCACAGGGTCAGAAGCATGTGCAGACACCAAGCCAACAAGATGTAAGAACTGGAGAGATTTTAGACCCACAGTGGATAACATGGCAGTGTCAGATTAAACAGGCAATCACTGGGAGGGGACAGAGCATGTTAGAAGCAGATAGGTCTCTGTGAACCGTGTCACGTCCATGAGTGGGAACTGCATTATGGGAAACTACTGACTGGAAAGGCATATGACCTGTATACATTTTCAATGCTTGATCAAAAATATTTAGGTCACGGTCTCATAATATGGTCATGCTCTGCTTAGCTAATCACCATGTCACGGTGCTCTATTGTACACAAGTCTTATCCTTATTTGCTTTCCTAGCGAATTGCCCGTCAAAAAATGACGACAATGAAATTGTAAGTGAGCTAAGGGTGTTTGGTGTATATAATGTGTCTGATGTAGCGTCGTTCGTTTTCTATGTTGTGCGACTTTTTCGGAATATCTGTAGCTGTTCGGTGGGCTTTTTCGGAATATCCATAGCTGTTTGGTGGTGTTTTGCGTGTTTATGGTAGTGTTTTGCGTGTTTAGGGACCTTTAGCCTCGTTTTCGTTTTGTTCAGCGGCCATATTTTCTCTCGCTTAGGTGATTTTCGGGTCTCTAAACTCCGAAATTTGTGCTTAAATGGAGGTGTAACTTCACTTGCAGAGGTCCTCGGTGCCTTCCCTTTCTGTGAATAACCTTTTTATGTGTTTGTTGTTTGTATATGTTGTGTTTGTAATGTTTTTGGGGCTGCACGGGTTGTGTCCTTGTTTTTTAATCTCGTAGGTGTTTTTCGGCAAATACGTATGTGTTTGGTGGTGTTTTGCGTCTTTAGACTGCTGTAGCCTCGTTTTCGTTTTTTTCGGCGGCCATTTTTTCTCTCGCATAGAGAATTTTTTTTAGTGTCTAAACTCTTTTAATTGGACTTAAATTGAGGTGTAACTACCTCTTCCTGTACGTAAGCTTTTTATGTATTTGTTGTGTGTATTTGTTGTATTTTTCATGTTTTCATGTGCGCGTGTTGCGGCTGATTTTTGCGAGGTCGTAATGGGTCATAACGGGTCTCGTAAATTTTGCGAGGGTCGCAGTTGCTGGCAAGGAGTGCCTTTGCACAATGCAGAAGTACACATCTAACCTAACGGCTTCCCCTCGCGCACGCAGCCTATTTACACTACACACTGCACACATTGCTGACACTTACACCTCAGCTCCACCACACTGCAAACCTACATTGTATACTGCAGGAACATCGAAACAGATTGTCAGCTCTTCAACACAATGCTTCCAAATAGGTAAAGTATATTCCTTTATTAATGTATTATTTATTTAATTACCATACACCAAACAGCATTAGCTCACTTACAATTTCATTGCCGTCATTTTTTGACAGGCAATATTCTATTTGGTCATAATAACATGACTCAACCTTGTGTTACTACTCCTTTTTTCCCTTGCAATGCCCCTCAAAGCCAAAAATATATATAAGCATAATCTAATGGCATGTTTATGTACATGTGAGAATATGTCCGTATTCTTATAAATAGAAATCTCCACGCATACACACTTTTTGTGCACAAACTAACCATGGCACTGAACAGCAACATCAGGCAACCCGCTGCCCCTTAAAAAAATAAATTGCCCTAGGCAGAAACATATGATTGACAGCTACACAGCACTAACAAAACATTGTATATACATCTAAAAATAAATATATATTCAGCAAAAATAGATATGACTGCGTTTCAGATGCTATATAGACACATGATTAACAATAATAGAGAAAGTGGATGCTATAATTGCTTAAACATAAAACTCTGACCAATCTTTATTGAAAACAACTTGTGCGGTTAGCAATAATCAAAATACTTTTTTCCTCTTAAAATTATTTCAGCACCCAATTCCTTTTTGATTAATAATGTGATTATGCCATCCTCCTACTACTGCTCAGTAGATATATAGCCTCAGGCACCACATTATTAGGAAGTGCTCAAGGCAGACAAGACGGAAACCTTCTATACAAAAAAAATCAGATGTTCTTATACTTATATTGTGCACAGCTGTCTTTGCATACTTCACAAAGGTGATTCCCCCCTAAATCACAGTTAAGTATTCAGCAGATAAATATATAATGAGCAAACTGAAGGAAATATTTAGATTCACTTGTTAATACTACATTAAGTTATGCTATCAAACTGCAATAACTTGCATTATGTGGAAGTGCCATTTGGAAGAACCCAAATGATTCGAAGTGTAGATTTGTGATACAAGTGTTCCTTATTTGCATGTCAAGCCCCAGAATCCCTAGCTGTAGCATTGTGTTTTTGATGCTGTGGGAAAGCATGCTTTTGAATTGGCTTGAGATGTGCAAATAAGCTCATAACTAGATGTACTATACTTCTATGCATTTTTCAAGGGAATGAGATCCAACTTTATATGCACCATAACGGATCCAAGTAGCAAGTATAAAAAACATTGATACTGCAAGAAAAAAGGAGAATGGGGGTTGTGTATCTCTCTCTAACTCAAACAAATCACTTGGCACATAAAATAAACATAAGAACAATAAAATATGTACGTACGGAGCTTACAGGTATAAAAAGGAAGATGAATTGTCAGAAATGGACAATAAAATGGCAGTATGCGTTATTCTTCAACATTGGGCAAAAAGAGGAATCAAACATTCATTTCAGTCCAGCTAGTGGACCTTCATAAGGGTGATATGTGGGAGGTTTGAAGAATATCTTAATTCTTTGTAAATCTTTGACCATTTTGCATAATTTCATCTAGAATTACATGGAATGTGGCTACTGGTGGTATACCATATACGCGTAGTTTCTTTTGTTTTGTATTCTCAGGGTGGAGGTCTTTTGCTGGGTAATGGTATAGAGTTTGTAACCCCACTGCCTGAGAGACACAGACAAAGAATTTAAATGTTTATCACAGTCCCTAGTATTGGAGCATATGGAGCGGTACCTAATAGCTTGGCTGGGGATGATGTCTTGCTTAGTGTGGGAGGGATGATGAAGAGACAAGAAAGGTGATTGAAATACCCTCCACTTGACCCAGGCATGATCCATTTAGGCTTCCATGGAAATAATGGACACAACGACTGAATGGGAGATACACGGGCCAAAACTTTTATCAATGAACAATTATATAACGTAAACATAACTTTATGTATATAAATACCGTAATACTTTTCAGGGGGAGAAGCCCGGCCACGGACAGTGACTTCACGCCTTGGGCCCTGCCCAAAGCCCCAATGCTTATATTAGGCACGCCCTGTGAGGTAGGGCCAATGCCCACTTAGGCCAGTGGGCCGGGCAACTCACCTCCCGCCAAACCATACATAGCAAAATATACAACAAAATGCCACGTCTCCAGGAAGTACTTGAATAAAACTCTTCTTCATATATATATATACATATATTAATATTATTATATATAATTTTTTTTATATATATATATATAAACATTAACATTTTTAACACTCAACCAAAATGACAGGGTGGGTGGGATTTCAGGCTGGGGACCGCGCTGCTCTGCCTGAAACGCGAAACATGGACGGAAGATCCACCCCCAACGCTCCTGATTGGTTGACAGCCTCACAGGCTCCGCTGGGTCACGCAACGCTACGTGCAGACACAGGGAGCCTGTGCAGCCTCCGCGTCAACCAGTATAACCAGTTAAGGATGGAAACTGGAGCTGTTAAGGTAAATACACCTGTCTGTGGGGTTCCCATATACATAAGTGGAGTATACCATTGGTGATGATTATGGTAGTGTTCTGAAAGTTGTACAGAGAAATCCAATTTAATAGATAGGTTGAAGGGATTGAACAAACCTTGTATTAAACAAATAATGTGAGGTTGTTTTCCCCCTCCTCTCAGAATAATGAGCCGGTAATCTGTGTAGCGGTTGTATCTATAAGGGTTGGTGAACATATGTAGATAGGAATCTCTGTTTTAGGTCGGCCATAAACAGATTGGCATAATTTGGTGCCATTTGGGGCGGCTGTTGAAATGTGTCTGTTATTTAATGATGTTTTTTTTTTTTTAGCTTCCTTCATGTGTAAGTAGACATGATTTGTTAACATTTACTTTGAGTTACATGTTTATGAAAGCTCACCACTCCAAATAAAATATCTGTTCAATAAAAAAGTTATCACTGAATACTGCAATCCTCTTATTAATTTGTATTACTGCACATTCACAGCTACGCCAATCTCCAGAAATCTATACATTAAAAAAAAAAAGCATTTAATTATTGGTACTCGTACAAATCACTTGAACAGGTCTTAAACTAATGAAAAAAATTGGTATATTTTAGTACCAACTTAGTAGTATTTGGGTAAAATAGCTAAGAAAGCTATTACTTGAACTAGTCAAATTAGATAGATTGAGGATTTCAGGAATTTGAACACTAAATTTGACAAAAATAATATAGTTCTCCTTCTTAAAAAAAATATGTAGATAAATATATCTACCGGTACTTGGCTGAGTACGTATACGCAAAATATTGATGATTAATTGTTTACTATATATTTTCTAAAAACATGCTATGCCCATTATCTGTGAAATATTCTATAGCTACCTTTACAAACTAGAGAAATCTTATACAGTGGAATATTTAAAAAAAAAAGATAATTCTATAAACAGTTTTATTTTTATTTTCTGGAAACCTTTATGGGGTTGGGTATGAGAAGGGAGTTTTGTAGCTTGTTTTACTTTGTTAGTTTTGGTTAAGTAACTCAGCTGCACATTTGCAACATTTCTTTGTGTAATAATTCCTAGGAAAACTATGTTTAATCAATTCTGTTTGCCAACACTATTTACTCTCTGAAGATGTATTTGTGTTTTGTTGTCTCTATATATATTAGAAATAATCATCAATACAATCTAAGAATCCTTCTGTCAATGTCATCATACTGAAAACTTGTTGGTTATGACATCTGCTTAAAAATATATGTTTATATATACAGTATTTAGAGTTTCATGATGGGTTTGCCTTCTGCAGCGAATGGTTTTAGGTTAATATTTTACATTATTGGATAAAAACAGTAAACATATTATTGATGAATGCATGGCTTCTAAAATTATAAGGTATATTATGAGAAATCAATGTTCTTATAATGTTACCACTAATGTAATTTATCATGTTAGACCTGTTAGTTAGTTATGTTTTTATGAAGTCTAACCTTTTAATACCCAAGTGAAAATGCATAATTCTATAAGTGGCAATAATCATTTGTTTTAATAACACTGCAGGATTTTTCGGGGTAATTACCTCCCAAAGAAATATTCATACTCGTTCTCTACAAGCACTGGGAGTAAACAATGGATAAACAATGATATTTATTTATTTTCTCAGAAAAGGTCATCCTTGCTATCTAAGAGATTTCAATAAAAAAGTACTGTTGTAACCTTGGAAGCTATTTTATATCTGGAAGCCACTTAATCCCCTGACTTCTATCATTTCATCCCTTGGATGTAGAGATCATCATATATCTGGAGTTGTCCTCCACAGTTGTCCTGTTGTGCAGCGGATGACTCCTAGACATTACCCACATCCATCCTCTGTCCAGATCATTGGCCCTCCATCCTGTTAGACAATTCTAGGGGAACTAACTACATGTATAATGCACATGATGGTGTCACTCAAAACAGGGATGTCCAGATGGACTTCTCTGTTGCTCTTGGACTTTCAAATTTCCTTGTCTTACCCATCAGGAAAAGTCACTTCAGTCTCGTTTTGGCATGAAGAGACTTTCTTCTTTGATATGAGTGGTATCATGCCGTTCTAAATATCAAATGATCACCATAAAAAATATAACTGATTACCAATAGACTACCAGGTAAACCACAAAACGTTTTAGGAGCTCAATAAGAACACCATAAACAAATAAAATAATAATAATAAGAGAACCCTTTGAAACAAACATTAGCAATACAGATGGACCCCCAGTTGCCTGGAACCCAACTTTTTATATAAGTGAAAAATCATAACATAGGACAGACTCTGTCCCATAAGCCGAGTTACATTCCATATCCACAACGTGGGCCACCTCACTAAATAACCCCAGTTAAAATTACCTCCAGCAGCATCTGTATCCAAAATAAGTAAGTAAATAAATAAATAAATAAATAAAATAAGATTTATTTACTCTTACACAAAGCTGATCTTTCCTATACATTATTTTTAGTATGCTGATCACTAAGAGGTATCTTTTTCTTATTATATAAATATTTTTAACTAGGTTACTTATATAAGTTTATCCTTTTCAGTTCTGTTAGCAAACATACAGACACATGCTGTGAATTATGTCACCCTATATGAGAGAGAACAGGAAGAAAGAAAGAAGTTCCAGAAGGTGAGAATCTGTCAGAAAGTAAAATGTCATTTTTTTTTTTATGGCAGTTACACTGAGTAGGGTAAATTTAACTAAACACACTGTTATATTTGTGATTAATCCGTTCCTGAGGGACGGATGCCGATTCGGAGGAATATAGAATCAATTTTTTCATAGAAATGAAGTAAATTTGGAATAATCCAGTCCCAGCCCGAATATGATACATAAATAAAATTATAACCAGAACTTTACCTTTACTGAGGAGCGATGATGGCAGAAGCTGAAGAGGATCAAAGGAATTATTGTTTAGGTGGAGAGTCACCTTCCATTACACACCAGGTAACTCCAATTCTGGCAATCAATGTCCCTTTTCTGACCATTCACAAGCACTCGATTTAGCAAAGAACTTGTCCAATGTTGTCTATTTTTGTTTGTTTCTTTAAATTTTGTGACTAATATTTGATTTTTGGATGAATATAAAAATTTGACTAATATAGTATTTGACGAATGTAGGTGTGGACGAATATAGAGGTTCCACTGTAACTAAGCTCAACTCTACAGAATATGGTCCATATTCTATTGCCCAATTCTTAAATTTATACACACTTAAAATTGCTCTCAATATTGCCACAGATTCTATTAGCTACGCGCAATCCGATTACGAGTTCCCCACCCACAATCACTACGGGACAGCCAAATGTGCAAAAATGCCATTGGTTTTAGCATGAATATTTCGAGCTCTAACTAATTAAAGTTATACAAAATTGATATTCTATTAGACCCGTAGCTCTAGCTAGACAATAAAGTCTGAACTGAAAAAAGTATCAAGTGTCTGTCAAAAATATTACGAGTACTAAATAGGACTCACAAGGGCTTTTTCAAAAATGCATTAAAGCTGTAACAGCAAATAAACACACAATACTGTACTTTAAAAGCACGGGATGGCATGGAAAGACTTAATTGCAAATATGCAATTAATATGCAATTAAAAATATATATTTTTAAAGTGATATTGATGAAAGTAATATAGATCCCCGGACTCAAGGGGTTAGTACATAACATGAAACCTACTCAGACTAAAATAAATGATCTAATGCATTTTATAGATTGCTTGATTGCGAGCCTGATCGACAAATATTACTTATTGGCACTAATTAATTCTTAGCGTACAATTGCAGAATCAGTGTAACTTTCATGTTTTACTGATGTCATTATGACGCTCTCATTTACTATTGGCTGTGTCTAAGAAGTAAATTACGGGCTTGCTTAGAAAATTGTCAGATCATATGATCACGCCCCCTGAAATCTGAGTTAAAAAGGCAGAGTTAACGAGTTCAGCCTTGAGGTTGTAATTTGCAAGCTGCAGTCAATAGAATATATGTAAACATTTATTTGAGTTTGAGGCATTTGCAGGCTTCTAATGGAATAGGACCCTATGTTGGAATTATATTAATAAAATTGTTAAAACATATAATATAAAGCATTTTACCTAAAGTGACCCTTTAATTCCAAGTCTTGTGAAAGAAAATTTGCTGCTATGGTAACTTCGATGCTGCATTCTGCAGAATTCCTCATGATTAGTGTAGGCAATATGAAAACTACTGTGTATTGTGCCACAAGCAAAGTGATCTACCCCTTAGACAACCAAATCCGAGTTTACTCCATAATTTCTTGTAGCTCCACTTATTTAAAGGCATATGAAAGTTTCATGGATAAATACATTTATGCACTCCTTAGGGAGAAAACAGCCTATATGTATACAGCACATCTCATAAAACATTTTATTTTTATTCATATCTAAAAATCCATCTAATGATTTTGTTGACACCTCCAAGGGGTGTCTACACAGGCACCTGATATTAACCCACTGTTTACCTGCTGTTGCTTGCTCAGCAAATCTCCTTGCAGCTTCCTGTCTGTATATCAGCAGCAATACATAGCACATATCCGCGATACACTACATATCCCAAACTGCTTTGCAAAAGTTTCAGCTAACATGATTACATTTGATGCTAATTTAGCCTGGGTTTGGAGGGGTAACCCTGATTTCCAACTGTCAGAAATGTCAAGACATTTTGCTGACTTCAATGTAAGTGTTTAAATACTTATTTTGGGATTTTTTCATGCAACACATGTTTGCATACACTACTAATTCTCCTCTATCAGATGCATTCATAATCCAGCAAACGTACATATCCCTTTAATTAGGGAACAAAGGTGCAATGTATAGAGGCAACACAACTATGAATTAAACCACAAGCCTGTACAAGAAGCTGAGTAAATGAATTACACTTGTATTACCTAGTAATGAACAAAAGAAAAAAACAAATGGCGCATGTTTTCTCGGGTTATAATTATAAGAAAAGCATTCTATTACGAAATGATCTAAACATTATACAGAGGTTGTCAGGTAACAGTGCCAGAAAAGCTATTTAAAATGTCTACTTTTACAAAGTTTTTTGCATTATAACTGTTTGCATTATGCAGAGTACGGTTGTAATGTATTCATTGGAGGCATCATACTGACTAATGGCAGCTAAATCTGATTTAACACCTGCTTGTAACTGGCAGATTAGACAGCTACTAAAAATCTGCAACGTTCTTGGATGCTTAGACATTGCTTTCTGGATTAAAACATAATGGATATAGTTTTTTTATTGGTGTGTGTTATTATGTTGCTGGGTGCAGCTAGATAAAAATTAACATTAAGGGTAACTCAATTCTGTTCGTTGTGACTTTGACTTCGTTTTAGCAGATGGTTTTTGGCTTTCAGAACAATTCATCTGATTTACTTCCCCATATTCTGAAGCTGGTAACCTTGACTAACAAAGCTATTAGAGTTGTTTCCCTGCTACAGTACTTATTTCATTGTTACAGGAAAGGAAATCAAACCTACAGTGCGGATGCAATGGGTCTGGTAGATAAGACATTTCAAATAATACCTTCTGCTGTTTAAAGGACCACTGACAGTATATATTTTTCCATTTAAAGTATAAGGAAGTTTCATGGATTAGGAATGCATTTGATAGAGAAGAATTAATAGTGCATGAAAACATTTTGCTGCCTGCAAAAATCACAAAATAAATAATAATATACGTATCTTTCCTGTTGGCTGTGCATTTGCAGTGGCGGCCAGCAGCCACTAGGTGGTGCACCCGTGGTGTCCGTGAATTTTTTCTCAGTGTAAAGCATATATTCTGCCAGTACCTGAATACTAACCCTAACACCTAACACCCTCACCCTAACCCCTAGCACTAACACCTAACCAGAACACCTAACCCCCCTCACCCTAACACCTAACCCCCCTCACCCTAACACCTTACCCCCCTCACCCTAACACCTAACCCCCCTTACCCTAACACCTAACAGCCCTCACCCTAACACCTAACAGCCTAACATCCCTCACCCTAACACCCCTCACCCTAACATCCCTCACCCTAACACCCCTCACCCTAACACCCCTCACCCTAACATCCCTCACCCTAACCCCCCTTAACCTAACACCTAACCCCCCCTCACCGTAACACCTAACCCTAACAACTAATACTAACACCCCTCTCCATAACACTAAACCCTAAGAAATGCACGGACAACTCGGCCGCGCCACCTAGTGGCTGATGTCCGCCACTGCCCACGTCAAGCCAACAGAAAAGTTTCTTATATACTTAGTTTGCAAATTTATTTCAGTTTTCAGACAGTTGATTTTGTGAAGGAACTCCCCTGAAAATCCAACCTAAATTAGCATAAAATTCATAATTAGTTGTGGCCAATGTATCTGTTTCTCTCTAACGGCATTAGACAAAGCTAAAAACACATGATATCTCATAAACTTTCATATAACTTTAAGGGACCATTGTATAATGAAAAAGTAATATTTTGAGTCTGACTAAGAGCATAATTAAGCAAGGGAATTGTCATAAAGCTGTTGCTATTCTTCCTTGGAGGCATTATGATACTTTGGTAACAAAAACAAAGTGAGATTTTCGCACCTGAGAATGGGTATCCACCTAGTAGCCTGCCCTGAGGGATGGTGCCCACTTAAGGTGCTATCTTTCGAGTTTTAGCTTTGTTTGTGCCATTACAGTAGAGAAATATCCTGTGCCACTTTACCTATTGATATTGGTAAACCAAAACCTAAATATGAGGCAAACATCATCTTGCCAGAAGAAATGTCAGACCTACTGGCGAAGCCACTTTTGGTGCAGCAAATGCAAAGTCAAGGGGCTACAACATAGTAGGGGCCCTCTGCTACTGTCAGAGACAGAGACTATAGGGATACTCTTAACTTAATAGGGGAATAGTCAGATAAGTATCACCCTGGTGGTAATTTAACCATGAACATGACATTTTGGCATTTGTATTGAACCCTACAGGGTGTATAGAGAAGTTTCGAGTGGGGACTGAAATTATTTTACACTAGGGCACTTTATTCACTAGCATCACCACATCTTGGTCAACCTATACAACCATGGCCGGATTACCCATTAGGCTAACTAGGCAGCTGCCTATGGGCGCTACCCTCTGAGGGGAGGCACTTTAAGAAAGAAAAAAAAAAACTATTCCTAGCTTAAAATAAATGAAATGCTGCAGTTCATAGACTGTCTACTAGGGGATAACCACGAAGAACAAGAGAGTTACAACAGGAAAAGGAACTTACACACACAGAAAAGGCAAAAATGGGTCAGTGCATACCTTGCGTACTCACTCCCAGGGGCTCCTCCACTTCACTGCCTAGGGGCTCCAAAAAGGTAGATCCGCCCGTGTATACAAGCTAGAGAGACCTCAAGGGTTATTTGAATACAAGCAAAATTTAAGTGAGAAGGGGCAGCTTCTATCTAGCCATGTGAGATGGTACTTATTCAGAGTGTTTTCTCACTAGTTGTACCTTGCTTGTGCCATTACAGAGGAGAAATCTCCTGTAGTAGGAGACTGTACCCAACCCTAAGGGCAAATCAGAACCGAAATGCCAGTCAAGTCTTCTCTGTGCATAAAAAACAGCAGATGTACATATAACCCCGAAATTGCTGTGCCTAGGGGGGACAGAGGCACCTTACTGACAAAAGACTGAAGACTGAAACATACATCTGGAGAATATTCATATTCAGCACATTCTTGAATAAGTTATTTTAAAATTAAACAAACCTCCATTTCTTGGTTTTTGCAGGAATATCACAGCCCCGTTGAAGAGATTTATCTGATTCTGAACATGTGGGGATGCAGGTTTCAATTATTAGAAGCTGAACCCACTAACCAGTGAGGTCACATATCCCCACCACTTGGGGTAATAGAAAAAAAGAATGGCAGAACATATCCCCTCATGCTCTGGGCCAAAAAGCAATGCTGAAAAGAGTCAACATGAGAGACCATAGATGAAAACTGCTTAAATTAAGATTTTCTATAAAAATACTGATGGCATGTTACATATATCAGATACAAGTGAAGTTCTACACAAAACACAGTGTGTCTATTTTATCGTATTTCAAGGAGGGTAACTGATAACTCACTATAATGTATTTACAAAATAGCTGTTATCAAATAATTATGTGACTAAAACCCTATACTGGCTTCTATATTATAAAAAAAAACTATTGTTATTCAATCAGAATTGTTAAAAAAATAAAACTTTCAAACTCAGTAAATTGTTCCTTTACAGTTCAGTGGTCAGATAACCTTGTAAACCACTGACCATTAATGATGGATCAATACGATTACAATCAATAACAGCCTCTTATAGATCCATATGCATTTAAGATGATGATTAAGACACTTACAATAGTAAATTGGTGATAATGAAGGTTCTTACCCTGCCCATCAATACTGCTTATCATTAGCATTGTCTGCTAATACAAACAATGAATAGTTTCTGCATCAATACAATCTTAAGGGTGACTGCTCTCAGTCATAAAGAAATCAGATCTCCAAGTCAGTACATAGCTCCTCAGCATCATGCAATGTGTAGAATGAAGATACAAGACATCTGCATGTGGCCATGGAAATTAGGATATAAAAGGAGTCACTTCTAGCTTAATAGACAGAAATGTAAATGTGCAATTAAAGTTGTGCTAAAACTTCCTATTTACATGCAAAACAAAGCATTCAGAACAGCAATTTACACATTGTATAATGGTCAACAGACAATAGTATATATATATATATATATATATATATATATATATATATATATGTGTGTATATATATATATATACACACACACACACACACACATATATATATATATATATATATATATATATATATATTTATATATATATATATATATATATACACACACATATATATATATATATATATATATATACACACACACATATATATATATATATATATATATATATACACATAGATATATAAATATACACATATATACACATAGATATATAAATATACACATATATACACACACATATATATATATATATATATATATATATATATATATATATATACACACACATATATATATATATATATATATATATATATATATATATATATATATACACACATATATATATATATATATATATATATATATATATATATATCAATTATTACAATTATATTTATAATTCTACATTTTAAAATATATTTCTTTTAGGAAGTCTCAGGAAATAAGAAAATAGTTATAGATATAGCAATAAAATTGTAGCTTTCTAGAAGCAGTCTGGCATATCTATGGGAATAGTGTGCGCCATATCCTGCTGTAGGGGGTATACATTGTTTTTCCAGTCCCTGGTGCTGAGGTCAGACTAATGATGCATAGCAAGACGTCCCCAGCTATCACAGCATCTCTCTTTGTGCTGTCTGCAGAAAGGTATACACTTGTTATATAGTCAATACAGAATTTAAAGCAGGGTATATTTGTGCTGAGAATTGCAGTGTTTATATTTAACACACATTGCATTTTTTTTTTTGCTTCCATTACGGGTATGTCATCCTTTTCTCACACAAAGGACTAAAAAAGAAAAAAAAACATAAATGATAGTAAGGGAAATGAAATAAATTTCTACTTTTGAAAATAAATATTGCATTTTGTGTGCAAAATTATGATTGTAATATCTAAAGAACAGAAACATAATTTTGACAGGGTAGTCTAATCTGCCCAACCTACCTAAAAAGCTTGACTTAATTAAAAATCAGGATAGTATAATGCTTTTCCCAGACATGTTTAATTTGGTAGGACGAAGGTTGTTAAATTGTTTCTGTAAAATAGTACTTTTTGCACATTATTCCCATTAGTAACATACAGTTGTGAGAGCTGGACCATAAAGTCTGAGCGCCATAGAAATGACACCTTTAAATTGTGGTGTTGCCAAAAGATGCTTAGAGTCACATGGACTGCAAGAAGATCCAATAAATATGTACTACAGGAAATCAAGACAAACTGTTCACTGGAAGGTATGATCATGAGGCTGAAGCTCAAATATTTTGGTCATATCATGAGACTGCAGGATTCTCTAGAGAAGTCTCTGATGCTGGGAAAGATTGAAGGCACACAAAGAAGGGGACAACAGAGGCAGAGATAGATAGATGAGGTCATTTAAATATTGATCATGAAATTGATGGAGCTCAGAGGGGAAGTGAGTGACAGATGTACCTGGCATGCTGAGGTCCATAGGATCACGGAGAGTCAGACGCGTCTGAAAGACTAAACAACAACATACTGTTTCACCATTTGACTTCTGTTCCTCCAGTCCTCTTTTTTCTGGAAGATGTTTAAATATGTTTGAAGGTTTCTCCTTCCTGTCTATACAAGCTATACACACTAAGGTATTTCCATACAAGCTTTGTCTTTTGTACCATGCACCATTTTAGTCTACAATTTTAACTACTTAAGGGAACATTGATTAAGCTGTCTTGGTAAATGCCATTTAAAATCCATGATCAATTAGCATAAAATTCATAACTTGTTTTGATCAATCAGAGGCAGCTACAACTTTGTTGCAATATCTGGAGATCAGTTTCTGCAGCAAAGCATCATGGGATGTGTAGCATTTTCTTCCCACCGCAAGGAAGCAATGATGCAGCTCAGGCAGTGCTGCTCTTGATTTCTGCAAATAAAAAAAATACTTGAATGCAGTTTTTCTATTGGTTAGTACCGTAGGCAGCTCTGGGGGTGTGGAAATAATTGAAAAATAAATAAAAAAATCTGTGTGTGTACAGAATAACTCAATATATCATGTGTTTCTGATATAAGCAGCATGTGTTAGATTAGAAAAAAGGTAAAAACAAGGAAACTGTGCTTTTAAATATAATCTTTCTGGCAAAATATTTGATTTGTTGCTTTTTGCATTTGTATTTTTAATGTTAATTAAAGGTATATATAACTTTCCTGTGTTTCAAATGTTTGTTAAAAAAACAGGTAGTGATTATCAGAATAATATGTGTTATATAGATAATTCAATGTAATGCAGGAAAGTAAAATCCAGCTTTGCACACCCACAGAGAGCTTACATAACCAAGTACACCAAGGAGAGCAGCCAGATACGTTTGACGTTTTTGGTAGAGAGACTCTACAGCACAACCAGGAACCCCAGAGCTTGATACAAATGTATCAGCTGCCTGAGCCTCCTCCTAATTGGCCAAAACAAATTATGAATGTTATGCTAATTTAACCTGAGTTTCAATGGGGTGTTAAATCTAATTTTCAACTGGCAGAAAGACATTTTGCTAATTAGATGCATTCATAATCAAAGAAAAATAGGTTTAACAAGAATCTCTGATACACTATCCTTTTAAGAATACATTATATTTTCCCTTCTCAAGGCAACACACAATAATAATTCTTCCCTATCATTTTTAGAAGCATTGCTGCATCTATTGGTAACATTGATTAGCTGTTTGCTGAAGCCTATGGGGTGAGGTTATTATTACCTCATTAAACTGCTTTCCTTGTAAGAAACGCCGCTCCTGTAACAATTGGCCACTTCTGACCACAGCACATTTTCTGCACCATTAGCAGCCCAGAGCTCTTCCTTCTTTGTGATTCTTAAATACATTTTCCAGTCTCCAAACATATTCACTGTACCATGTTAGTTCTTTGTTTGCAGTGAATTTATTATCTATCATCTTCTTGAACAATTGATATTTTCTCTATCTTATTTTGGCACAATGAATATCTCATTTGGTTCCCCATTCATGTGTAATAAATTCCTCCTACAAATTCGTAAAAATAATAAATCTCTCCCAGGGTATCCTCTGGTGAAATAAATCAATAATGCACAATAAATAACACTTTATCTACTCTTGTTGGAAGAAAAATTTATTGTAGGAGAATGGATGGAAGATCTATTGTGAGCAGGACTAGGCTCCAAGCAATTATTATTATTATCCTTTATTTATAAAGCGCCAACATATTCTGTAGTGCTATGCAGAAGAGATACAGGGAATACGTAACATAAACATGACAAAGGTATCCATTTTGGTACGGAAAGGGATTGAGGGATTAGAATTTGAATTAATGTAGAGGGCTGTTGGTAGTCCAGTGGTTAGGATTCAGTGCTATGACCAGGGTAGAATCTACCTTTTTGGAGCCCCTAGGCAGTGAAGTGGAGGAACCCCTGCAAGTGAGTATGCAAGTTATGCAGGGACCCATTTTTGCCATTTCTGTTCATGTAAGTGCTTTATCCTGTTGTAACTCTCCTGTTCTAGAGGTTTAAAACCTGGTAGCCAATATATGAACAGCATCATTTGGATTTTTTTCAGCCAGTAACCATTTTTTTTTCTTAAGAAGTTGCGCCCCTTACCGGGAAGCTCACCTAGGCGACTGCCTAGTTGGCCTAATGGGTAATCCGGCCACGGCTGTGACCTGGGTTTCATTCCAGTCAGGGAACCAAGAGGTCACACTACCCTGAAGCCACGCAGGGTTGGGCGTCGCCAGTAGTTGGATGGGCAACCACCGACGAATATCAGGAGCTGTATGCTGTGGTCCATTAGAGAAGGGACTGGCAACCAACTCCAGTATCTCTGCCATGAAAACCAAGTGGATCAACATGGTGTGGGGAAAGGGGGGAAGCTATCATATTCAATAATAACCAATTATATAACAAATCCCCCTCACTTCTCCATCGATAGATAAACACAAATACACCCCTCGTGCTCCAAAAAGCAATGAAACCACACTACACAATTATTCTCTACATAAAAAGTATTTGAAAATTCAGATTTTCTCAAAAATATGTTCACGCCCATAACTTACACAGCTGTTAATGGTGTTAGGTGTTAGATTGTTACACACTTCTGAAGGGTGCAGTTTTTCTTGAACCGTAATAGATGGAAAACTAATCTGAAGCTTTAATGATAGTGTTTGCAATTTCTGTAAAAAACATTATAGTAAAAAAAAAAAACATAATTGCACTTTTACAAGGTTAATATGTAGGAGTTTAATTAAAGATCCCAATGAAACTAATGCAATCTTGCTGAGAGCATCAGAACTAAACCTAAAGGTGTATAATACTTATTAAAAGCATAAATATAGCGCCGCGTCCTGTAGTAACCCAGAGCTGACTTGCTCAGCAGCTATTTTAGATCCCCAAAGTCTTTATTTTAACAATATTATAATTATTATGTATATTGTATTGGAACAGTCAACTGGGCCGAAAATTCTAATTATTAAAAGAGATGCTATGTAACATCAGGTAAAGTAATCAAAATCAAGCGGAGAAGCTGTAAAAACATTATTTTCATGGTTTTGTAAATTATTTGTATTTATTTTATTTATTTATGCTGTAGTGGTGTCTTTACGGCACTTCCTTGAATCTTATCTATAGTTCAGCTGCATCATGGATCTTTTTTTGACTTTATGGGAATGATGTCTTAGGTGCTGAAGGGACCATAAATTATAAGCTACCTCTAAATAATTGTACTTCACTGCAATAATATATTTCAGCTTTGTTTTCACCAAAGCAGGTAGGATAGTAACACAACTCAGGCTCAAAATATGGTATTATTTAAAACTAAACCCATTGTTTTTTTTAATGCCGGCGGTTGCACTCAAGGCCATGGACACATTCAAGTAGGGACTAATCATTCATTAACGGCAATGATCTCTCATTAACAAAAGATCTGATTAATTTTTTGTGGGTGCATCCGAAATGGTGACAGACAGCTCAAAATGGCAAACAAATTATCTGTGTTACTTTATCATATAAAAAACTCATAAAATGGAGAAATATGCATCAACATCTGGATTTTACTAGGTATGTAATATACCTGTGTATTTATTTACTTCTATGTACATTATTTTATTGAGAAACAATTAAAAGCCCTGTTTTTACTTCTAGAATCAAACAAATATTACTTTGTATGTGTCTGGCCAATGCATCATATGCAGACACAGACTCTGTGTGCCGGATGTGCAGTGTAGTGTCCTAGCCTATCAGGGACCATATCTTAGGAGCATGTTTTCTGAGACGTGATCCCTGATTGGATAGGACACTGCACACGTGCTACAGAGGCTGTGTCTGCATACTTTGCAGTGGGCAGACCCATACAGGGACTATTTGTTTGATTTTAGGCAGTAATAACAGTAATAACAGATAATTTAATTGATTCTCAATAAAACAAAGTACATTAAAGAAAATAACTGCAGGAATACCCATGGCCGGATTACACATTAGGCCAACTAGGCAGCTGCCTAGGAGCTCTTCCCTGTGAAAATAATGGTTCCTGGCTTAAAAAAACAAAATGCTGCAGTTCATAGGCTGGCTACAACAGGAACACACGCACAGAAAAGGCAAAAGTTTGTCTGTGCATACCCAGGGGCTCCTCCACTTAGCTTGGGGGTCCAAAAAGGTAAATCTGGCCCTGGGAATACCCTGTTTAGCACTCCACGTGGGTTCCTGCATGCAGGAGCGCGGTGTGAATCAGAGCTAAATGGGGCATAGTGCACAGGCAGCGATATGGCGAATTTGATAGCGCTACACAGGGATTTAAATGGCCAAACAAGCTTGCGATAACCTCCCTATTATGAGGTTTAGCACAGAGCAGGGAATTAGATCTAAAAAGAGCGCTATAGCGAATCAGCACTCATCCCTTAAGACGGTTTTCCCTGTACATAGATATATTACATTATTAGTAAAATGTAGAAACCTTCCATATCCCTTTAATATTTTTATTTTCACTTGCATTTAAAAGTAGAGCAGCAGCATGTCTCTTTAAATGTAGCCAATTTATTATATTAGCAGCCATGATCACGCCAGTGTTGCGCTTCTTATTAGACCTAGATGATATTAATTGTGTGATCCAACAGTTCCTGATCCCCATGTAAAGTAAATTAAAGTAATGGGTGTGATGTACAACAGTAATTTTGGAACAGAACTTATGTAATGAGAAATTTGCATCTTGCATCTCTCAGCATAAATTTGCAGAGAACAAATGGCACGCATAATATAATATAATTCAATGTATTAATTTCTGTGTCCTCTGCAGAATTCTTTATACATTTGCTACAATATATGCAGAAAACAGACTGTTCAGGTAAACTTCCTTGCCTGGTTATTAGCATCTTGTGTAAACAACTGGAGAACCAGTGTTTTTTTATGAAGGACACCGATTCTAATTCTTTATATACTACGGTTGTCATTTTTTTTATTTTATATAAATGTGTTAACTAGTTTATTTAATTAATTGTATTTTCTTCAATGTATTTGTCATATACAATGTGTGTGCGTCGATCAGTCATTTCCGACTCTCTGTGACCTCATGGACCGCAACACACCATACTGATCCACTTGGTGTTCATGGCAGAGATACTGGAGTGGGTTGCCAGTTCCTTCTCCAGTGGACCACAGCATCCTGGTATTCCTAGGTGGTCTCCCATCCAAGTAGTGACCAGGCCCAACCCTGCTTGGCTTCAGGGTGGTGTGACTTCTTGTTCCCTATCTGGAATCTAACCCAGGTCACATCAATATAACAACAGTGACTTTAAAGGGACATTGTAGGTTTTAGAATTTTACTAGGAATATAATGAGCCTATGTAATTTTACATACAATGTTTTATTAAGAAATGCTTAAATGTTTGTTTATTTGCCTAAAATCATACAGTATTTACATGTGTGGGTCTGCCCTCTGTCTCTCATGAATACACAGTGTGAAGTGCAGTGTTTTAAGCAACCTGTTGCAGAATGTTGCCACTGATTAGTTGCTATGAAACAGGGCAGCCCATGTACTTAGAAGTACACTGTCTTCATGAGCTGCAGAGGGAAAAACAGTTAGGAATTATTTGTAAGATTTTAGGTAGTTGAAACAAGGCTATTAAGCATTTCTTAATAAAATAAAGAACACTGGGATCCAGAGACCTTCCATGTCCCTTTAACTGTTATAGGTCCCAATATCACCATGAGTCTGCTTGTGTCGTACATTTTCCTGTCATACATATTTTATCAAAATACAGTGATGTCCCATTGCAAACTGCACAGATGTCTAGCACTAACAGCAGTTTATTACTTAATGATCATACAATGTTGGACAACCTGCATTACATACAACTTGGACAATCGGTATTTCATACAAGGTTGGACAACCTGTATTACATACAATGTTGGACAATCTGCATTACATACAATGTTGGACAATCTGCATTACATACAATGTTGGACAATCTGCATTACATACAATGTTGGACAATCTGCATTACATACAACGTTGGACAAGCTGCATTACATACAACGTTGGACAATCTGCATTAAATACAACGTTGGACAACCTGCGTTACATACAACCTGCATTACATACAACGTTGGACAACCTGCGTTACATACAACCTGTATTACATACAGCATTGGACAATCTGCATTACATACAACGTTGGACAACCTGCATTACATACAACATTGGACAACCTGCATTACATACAACGTTGGACAACCTGCATTACATACAACGTTGGACAACCTGCATTACATACAACTTGGACAATCGGTATTTCATACAATGTTGGACAATCTGCATTACATACAACGTTGGACAATCTGCATTAAATACAACGTTGGACAACCTGCGTTACATACAACCTGCATTACATACAACGTTGGACAACCTGCGTTACATACAACCTGTATTACATACAGCATTGGACAATCTGCATTACATACAACGTTGGACAAGCTGCATTACATACAACGTTGGACAATCTGCATTAAATACAACGTTGGACAACCTGCGTTACATACAACCTGCATTACATACAACGTTGGACAACCTGCGTTACATACAACCTGTATTACATACAGCATTGGACAATCTGCATTACATACAACGTTGGACAAGCTGCATTACATACAACGTTGGACAATCTGCATTAAATACAACGTTGGACAACCTGCGTTACATACAACCTGCATTACATACAACGTTGGACAACCTGCGTTACATACAACCTGTATTACATACAGCATTGGACAATCTGCATTACATACAACGTTGGACAACCTGCATTACATACAACATTGGACAACCTGCATTACATACAACGTTGGACAACCTGCGTTACATACAACCTGTATTACATACAGCATTGGACAATCTGCATTACATACAACGTTGGACAACCTGCATTACATACAACTTGGACAATCGGTATTTCATACAATGTTGGACAACCTGTATTACATACAATGTTGGACAACCTGTATTACATACAATGTTGGACAACCTGCATTACATACAATGTTGGACAATCTGCATTACATACAACGTTGGACAACCTGTATTACATACAACGTTGGACAAGCTGCATTACATACAACGTTGGACAATCTGCATTACATACAACGTTGGACAATCTGCATTAAATACAACATTGGACAACCTGCGTTACATACAACCTGCATTACATACAACGTTGGACAACCTGCGTTACATACAACCTGCATTACATACAACGTTGGACAACCTGCGTTACATACAATCTGCATTACATACAACGTTGGACAACCTGCATTACATACAACATTGGACAACCTGCATTACATACAACGTTGGACAACCTGCATTACATACAACGTTGGACCACCTGCATTACATACAACGTTGGACAACCTGCGTTACAAACAGCCTGTATTACATAGAGCATTGGACAATCTGCATTACATACAACGTTGGACAACCTGCATTACATACAACATTGGACAACCTGCATTACATACAACGTTGGACAACCTGCATTACATACAACGTTGGACAACCTGCATTACATACAACTTGGACAATCGGTATTACATACAATGTTGGACAACCTGCATTACATACAATGTTGGACAATCTGCATTACATACAATGTTGGACAATCTGCATTACATACAACGTTGGACAACCTGTATTACATACAACGTTGGACAAGCTGCATTACATACAACGTTGGACAATCTGCATTACATACAACGTTGGACAATCTGCATTAAATACAACATTGGACAACCTGCGTTACATACAACCTGCATTACATACAACGTTGGACAACCTGCGTTACATACAACCTGCATTACATACAACGTTGGACAACCTGCGTTACATACAACCTGTATTACATACAGCATTGGACAATCTGCATTACATACAACGTTGGACAACCTGCATTACATACAACATTGGACAACCTGCATTACATACAACGTTGGACAACCTGCATTACATACAACGTTGGACAACCTGCATTACATACAACGTTGGACAACCTGCATTACATACAACGTTGGACAACCTGCGTTACAAACAGCCTGTATTACATACAGCATTGGACAATCTGCATTACATACAATGTTGGACAACCTGCATTACATACAATGTTGGACAACCTGCATTACATACAACGTTGGAGAATCAGCATTACATACAGCATTGGGCAATCAGCATTACATACAATGTTGGACAATCTGCATTACATACAATGTTGGACAATCTGCATTACATACAACGTTGGACAACCTGTATTACATACAACGTTGGACAACCTGTATTACATACAATGTTGGACAACCTGTATTACATACAACGTTGGACAATCAGCATTACATACAACGTTGGACAATCTGCATTTCATACAATGTTGGACAATCTGCATTACATACAACGTTGGTCAACCTGCATTACATACAGCCTGTATTACATACAACATTGGACAATCTACACTGCACACAACATTGGACATCCTGTATTACATACAGCATTGGACAATCAGCATTACATACAATGTTGGACAATCTGCATTACATACAATGTTGGACAATCTGCATTACATACAATGTTGGACAAATTGCATTACATACAACGTTGCTACACAAGGCTAATTTTATGCTGGCTACAGGAGGCATGGTTAGTAATCATTTGCTGAAAATAACAGTGTTGCTGCAAACTGTAGGTGACTCAAATATCACTTGCTCATTTCATTGATTATTCATTCCAGTTCATTGTCTATAATTATTTTGAGTTGGGCTGAAAAATAAAATATACTGTCTTGACATTTTAACTAAAACATAAAAAAAACATGTTTTTGTCTTAATTAGTATATGAACCCAAATGACATATCTTAGTAGAATACATGTAATAAGTTCTTAAAATCTCTGCGTAGCTCACTCTAAATTGCCCATAGAGGAAGCGCGGGGAAAGATGTATCACCTCCTCTGGCTGTTTTTCAAAACTGATATTGTCAATTGCTCCAATTACAAGAGATGATAATGTGATTTTATTACCCACAATGCATACATTATCAGAAGGAAAAAGCATTGTGGGTAACAATAATCCTGGGATACGCTCATGACTGAGGATTTGCTTTTGACATCCTCAGCAGCCCAGGAAAGATAAAAGCCAAGAGGAGATTACATTTTTTGGGCTAGTTTCTTTAAATTGAAAGAGAGCAACATAAATGTACTTAAAACTTACTTTTCAAACATACTTTTCAAACATCTTCTGCTTAAATTGGCCAGCATCAGAAATCTTGGGGTCCAGTAAAAATGTATATGCTGTACCCTCCCCAACTTGACATACATCCATTTTCCCCATCTCCCATAGCAGGCTTTAGCTTAATTAATTATATATATTGTGACAAAGTGCCCCAGAAGCTGATTTATACTACAGATTTTTTAAGATTTTTTTCCAATGAGGTGAAAGAGTTAAACTCCTGGATGAGACTTAAATAGCTCATCTGAAGCGCATCTTTTAAAAGCCTGAAAAGGAGAGAACGGAGTGGGATCCATGTTGTGTGCTGCTGTTAAGCAGTTAGTGCAAGCTAGAGAGGATGGCTTGCTGGCTTTGTGTGAGCCTGTAGTCTTGGAAATGACTATAGCCCTTGAAAAAAAAAGGATTTGCAGAGGGACTGCTGCAAGGTTTGTGTCACATCAGTGTTTACAAAGGAGACTTGTTTGCTGCTACCCCAGCGTATGGAGAAAAGTCTGGAGAGTGACTGTGGAAATAAGGTACCATTATTAAGAGAAAAAGGGACCCTTTTAATAGTGCACACCTATAAATCTCAACAATGTAAGAGACCCAATTGATTAAAACTTGCTTTTAATAAATTACTTAAAAATAGATGCTAAAAAAGGTAAAAATTCAGATGCTGCAAAATAGAACAGGAAGTGAGAAAGGATAAAGGGATATTAATTTACTGGACTTATTATAACGGGCGTTAATACTCCTTTAAATGTTGTCTCCAAAGTGCTATAATAAAGTGCTATAATAAGGTGCTTTTTGTGCTTACAAAACGTGCCAGTGTTATACACTGTTAAATAAGAAATAAATATAAAGTGTTAGTAAAAGACTATTATGTATATCTTTTACTAAGTTGAATTCAATTGTGTTAATAAAGTGCTATATTGCGGGAGTATTAAAACTGCCTCATATTCTTCATCAGTGTATCCCTTATAGTATTTCTCGTAGTTCCCTATTATTTAGCTCCTGTTTGGAGTAGCTAGATGGTTCAGGGACATTATCTGGCTCTTGTCTTTATTTAGATCGCTGTGTCCCTGAGACTCTATATCTCTCCTTTAGCGTGGAGATCACGGTTAGGACGCCTCGTGATGACGTCACTAACACGCGCCTCACGTTCCTGCGTCTCTCCCGACGCATGTTTCTCAATTTCGGGAGAGACGCAGCAACTTGAGGTGCGTGTTAGTTTAAAAGAGTACTAACGCCCGTTATAATAAGTCCAGTAAATTAATATCCCTATATCCTTTCCCACTTCCTGTTCTATATTGCAGCGTTGGAATTTTTAGCTTTTTTAGCATCTATTTTTAAGTAATTTATTAAAAGCTAAGTTTTAATCAATTGGTTCTCTTACATTGTTGAGATTCATAGATTCCCTATTAAAAGGGTTCCTTTTTCTCTTTCATTGTTTATTATGTATTTCCGACCCTTAGCGGCACCCTAAGTAAAAGGTCATTACATTAAATTACATCTAGAGCCACCAAACCTATTTTTTTTTAACCATTATTAAGACTCTTAATAATAACCCAGGGAGAAGTCTGTGAATTTAACTGATTCTTAGCCTTCACCAAAAGAGGGTGTTAAGGTTCCCTGGAGGTTGGGGTATCTGGAGAGTAGGACGGGCCAGTACCCCACCCTTCTGTGTGAAATTGAAAGACAGCTGTCTGAAGAGAAAATAGACTGTTGAAAAAGGACTATTCAAGGAGGGGACTGTGAAAAGAAAACGGTTTCACGTGAAAGCCTAGAAGTGGTTTTCAGGGCTAGCTAGAATGTCCAGTAGTGAGCTAGTATGTTTATATAGATTTTTATTTTTTGCTGAAGTAAGCTATTTATTTTGAATTTTGGACTTTTTCATAAATATAATACTTCTTCTGGAAGACTATTCTTAGATTAAAATTTAAAGAAACTCTACTAACAAGCTTTGTCCTAAAGTTCCAAACAAAGTCCAGGAATTCAGAAAGTCCATGCTGTGCACAGGTGAGTCAATCTGAATGACTGAGGCATTGACTTACTCACCTGTGCACCATCTGGAAATATGAAAGTCTTTGTCTGTTTTTGATACTCTAGATCCAAAAACGTTTATTCCACACACTCCAAAAAAAGAAAGCAAAAGAAAATGCTATGGGCCTTATTAAATTCCAAGCCCGCAGTTACCTTCATACAGCCCGTAAGAAATTTGCAACAGTTACAGAGTGATTAAATTGAACCCCGCAACTACCTGGCTGAAATCTAAAACTGTAAACCATGCACCCGTAAGTAGCATTTCAGGGCATGATCATGATCAATTAAGCTAGCCCGTAAGTACCGATTTAGAAACATCCAATAGTAAGTGGGGCCGTCATCATGACTTGAGTAAAACATGGCGTTTAAACCATAATCAATAAAAAAACAAATATTGCAGATTTGCAAGCTTGGGACTGTTGTGCAATTAATTCTAATGTCTTAAATCGCTTTCCACCGTATTTTAAAATTCAGTATCATGTTTTTATTTGCATTTACAGTGTTACAAACAGGTGTTTAACCCCCTTGAGAGGCTACATTTGCCATTTACGGATTTGAAGGCAATTGCAGGCTTGTTGAATTGTTGCGATTTGCAATTTAATATTTGCGGGCTTGAAAGATCAAAGGCTTAGATGGGTTGGAGTTACGATTTTGACAAACGCAGGAATTTTCAGCCTATAGCTCGCAAATAGATTGTGGTTAGCTAGAGCAGGCTAATTTAACAGCAGTAACTTTTGCGGGCTACATTACGGGCTTCAGTAACTACAATTTGGACAATTTAATGAGGCCCTTTGGGTTCAAATGATAATTTTCTTAGAGTCTTCATTCATTATATTTTAACCCAAAATATAGTCTAGAGATGACGAATTGAGTACCACAATATAGTAAACACAACAAATTACAAGGTTAATCATTACAAGGTTACTCATTATATCTTTAGTTTAATAATTTTAACAATTCTGTACATATTAATGAATATGACAGCAATGGGAATATTTAGAATCATGTATTAATTTGGATCAGTCTTCTAACTTTTAAGAAGCTATTACAAACAAAGTTTAGTGCATCCAATTGGTAGTTTGTAGCTGCAGCTCTCTGTTGCCTCTGTGTTTCTGGATACGGTGGGGTTGCAAGATGATGATGTTTGAGTTGATGTTACCATGGAGTAGCCCTAACTATGGCAATGTCGCTACACATTGGACCCACTTTAGAACCCAACAATAGCACCTTTTAATATATGATTCTTTGAATAACTCAGTGTTACCTATCTAATGGTAACATTTACCCTATTATTATATTTGTTCAGATGTAGCAGGGTTTCTTTAACTATTACGTACAATTATGTGCTTCATTAGATTTCCTCAGGCTCTCTATGCATCCATTAATTTCTTAATTTCTCTTAATTCTCAAGGCCAAAAAGGGTTTGATATCACACAATTATGTGCATACACAATCACTTTATTCATTAGGCCCGGAATTCCAATTAACATCTAATTAACCAATTGAGCCAGCTCTAATTATAACTCAGATAATCTTCCTTTTTTTCTCCAGGGTTGAACTTTGGCCACCCTGCATTAGATATTCCTTGTATGGCAAAACAATATGTTAGGTCTTTAATGTTATCTAGTTGTGTCATGGGGGCTTCAACTAGTCTGCCTTCAGCCTGGGTTTGAGGAATATTCTACTCGCTCTTTCATTCACATCTATTTTCAATTGGAGATTCATACTGGCAGTCTTTCAACAAAACTGAATAGAGATATTATTTAAATCCACGGTTTCTCCCACTCCTCCAAGTTGTCTAAACCTTTTTCGGAGCAAAAACAAGTGTCTGCCACCATTAAAGTAATACTGAATACAATAACTAAAAAGTAAAAATCAACATCATAGCATACCAGTGACCCTTTAAGAGGAAAATACTACGGCCTTTTGTACTCCCTACTTTGGTTCTACGGATTTAAAAATAAATTCAGAATAAAGGTTGAGGCAATGACTGTACTGCTTCTACCCTACATATAGTGGCAACAAATCCCCCCCAGATTAAATGAATAGGGGACAGAAAATATAGCAAAATTAAACTTAGTCAATCACCGATGGTAGATCCACCCCTGAGTAAAGTTAAATTATCCCCCCAGATTTTTGGGGCTCCTACACCCATGCCAACATATATACATTCACAACTAATGTTTATTATGCTGGACTAAAATGCTAAGTTTACTAAACATATTTATTAAAGGACTATAATTAAAATAAACAATGTTAAGGGGCAATACTAATAATAATCATTTTTTATATAAACAAATACTGATTTTAATTATTATTTTTTTAAGCAATTACGCTGCTGAAGAATCTACCATTTTGGTTTCTGCCGATCATATTCCTAAGGTGGGATATCTTGGAGACTTTGCAGGATAAAGAGGCGCTGCAATGGGGTGTGAAGGGCTGCAATGGAAAGCACATCACAGTCCCTGCAATCCTTAATAAATCTCCCTCTTTGAATGCACAATGTAAATTTGGCAACTGAAACAGCCAGTGCTTTCATGAGAACTAATTGAAAAATGTTTAGAAGAACACTTAGAAAGTACCAGACAGAATCAAGACATGCAAATATTATGGAATAATAGCATATAAACCTACATATCTAAAGGTTGTGTTTCTTTTTCTTGCTAAAAACATTTGGTCCATTATCAAGGTTAGTTATATTAAAGACCACCTAGAAAACCAATGACCACAGTGGTTAATTTAAATTCGTTTAGCATGTTTACATTGTCTGTGCATTATTTTGTTTGTCAGATGATTACTATATACTTATTTATTTTGCACGTAGAATTATAACAAATTAGCAGCTGAACAATCCATGGACATAAAACATTTTTTAGAGAAAAACTGAATTTTTGAGTACAGGAAACCATTTTGTGTTTACTACACAATATCCTGAGAGCTGGATGATGGGGATGTGTGTTTGTAGTTATCAGTAGAGGGAAGTGCGGGAACGAGGAAGGAACAGGCAGAAGACCAGAGCATTTGTTTGATCGTTGGATAAGAGTGAAATTGACACCACACCCCACCCCAAAAGCAAACTCCTTGCAATCAAAGAACTGCAGAGGCATCAGAATTTACTTTTTTATAATTAAAAAATAGCTGTATGACTTTTTTCCGTGTATAATTATGCAATAAGATAGACTCAAAGTTTTCAAACAAATAATTATTTCTTCACTGTGTAGTGGTTCTTTAAATCTCTGCTTTAGTTTAGTTCTTAAAGCTCCATGATGTGAGCTACAATATTGCAGTGCCCTTAAATAGGTCCATCCATTATGTATTTGTATTATATCTCCCTGGTACAGTATGTTCAGTGTAATCCCGTATCACCAGGGCATTAGTATGGTTCTCATGTCTGCACAATACCTTCTCTGTACATTGTACTAATTGAATTTTGCCATCTATCTGAACGTTCCTTTTACTCAGAAGAACATGTGGCGCTTGCGGAAATGTAGATGAGCATTGCTGTGCGTCACGTCATATGAGGCGCTATTATTATACTGTATGTTTAGGGTTACACATTGGATGATACACACATGGTCTTAGTTTAAAACGACAGGAAATAACAAGTACTTCATCAATTTAATGCATTTTCCTACAGCAAACATTGTCAGTCAGTCTTTCTGATCCACACACTATTCAAAGCTTTTAATAATGTGAGATCATTGCTATTAATTATCAATTAAACCTTGTGTGCCTTGTCTTGAGTGTAGTCACATGAAGAAAAAGAAGACCAAGGGAGCATGCCTATTTTGTTTTGTGCAGGTGACTAAATGCATTGAGTGCTTATCAGTAATTAATTACATTGATCCCTCATTAACAAATGATAAGAACCTCTTCTTTTCTGCAGTTTTCTAAACCTTTTACATCTCTCTCCTACTTTTCCTTCTTTCTCTTCTCCTTTCCTCCTTTCATTTCTTCCTTCTCTCCTCCCTCTCACTTTCTTTTTATTATTATTATTATTGTTGTTTAAATGTAGAGCGCCAGCATATTCCGTAGCGCTATACATGGGAAAAAACGAAAACGAGGCTACACGACCCCTAAACTGCAAAACACCGCCAAGCACATACGACTTTTACAAAAACCAGTACGAGGTACAACATACACCATTAGCAAGGACGCTAAATCATCCGCACCCGCCTACCACATACTCATTCGCCGCCATTTTACAACACTAACTTACACAATGCGGAAGCACACAGCTACACAAACGGTTCCCCTCGCGCATGCAGCCTATTTACACTACACACTGCACACATTGCTGACACTTACACCTCTGCTCCACAACACTAGAAAGCTACATTGTTTGCTGCAGGAACATCAAAACAGATTGTTAGCTTTTTAGGATATTGCTTGCTGCATATATTAATTACAAATAGGTAAAGAATATTAATTTATGTATTAATTCATTAATTACCATAAAAAAAATATACAGAAAACAAACAAAAAAAACACCACACTATAGGAAAAAAAATACAAAGACCGTCACTGCGCGCCTCACAAGGAGCGCCAACCGTCCTCATAGGACACAAGAACCCCAGGGGAGAGCCTTGCAATAAGCGCCAAAAGCAGATCAGCGCGGACCTTACAATAACCTCTGATAACAAAAAAATATACGCCAACCCAGAGGCTCGCAATGAGCGCCGAAGGATGTCAGACCACCAAAACACTTACTCTCTCTGGCAAACAGCATTACCTGCCTTACAATTTTATTGCCGTCATTTTTTGACGGGCAAGTCGCTAGTTATATATAATATTTACTGAATTATACAGTGTTTTTTTCTTTTTAACAAATGTTTGTGCCCATTATCAATTACCAAAAAATGTTTACTTGGGTGGGACATTCATTTTCAATAATAAAGCACCAAAGACTTGATTTGGGGATCTCTAAACTAGATTGCATCTAAAGATGGTTATTGGAGTATTGTAGAGCTGAAGACAGGGCAAACAATACGGTTTCATTTATTTAGTAACTCATTAGCAATACAATCTTTATTTGAACAGCGTACATTCAATGTTACTTTTAAAAACATATATTTGAAGTTATCATTATAGATACGCTTCTCTCCACCCCCTGATCTTTTTTGACAGGTGAAGCTTTTCCTGTAATGACCACTGCAAAGAAGACGGCAGATAAACAATGTGATGAGATGACAAATTAATACTCCTGTGAAGGATCCTCCGCCATCCTCTGAATACCTGTTAGGGGTGGAGGCAAGCAGATCCGATGAACACTAACTACAAATTTAAGTTTTAAAAGTGATGTCATTTGTTTAAGTATGGCTATGTATTGAATCAGTTATTAAATAAACAAATTAAACCCTACATTGGTCCTTTACAGAGCTCCAGATCCAAGGTTATCCTATGAGGTATATTTACTAAGATATTAGTAAATATGTCTAATGAATTAAAACAGAATTATCACAAATGTGCATCTATTATATTTATAGATATTTCTAGACAATGTAAATCTATACAAATTATGAATTTTAAAAAACGTACTTTTTTTCTTCTGAATAAACACTTGGGAAATTATGATTCTTAAATTATTTAAAAAGATACAGGAATGCCAGGTAAAAATAGGTATCTGTATTCCATGAGGGCAATACCTGTGAGGCACGGACATAGCAAATGATATTGCACCTGAAGGCTTTGTATGAGAAAACTGCTGGTGGGGAGCAAAATTTATGCTTGGAAAAGAAGATTATTAAATAATTATGTCTCCAGTTTGTTCACACAGGGGAATAAAAGTGAATGTGCATAGCATAATCTAGGGGTGGGAAAGTTCGGTCCTGGGTGGCCACACACACAGGAATGTATTTGAGGATATCCTTTCTGTGCATAGGTGAGTTAATCAGGATGAGTGAAGAAGTAATAGTCATACCTGTACGCAGCAGGGATATCCTCAAATTCTGGCCAAACTTGCCCACCCCTGATCTAGGGTATGGTTGGACTTGTTACAGGATAGATTTTTACCCCCAAGTAAAAAATTGGCATATTTATAGAATATTATTTTAAATAACTTGACTTGATAATGAGCTAAATCTTTTTAGAAAGTTTAAAATTAATAAAAAGTTTTAACTTAGTTTTTTACCCGTTACACTAAATTTTGATTTGTGGCAGACAGTTTTGTCTAACGGGATTAGACACTTGAGTGGAACCTACAATTAAGATGGTATCTCTATTAAGTTTTATTGAAAAAGTGCAGCTATGAATTGCACTTTACAATAGGACTAAAATGAAGATCAAGTCCCAGTAAAATAACCCCCTACCAAAGGCTCCAAGCAAGTTTACATGAAAAGCTCATATGATTGTTTGTAGGCATAGGCTATTAAAAACAGGAAGCAGTTTAAAATAAAATAAAATAAAAAATGTGTAGCTTTTAAAGTATGTTTTTTCTCCTCAAGTAAAGCTTTGTATCTACTCCTCCATGTGTCCATCATGGGTGTGGCCAGCTCTTCATGAATAGAAGAGCAATGATTTGCCCATTATCAATATCATTACAAAAATATGGGACTTGATCTGTAAGAATGTTACAATAGAGCTGTTAGGTCTATGTAAGCAGTGGGGGCGGAGCTAATGATGTTGTAGGACATGGCCTGCTTCCAAGCTCCATGTTAGTCCTTACACAGGCAGATATAGCCATGCCCACTGATCATAGGGGGAGGAAGTGAGATTTTTCAATGTGTGCGTTTATGTGTAGAGAAGAGTTGTGTGGTATATTTATACTATATGCGGTATCCCCCCCCCCCAGATTTTCTTTGGCTCCTACACCCATGCGACAGGTAGGAAGAGAAAGGCAGCTCTGCTTAAAGGAAAAACATACAGCTTAAAAACTAAGAAAAATATTAACCTTTATTTATTTTAAAATGCAAACTGTTTTTAATAACCTACGCACAGCAAACAAACATATAAGCTTTACTTGTTAATGCACTGCAGTGCTCCTTTAAAATAGAAGTGTTGATGACACAAGAACTCACGGACCTATGAACTCCATCACACTGCATCCAATAACCACAATTCTATTAATTGCATTATCTCAAGCAGTACTTTGAAAAAAAGCCAAAAGTGATGTTCTGCAATACTTTGCAAGTGATGGAACAAGTGATACAGTGCAAGTGCGCAGGGGTATAATGAGTATGAGGTAGTGTAAGTGTGCAGGGGCATGAGGTAATGTGGCTATTAATGTGCTATAGTGCCCATAGTGGTCTTAAACCCATCCATTAATGGACCAAGGATGTAACCTGCCATATTACGGTATTAATTGACATCAATAGAGAGAGAATGACCAAAGTAAATAGAGGGGTTCCTTAGGTGGAAATGGAAATTGGATAATGAAGGGCAGTGACCCTGTTGTTAGTTGTACTCACATTTACCATGGCAGTATTTCAATCGAACTGAATAGAAATGTTATCTGCATTGAAAGTTTCCCTGGTGATATTAGGTTAGAAATCTATTAACACAAAATGTAATTTAATTTGAAGTTAAGTTCTTCAAAAGAGTCTAATAATAATCCTTATTTGCTATATTCCTTCTAGAATCTTATTTTCCCTATAACTTACAAATATTTCTAACTTCCTAACAGTTTCTAAGATAGATCTGATACAGAAGGTTTATTTTCTGAGCGCCTCCCCATAGGATTTAGCTGTGTACTGAAACGCTAAACACATTATACACCAGTCTGTTGACTGTTTACCTTCTGCTCCCAGTACTTAAACTGCAAGATCTTTAGTGTAGGAACTACAGTCTTGCAATGTTTGTATTCCCTCTCAAGATCTTATCTTAGCATTAACAGTGTGTTCCACTGTATTAACAATGTTTGTACATCATATTGCACAACACTGTGTAAACAGTCTGTACTTTACAAGACTAAATTAATAAATATGTATTGAAGTGAGTAGAGTAAGACAGAGATTTAAAAAGAAAAGTCAAAGCGTCTCAGCAGCCGTCTAGAATATATCCACTTGTTTGTGGCAGGTTATTTATCTTGCATTTTAAATTGTGTTCATTCTTTCGATTTCCCCTGGATGTGCACTTCTATTCAGGATATGAAAGTGAAATGAAGCTGATTACTTATATGAAAGAGGTGAAGCTTGAGGAATCACAGAGAGTGGTTTCCAGTCTTGGCCCTCCTATTGCTAATCTAAATGCTTCATGTTCAATCTTTCACCGTATAATTCAGACCAACAGTAGCACTGCATGTTCCAACTGTTTAAAACAATACGTGGCATCAAATAATACAGGAATTCTTCTTATAATTTCTTGGTAATGCCAAGTTGGCAAACTCTGCCTGAAGCAATGAATTCTTCATTAATCATCAAAGACATCTTGAGTAAATAAAGAAATTGCTGTATCCTTACAGACAATTTGGAAACTGTCTTAGCTACTTATTTGAGAAGGATTGGAAAATGCTGAGGTTTTGTTTTGTTTTATTTAGTGTATTGGAAAAATTTGAGACTTTTGGGAGTAAATATAAATATTCTGAAGAAGGTACCTTGCATCTTGTGTGTTTAGATATTCAGTCGTATCTGACTCTCCGTGACCCTATAGATGCAGGAGCCAGGCAGATCTGTGTCTGGTTGTGCTCATCCATATGGTTTTTATGAGAAAGATACTGGCTGGGTTGCCAGTTCCTTCTCCAGTGGACTGTGATTCTCTATGACTTGACATCTTGGGTGACCCTACACGGTATAGCTCACAGCTTCCTCGAAGTACACAAGCCGCTTCACCACGAGATCCAGAAGTGGACCTTACATCTTAGGACCCAATATAATGGCGGGCCACTACAAGAGGTCACTTATAGAAGTACAATTATATGTCTAAAAGGTTTAGCACTTATATGTATTATTATCCTTAAGTGCCAACATATTCCATAACACTATACAAGGGTTAAGTACAAAGCAAAAAAACAATATTAACATATGGAAAAAATGACAAGACTGTATTTGAGATTCAAATCTTATATACATAATGCCACCTTACAAGATGGAATATTATATGACATCATACCATTAATTTAATTGTAAAAGCTTAGAATTCAGTTGCAGACCGATTTTCTCAGTGACAAAAACTGAGCTGACAATGGCAGCTTCTATTCTCCACAAAATAGAGGAGTAACTGGCAAACTGGGCAAGGTTCATACATTTTACACAGATATTTACTCTTATATTAAATCTTATATTACACTGTGCTATAATAATGCAGAAATCTGAAGAATATACGGAGAGTAAGCTTTAACTTATCCTTAAAAACTGCTAATCAATAGCTCTCCTCTCAATGGTGGCAAGATAGTCCTACTATTCACTATATAGAAATATACTTTGACATAATATTGTACAAGAGCTTGTATTTCTGATTTGAGCTATTTCCGACTGTACCATGAGTTTATAGTCTGATATAGTTCATATAGTTTGGTAAGCAAGTTTTCCATTTCTCACAATGTGTTACAGATAATGTCACAAATCAGAACTGAGTTGACATATTCTCAATAATGTGTCAAAACTCTGAATAATCTTGGCATTATCATATAATATATAAATATATATATGGTTTAATAATTTTATATTATTCTCAGTTGATCAAAAGTGCTTCTCATTAAAGAAACGGTTGAAGCCTGTGGGTGCAGAACATTTATATATATATATATTTATATATATATATATATATATATATATATATATATATATATATATATATATATGTATGTATATACTCTCTTTTGAGAATTTCACTAGGAATTTACTAAAAAACTATAACTAACTTAAATTATTAGTTACAAGAAAATATATGTAATTGTGTTCCAAAGCAATAATATTATTATTTTGAAATCTAAAATCCTCCAAACACTTATGGTAGCTTACACTTAGGAGCCCTCTTACATCCTGTGCAGTAATAAAGTCACTGAGTTTGATTCAATCATAAGCCCGCATCTTGCAGTACATAGGCTGTATGTCTGCGGGTGTGTTGGGGGCCCCCGTCGTCTCCGATTTTGGTACCATTTAATTAAACAAGCCCGCAAGTTACTGGCCAAAGCCGAAGCCGTAAACCATGCACTCGTACGTAGCAGTTCAGGGCGGGAACATGATCAATTAAGCACGGCCGTAACCACCCATTTTCAAACAGCCAATAGAAAATGAGACCGTCATCATTAGGTCAGTAAAACATGGAGGTTACATGTCAATCAATTAGTGTCAAGGGGTTCTATATGCAATCAGAGTTGCAAACCCTCAAAGCACAAAATAATAAAAGTGAATGCCGATACTGTTCTAGTTCATGTGGGTGGCCTGATATCTATTAACTCATTGATTCCTGAGATCGATATAACCTTGAAATAACACATGAAATAATATTTTTTGTTATTGCCGAGTTGCGAGCTTGAGACTCTTGTGCAATTAATTCTAATGTCTTTCATCGCTTTCCCCGTTATTTACAGTGCAATATTTATTTTTTATTTGCATTTACAGTGCTATGGACAGGGGTTAAACCCACTTGTGGGTCCTCTCTAGTACTTCTAGGATTTTCTTCTACATTTGACGTTTACGGATGTGTAAACATTTGCAGGCTTGGGAAATTGTAGCAACTGAATAGCGATTTGCGTTTTAAGGGCTCGGAACTCTTGTGGACATAAAAAGGTCAAAGGCTTCGGGATTTGCAAGCTTAACAACCACAAGTATTTCAAGCCTGTAACCTGTTCGGAGCCTGCAAAACAGCAAATTAACTTGCGGCCTCACTTATGGGCTCCAGGAACTTATGATTGCTCAATTTAATCGGGCTCAAATTTTTTATATATAAAGTGTGTGACTGAAGAACCTTCAGCACTTCAAGATACAAAACTATGAATGGCCAAAAATGTCCTCAACAAATACAAAGAGTAATCAATAATTCCACATTTAGCATTTTTCACATTAACATAATCCAAAAAAGAGTATGAGAGAGGCACCAAAAATGTAAAATCATAAAAACATTCACAAAGAAAGTTTAAAGAATATCTTCCGAAAATGGGATTCATGAAAAACTAATGGCCCATGATCTTCCCCAGATGGTCCACAGGACAACTGGAATTACAATAAAAATGTATAAACACATACTACTGTATATAAGTGGCTAGTTATTATATGTTGTTATGTAAAGAGATAGAAAAAACCATGAAGATTCTCAGTAAGTTTCTTTTGGTCTGCACAATAAGTTTGGATACCACTAGTTTAAAAGTTTAGAGGATAAATAGGTTAAAAGTCTGACATCTTAAACATTGTATAGTGCCATCAATGTGCATAGCTCAAGTTACTAAATAATTACATGACAAGACAAGAGCATTTTATATAAAGACAACCAACAGGTTACTTAGTCCCTGCACTGAAGAGCTTACTTGTATGGGGAAAGACACGTACACATTCATTAAGGTGAAAGTGCATACGGAAGGTAGGATCGTAATAAGTATTTAAGGGCGTTCAGTAAAGGGGCTCTTGGAAAGCATTGTTAAAGGGATGATTTTATACTGAGCTTTGAAAGTATTGCGATTATGCATTTTCTGATGTTGTGCGTCAGTGCGTCCAGAGTTGTGACACTTTCAGGAAGAAAGATTTAAGGAGAGAAGAACCTCTAGAACTTTGTGCAACATTGAGATGACATTCCAGAGCAGAGCGAAGAAAATAAGCCAAAGAGAGACACCAAGAGGAGGTGAGAAGTGAAAAACCTTAAAGAAGATGAAATAAGGATAATGTTATAGGTATTTTTTTGCATTTATTGGGAAATAGAATAAAATACTATGTTACCATGTTTCGGTTTCCCTTTTTTATTTATTTGAGAACAAAAATCAAACATTTCCAGGACCTTGAGCTTTACCGAAACCAACCTACGATGGGAACAGAATGATCATGCGTGGCATACATTAATGTCCTGTTGTCTTTGTGCCGTTTTTTCATTACCATTACCTGGAAAGATTAAATAATTTGGCCTTCTCAGGAACGATATTTAAGGTGATGTTTACAAAATAGTTCTCACGGGATTAATTTTCACTTCTGTTTCCAGTCTAGTTTGTTTTTATGAAGTTATTTGGCTCCTTAACCTCATTACGCTAAAAGTGACCAATACAGTTTCTGGCACAGAAACCAATTGGCAGAGCTGGAAAATAACACTTAAATCTTGAAAAGCAGCCGGCTCTAATGAGAACATAAATGGAAAAACGATACAATCTGTTGAGAAAAACATGGGTTGAATTTTCATTTCTGGGATTTTCATATCAAACACAAAGCATCTGACACCGTGTAGTGGATTCGTAGGCTGAGTGTTTGAAATCACTTGGACAAATAAGTTGACACCTTAAGGAATTTTTTTCCTTTTGGGGAGATTTTACATTTCGGGTAGGTGATGATGATCGGCGTTCTACAAACAACGTGTATTGCGCAGCTCTGAGGCATGCTGTGTGGCTCAGAAATACTTTGTTCTGTTTTTCAACAGACAACAACTGCTGAACCACGGGAGGTGAAATGGTTTGGCACTGAAGATCAGTGCACTTGACATTTGGTATGTGTTCATCATTATGGTTCTGTTATATTCTTTCTGAAATAATATGATTAGGAAATTTTGGCTCGTAACTCATTACTTGTAATAGCTCAATAGACATAATAATGGTGGGAGTTCAAACAGATATACCAATTCTAGATACTAAAACAAATTAGATCATTAAAAAACACGATCATCAAATATTACAATATTCTAACTAGAAAAGCTAATCACTTTCCATTATTTAAGATCCACCCCTTTTATAGAAACAAAATGGCGGCTCCCACTACAGAGTAATTGCTAATAATAGTTAATAAATTAAAGGTTGCATGTCATCTACATTTTGCCCAAGTGTAGTTTTAAAAAGAAAACATATAGAAAATATGAGTCTACATGAATATTATATTTAATAATTAATTAATATTACCTTATTCCAATCTCAAGGTATATTTCATTGGACTGCTGGTTGTCTTCTGTTTAATTTATTGAAGTCTTAGCTAATATGAGATTGTCTCTATCTGAAGCAGAGAAGAGTATGTATCTCGAGAGGATAGTAGCATCCCTGGATAGGACTAGTTCTTTAAAATTCTCCATGATCTTTTGTGATAAAGCTTACACTGAATATAACTTGATTTTTAGGCTACAGCTCGTCCCATCATTTCCAAACTTTCGAGCACATTTTCCTATGACCAACGTGTTAGTTACTCCTATAACTGACTTATAAGTTACTCTGATTACACTGAACTGTGTAACCTAAAGATCAGGGGAAAAAATTCTACTTTCAGTGTTTTCTTACATGTTATATGTTCCATATTCTGGTAAACTTGTTTGACAGTGATGACAAAACGAAAACCAATTATTTTATATACCATTTATTCACCTTG
>CM050164.1:439043806-439236306 GCA_027410445.1 Discoglossus pictus
AGTTTACAAAGCTCCGGTGAAAATGTGCAATGTTCATTAATCGCACCTACATCATCAGGCATGTACCATTCATTATATGTATTTTGTATAAGCGTGTGACATGTTGGTAAACAACCTAACAGTGTAGACATATTGCAAAAAGTGGTGTCATGTATTAAATCGCATTGAAATAAATAACTCCCCCAAAATTAGACACCAGTTAAGGATGCCACGCTGAATTTCCAGAGTGCAATGGAAACATATTTGTTGAGATTCTGTCTTGAAAGCAGATCTTCTGACAAGTCATAGAGAAATGGGCAAAAATTCCAGTGGTAAAATGTGGCAAGCTCATAGAGACTTATTCGAAGCGTTAATTCCAGGTTGTGAGGCAACAAAACACTAAAAAAGCCAAGGGGGTGAATACTTTTGCAAGGCACTGTATATGCATGTTATATATTTGCTGTAATTCCCGCTGTATGGAGCTTGTGTCATCTCTTGCCCTCCATATGCTTAATACATTTCTGGCAAGTAGACTTGTTACTACATTCATTATGTCGGCTAGCAATCAACCAGAAGGATAAAACAGAGCATTCTGTGGGTCGGTTGGCTAACACATGCTCGTCTGGCCTGTATAGAGATTGAAAGCTGTGTTATAACAACACTCGGCACAAACTATAAAATGGGTCAAGTAAATATGGGTATACATCAAAAAGTGATCATCTGTGTGACCTCCTTTGCATGTCAAAGCCCAAAATACCCAGAGATCAATGGCAACATTATATTTCTTTAGATTATGTATTAAATGCTAGTCTTCTGATGTAAATAAATACGTAAGTGTATTATTTGTTCGAACAAAGGAACTTTCAAGTAAATTAATAATTTCAACATAGCACATAAGGAAAGCATATTTCATAGAAAGATACTTATACAAAAGATTATGTAAGAAAATACTACTTATTGGGCGATCAAGCTATATTGTAATGCAATTCTGGTTTGATGTGCTATAATGTTGGACACAGTGGTAGAACATTTAATATAATTTAATATGGCCCTATGTCTGTACCATTTGGATATCATGTGATTTTGTTTCCCTTTTACTCCTCTTCCTGTTCTTCTGCTCTACCACTTAGTTATATCTATTTTATAAACACGGTGTACGACTTTTCTATTAAGGATAAAAAATGTTTATTGTACTGTAGTTCTCAATGCAAAATAAAAAAAAAGACTACTTTAATAGCGTATTTATGTGACTGTCCTAAAATAGACAGTTTTTTAGAAAGTTTAAAATCAATAAGTACAATATTTAATGTGTAACTATTACATTACATTTTGCATTAATTGTGTCAGACTCAGTAGAAAGCAATTCCCAGTGGAATTACCGTTCTGCTTTGACTACAGGCAGACTAGCTATCTAGGATGAGTCTGTTAAATTAAATATTTGTTTTATAAAAATGTGTTTATGCTCATGGTATCACGACCCACTCTCTGGCTGGGGTCTGCTGACTTGATTTGGGTTACTCTGGACCTTGGCGTAGCTTTGAGTACAGGAACATCATGTCTCAGCCCTTGGTTTAGACTGAGCAATATTGACAGTAAGTCTGACGGATCTTACTGCAAGCATATGTCCCTGGGTAAATAATACATCTGCACACAAAGTCTTGATGAAAATTATGAACAACTTCTTTATTTTTACACAAGTATTTAAACAACTCACAAAACCAGTACAGGGAGTGGCTACCCCTTTGTCCAACCCTTATCTTCCTCTTGGCCAATGGGGTAATCTCCACAGTAACTTCATTACCTCTAGCCAATGGACTAGAGGTAAGCTCTGGGAACTTCCAGACCCCTCCCCTGGGCCGCCCACTAGGTGTGGCTAACAGAGTCATTTGGGCGCTGGCAGTCAACAGAGACACATCTCTTTGCTATGGCCCAGGCCCTAGTATTGAGGCTGGAAGACCCTGTACTATCCCATTGTCCTACGGTGCCTGGCAGTCTGGCAAATCTCTTTGTTCTGGCCTTGCTATCACTTCAAGTGTTTACTCTAAAGACCATATGGCCAACTCCTGACTGAGAGTTTATACAATGGGGGAGGGTTGACTAATTAAAACATAGCTATCACTCCACAATACAATATACAATATAATACTAACATATTAATAACCTATAACCATATTTCCCCATTCCCACATGGTATCAGGGTGGGGCAAGTTTTCCACGTCAATCCATTTTATGCAGTAATGCTGACTTTATTTAATGGTGACAGTGGAACCCCCTATTCATACCATTTACAAGCAGTAACTTTGTGCCCAAATCTTTTGTTCTTCCACATGGCACCAGCATGTGTAAGATAATCCAGCCCAAAATGGCCACTGCTGCCAGTCACAAAATGGCCCCAGCATAGTTCACACCAAATCCAATATGGCCCCTGGGTGATTCATGACACATGGCTTATCTAAAAGGGCAAAGTTACCAACATCACAAACATGTGAAGCTTTTCTCAAACCCAGCAGTCAGTAAATGGTATTTCATACATGGCATAATATTCCAGTAGAAGTATAAGGAAATATGAACATGCTCAGGACAGGCCTACACTGAGAGTAAGATATGTCCAAATAAATACATATACAATACAGAAAAATCATCTTTCTTTATCGCATATGTGGTTACTGAAGGGTTAATGAAACATATAAAATAGCTGTCAACTCTTTTCACGCTAAACAAACCAGTATGGCATATAATAAAGTATAATGCAAAAAAACTATGAAGGCACATTATACAGTACATTGCCTCGCTAACCTTTAAAAGATGCAAAAGGATAAACCGATCTCCCACTAATATATCATATCCACGATCTCCCACTTATATATCATATCCACCGATCTCCCACTAATATATAATATCCACTGATCTCCCACTAATATATCATATCCACCGATCTCCCACTAATATATCATATCCACCAATCTCCCACTAATATATCATATCCACCAATCTCCCACTAATATATCATATCCACCAATCTCCCACTTATATATCATATCCACCGATCTCCCACTAATATATCATATCCACCGATCTCCCACTAATATATCATATCCACCAATCTCCCACTTATATATCATATCCATGATCTCCCACTAATATATCATATCCACCGATCTCCCACTAATATATCATATCCACCGATCTCCCACTAATATATCATATCCACCGATCTCCCACTAATATATCATATCCACCGATCTCCCACTAATATATCATATCCACCGATCTCCCACTAATATATCATATCCACCGATCTCCTACTAATATATCATATCCACAATCTCCCACATATATATCTTATCCACCGATCTCCCACTAATAGATCATGTCCACGATCTCCCACATATATATCTTATCCACCAATCTCCCACTAATATATCATATCCACCGATCTCCCACTTATATATAATTTCCACCGATCTCCCACTAATATATAATATCCACGATCTCCCACTTATACAGTCAGGTCCATAAATATTGGGACATCGACACAATTATAATCTTTTTGGCTCTATACACCACCACAATGGATTTGAAATTAAGCAAACAACATGTGCTTTAACCTGCAGACTTTCAGCTTTAATTTGAGGGTATTTACATCCAAATCAGGAGAACGGTGTAGGAATTACAATAGTTTGTATATGTGCCTCCCACTTTTTAAGGGACCAAAAGTAATGGGACAGATTAACAGTCATTAATCAAACTTTCACTTTTTAATACTTGGTTGCAAATCCTTTGCAGTCAATTACAGCCTGAAGTCTGAAACGCATAGACATCACCAGACACTGGGTTTCATCCCTGGTGATGCTCTGCCAGACCTCTATTGCAACTTGTCTTCAGTCCCTGCTTGTTCTTGGGGCATTTTCCCTTCAGTTTTGTCTTCAGCACGTGAAATGCATGCTCAATCGGATTCAGGTCAGGTGATTGACTTGGTCATTGCATAACATTCCACTTCTTTCCCTTAAAAAACTCTTTGGTTGCTTTTGCAGTATGCTTCGGGTCATTGTCCATCTGCACTGTGAAGCGCCATCCAATGAGTTCTGAAGCATTTGGCTGAATATGAGCAGATAATATTGCCCGAAACACTTCAGAATTCATCCTGCTGCTTTTGTCAGCAGTCACATCATCAATAAATACAAGAGAACCAGTTCCATTGGCAGCCATACATGCCCACGCCATGACACTACCACCACCATGCTTCACTGATGAGGTGGTATGCTTTGGATCATGAGCAGTTCCTTTCCGTCTCCATACTCTTCTCTTCCCATCACTCTGGTACAAGTTGATCTTTGTCTCATCTGTCCATAGGATGTTGTTCCAGAACGGTGAAGGCTTTTTTAGGTGTTGTTTGGAAAACTCTAATCTGGCCTTCCTGTTTTTGAGGCTCACCAATGGTTTACATCTTGTGGTGAACCCTCTGTATTCACTCTGGTGAAGTCTTCTCTTGATTGTTGACTTTGACACACATACACCTACCTCCTGGAGAGTGTTCTTGATCTGGCCAACTGTTGTGAAGGGTGTTTTCTTCACCAGGGAAAGAATTCTTCGGTCATCCACCACAGTTGTTTTCCGTGGTCTTCCGGGTCTTTTGGTGTTGCTGAGCTCACCGGTGCATTCTTTCTTTTTAAGGATGTTCCAAACAGTTGATTTGGTCACACCTAATGTTTTTGCTATCTCTCTGATGGGTTTGTTTTGTTTTTTCAGCCTAATGATGGCTTGCTTCACTGATAGTGACAGCTCTTTGGATCTCATATTGAGAGTTACCAGCAAAAATGCAAATAGCACACTTGAAATGAACACTGGAGCTTGTATCTGCTCTTTGTAAATGGGATAATGAGGGAATAACACACACCTGGCCATGAAACAGCTGAGCAGCCAATTGTCCCATTACTTTTGGTCCCTTAAAAAGTGGGAGGCACATATACAAACTGCTGTGATTCCTACACCGTTCACCTGATTTGGATGTAAATACCCTCAAATTAAAGCTGAACGTCTGTAGTTAAAGCACATCTTGTTAGTTTCATTTCAAATCCATTGTGGTGGTGTATAGAGCCAAAAAGATTAGAATTGTGTCGATGTCCCAATATTTATGGACCTGACTGTTATCATATCCACGGGTCTCCCACTAATATATCATATCCACGATCTCCCACATATATATCTTATCCACCGATCTCCCACTAATATATAATATCCATCGATCTCTCACTAATATATCATATCCACCGATCTCCCACTAATATATCATATCCACCGATCTCGCACTAATATATCATATCCACTGATCTCCCACTCATATATCATATCCAGCGATTTCCAACTTAAATATCATATCCTCCTGCCATGTTTGGCAGAGAATCTCTTAACATTTGGCCACTGGGATAAAAAAGAACGAAATGCTCCTGGAAATAGAACATTTCACAAATATCTTCACTGGAACATAAGTGCAATAAATAGGCATTTTTGTATAATTATGCAGTGCTAATTTTAATGGGTACATTAAAATATCCTTTGCAGTCTGGAAAAAACTTCAGTTAGTTTGTTACATACTTCATAAACAACAGCCACATTAAATGTCAAGCCCGTAGCGGCAACGGTACACCCGCAAAGCCTGCAGGCTTGAAATTCTGCTGAGTTACAGAGCAACTCTGCCGCGCATGCAAACTGTTAAGGGGCTGTTACTATCCAATCGCGGTATAACGTAGTGCGACACATGCCTCTCACGCAATAGAAAGCGGTCTAGCTGCAGATGATTGACAGAAGGAGCTTATAAATTTGTGTTTCACCCGCCCATGCGTTGACTGTGTTGTATTTTCTAACGGAGTAGTGGTGGAGAGGAGGAGGAGGAAGAGGAGGAGGAGGAAGAAGAGGAGTGGTGGAGAGGAGGAGTAAAGGAGTGGTGTAGAGGAGTGGTGGAGAAAAGGAGGAGTGGTGGGAGTGTAGAGAAGGAGGTGGGTGGTGGCAGGGTGGCCCGAGCACCAGGAACACCTAGGAGAGGGACAGAGGGGGGAAGGGCCTGATCCTGGGGTCGTGGTGGTGGTTCGGAGGAGGGACAGACCTCAGGGACAGGTCAAGGAGGTAAGGATCCCTGTCCACAGCCGGGAAGGCAAGAGGCTAAGGGCAAGCACAGGGCCCACAATTACACGCACCGGGAGAATGTGGTCCTCCTTGGTGCTATTCGTGGCCGCCCCGTGATTCTTGCAGGGGGAGGGAAGTTAGGCCAGGGCCTAGGGCTCAGACATGGAAGGACGTAGCAGCTGAGGTTACAGCAGTAGGCACAGCACAAATGGATGTGAGGTCCATCAAGCACCTTTTTGATGACATCAGGGCCAAGGAGGACAATAACGAGACCGTGACCTATAATGAGTGGGAGAGGGTCACCAAGGACCTTCTGAGCCAGGTGCCCACCGTGGGGCTTCAGGCTTGGTGGCCCAGCAGGACCCATCCTCCATGTCAGGTGAATATCACATAGACCAACATGCCACATGTACTTCACACACACTACACATCTATACATAGCTATATTTTTCAGTTGCCATTTTGTTTTACATATTTTCGTTGTTGCTTGTTTTATTTCAATACAACTTATCTCAATTGTATTTAAAATGATCATAATATTGTACAATCTATTACTCACCGATATAAATTTGCAAGAACAGCTAAATCTTCAATCCAACATAAGCAATGATAAAAAATAAAAAAAATCACAATCCATCCTGGCAGAAAAACACACTTTTCTGCTGAACAATCATTATTTTGACAGCTATCATTCTCTAATAAGTTATTAAATATAATTTTTTGTCATCATAATTGAAACCCTCCAAACATTGCTAGAAGCAATGATTTGTACCATCTAATTGACTAATTTGGACACAGATTGTATTATGTGGCAATTCGCTCGCACAGGCCATATGTTAGATTTTTTCAAATTTCCAGAGATCTTTGTGTATATAATATTACTAGAAGCTATTGGTAGAGCCCATAACCCTTTTATTGTCAAATGGGCCAGTAATGAAACTATTCTGGAACCAACGAAATAACATAATGATCAAAGTACAACAATATATAGTACTTCAGATACTTCAATATCAGTTTTGATTTTTTATATCTAATAGTGAATATTGTTTTCAATTGAATGTATCTAGACATATTTGTGTAATGTATTTACTGTGATCTGCATCTTTCCATGTGTGCTGAGTGTTCTTCAAAGCAAGGTCATTGATGGATCCTTGTTGTTATTCATGTTTATTTATAGCATGGGCTTAGGAGCCTAAACAAATCTGGGGGGGGGACAAAGTTTAGAGAGACAAAAAACTGTGGCCCTGAGTCGTGCTATTCAACTTTATGGGTCTAAACTTTCATGGTAAAGACATACTGCTAGAAGGCCCTCCAGAGGTAAAAACTGTTAATTCATGATTAAGTTTACCTTTGCTATTTTTTGTGTCTCCTATTCATATAATCTGGGGGTCTTTGTCTCACTCATCCCCCCCAGTTCCTACGCCCCTGATTTATAGGGTGTCAAATATATTCAGCAGTATTGTACAAATTGATAAAACAAGTGAATTTCAAGTATGATAATACTATAGGTTTCTCAAGATGCCAAACGTCAAAAACAAGAAACAACTAGAGGTTTCTCAAGATGTCAAACGTCAAAAACAACAAACAACTAGATATTACTTTCACTCTGTGGTCTTCACAGTAGTTACTAAGACAAAGGTTCCCAAACTGTGGTACAAGGACCACAGTGGTCCATGAGCTCCACTCAGGTGGTTCACTGAACAATTAATGTTTGAATAAAGTTATAAAACAAAATGTACACAATTATTAATATGCAAGAAAAGTAATAAATAAGATTTTCTAGTTTATACGTGCAACACAGTACAGTATATTGAATTGTTAGGGTAATGTCCCAACAAACCTGCTATAATTCTTCACAGCAGATTAGTGAATCTATACCAGTGTTCAGCCATCAGCCTAAACTAAATAAGAAAAGTGGTGATGATGCATCTTGTAGGGTGTTTCCTGCTAGGCCCAACAGGCCTAGGGCAGCACATTTTCAGGGGGTAGCAGACTGCCTGAAGATGCAGTGCAGTACATTGAAATCTGTTCTATATACAGTGATATGTATGTCTGTAACTGTACTTAAATCAATATGGAAGGTTTCTGCATTTCATTAGGAATATAATGTACCTATGTATCTCTTTACTTGTGTGTACTTTCTTTTATTAAGTGCTTAGAAGCTCTGTTTATGCCTAAAATCTTACAAATAGTTAATAACCGGTTTCTCTCTGTGGCTCATGAAGACAGTGTACGTCTAAGTCTCAAAGCAACCTATCAGGAGCAACATTCTGCAACATGCTCCTTGAGAGAGGTCACGGACAGGCTAATTTGTAACACTGCACTTCACACTGTGTATTCAGGAGATGCATGAGCTACAGAAGTCAGACCCTAACAGGTGGAAATTATATGATTGTAGGTAGAAAAAAACTGTTTCTTAAAAGGATATGGAAGTTTCCCTGTGTTTTGTATTAAAATAAACTACCTAAGTGTCTGTTTGCATATCTAAACATCATTTTATTAAAAAGTGCTTAAAAGATATATTTTCACTAGATGTACTAGCCACTTACAGACTGTTTTGCAGCAGCATTTACAGTAATCTAAGAAGGTTTGAGAGTTAAATTGGGTCCTAATGTCAATTACCTACTATTTAACTCTATTTTCTATCAACACTATTACTACAGTTGAAAGGACACCTACAACCAAGGAAAGGTTTCCATCCTATAAAATAAAGATGTGTGACAGTAAGACACAGATGAAAGTAGACATTAGGGATAGGATCCTACAACTAAGGATAGTGAGTGCATTGTTACCAAGGTTAACGTGTTTCAGTGACCACAACCTTGACCCAGGCATGATCCATTTAGGCTTTGATGGAAATAATGGACACGATGACTGAGTGGAGAAACACGGGCCACAGCTTTTAGGTCCCCACATGCAGTGTTGTAGGTCACAAATTTGAAAGATTGCAACATGCAGAGGAATAGAAAGGAAAAAAAGAAAAACTATCTGAACAAACAAAAAATAAACCTAAAAAGTCACTTTATTTGATTTATATTTAAACCAAGCCCCAAAGCTCACTAAATGTCCTACTATAAATAGAATTAATACACATAGCCTCTGAGGAAACCGCCATAGTGGTGAAACGGCTATTCGGCTTTTCTCAAAATAAGTTACTCTAGCAAGTTCAGTTATTATGGATACAACAAATATACTTGTAAGGTTCCTGAGAGGGCATTAGGACGAGCAAAACAATAACATTCCTAAAAGTTACAGCTTGTATGCATTTATGCATTGAAAAAATATGTGTAGACAAATTATTTGATTTTAACCTACCCTATTTCCCTTTCTTTTTCAATGAAATGGCTTTCAAAAATGCTCATACATCCAACCAATTTTCCCTTCTATTTACAAGCTTTGGTGCTTCTGTTAGAGAGCCTTCCAGGCAGGAGGATCCATCGAGATCATAGGACTTTATGCAATCCCTTGCCATAGGCTCCCTCCTATTCCCCATTTTTTCTTTTGAGTTTAGATGTCTCTTTTGAGTTAAAGTCCAAAACTTTATTGTGTTTTTAAGTCGTATATTTTTTATTAGAGCTGTGGTTTAAATTTAAGTTAAATTATATATATTTTGTTCAGATAGTTTATCTAGACTGCACCTTATAGGAATTTTTTTTTAAAGATGAAGTCAAACTGTTAGTATGTAGAAGTAAGTGAAGTGTGCATTTTATAAGAAAATTGCATTGAATAAGATAAAATTATCTATATTTGCCTAGTTAAAAAAAAATATATAAATCATACAATTATCCAAATAGTCCATATAAAGTAGTATTTTATAAAAAATCAATACTAAAATGATTAATGCACAAAAAGGTTAATTTTAGGCCAGACTTCCTATTTTAGTGCATAATGTACAAATACTAAAAAAAAAAAGCTGATTGGATTTATGGTGAATATACGGTGATATTTCAGTGCCCAAACATTTATTTAAATAATTTATGAATGGAATCGTTCTATGGATACCAACGCTACAGAGATCACATAGTACGTCTTGTGATATTGCTGCTGTATATTAAGAAGTAGCCTGATGCTGCTGAACAGACATACAGCTGGGATTAGATTTTATAAGATGGAAAGCATGATAACATTTCAGACAAGGCGTAATGTGCAGTTATTTTCTCTGCTCTGTCTTGTCAGTACATATCCTGTCAGTTATTAAAAAGCTTACATCAAATATATGTATTAAAAAAAGATATCGCATTTCACCCTCCTCACCCACATGACTCAGGAGCTGATTCCTTGCTCTTCTCAATGTAATTGTGTATTGGTTCTTGTTAGGGGTATGGCTTTTAAAGGTGGATAATTAAGTACTATTTGAGGAGCTTTCGTATAATGGTCTATATGGATTATCCTTTATAGATCTTGGTAGAATTATCAGGGTTTCCACAATTCTTTTAACACCAAAATCCTTCTAAAACTGGACACTCCACAAATACCCTCTAATATAGTTACCCAATTAGATTGTTCTAACAAGAGTATGGCGCTCTACACCTTCTGTATTTGTATGCATAGCTTTGCAATGTATTTATTGGATCACCTGTACTTAGTGCTATGGAATATGTTTGCACTTTATATATCACATATAATAGTTGTCAAACTACGAGCTGTCGCACGCAAAGCAAGGCGAGCAGTTAGGCGATGAGCACCGCCTGCGAGCCTCGCTTAGCAAGGTGAGCCGTTAAGGCACTAAAACTCGCAGCACAAAGGCGATAAACGCTGAAGGTGCTTATTGCCTGCTCGCCTCACAAAGTGAGGCGAGCAGTGAAGGCAACGAAACACGCGGGACTTAGCCACAAAACAAGAAGTTTACCAATGCAAGACTTAGAAAAAAATTAATTACAAGACGCGCGGCTTTGAAAAAAAAAAATACAAGATAGGAAAAATACGAGGTTAACGGTGAACCGCACAAAGCAAAAACTAATAAAAACAAACAACATACAAAAAAAAAATAACAAAAACATCACACACAGCATGGGGGAACGGCCAGGATGTCTGGGAGTGAGGTGGAACGCGAATTTAAGTCGATTTGGGCAAGGTTCGCCACTTGAAGATCATCTAAGTGAAAAAAAAAAATGGGCACCAAAAAAAATTAAAATGAGGCTAAACGACCCCGGACCGCACAAAACACTGCCAACCGCGTAGCACTTTCACACACGAATGTACAAGGTACAAAATACACTATTACAAATGAAGGAAGCTGCTTGTGAGCCGCGTAACACATAGACACACAGCGCCACTTTACAATCCTAACTTGCAACTAATAACAGTACGAATCTACAATGGCGCTGTACACAACTAAACCAAGGGTTTGCCCTCAAGCACGCAGCATATTTCTAATGAACAGTTGGGACATTCATTACACTTTATCATCAGGGCACCAACACTCAAACTGTACATTGTATGCTGACGGACAATAAAAACAGATTGTTAGCTCTTCAGGCTATTGATTGCTGGATATATTAATTACAAATAGGTAAAGTATATTAATTTATTAAGTAACTAATTCATTCATTATTAGTTAATTAATATAGATAAATATATATCTGTCTTTGTGATGAGCGCCGAAAGGTGCTCAGAGGAGCAAAAGTACACGAGAGGAGAGGCTCGCAATGAGCGCCGAAGGTCCTCAGAGTAGAAAAAGCTTTACAATGTCTGGCAAACAGCATTGCCATGGCTTCAAATTTTATTGCCCCGTAATTTTTGACGGGCAAGTCGCTAGTATAATTATAGCAACAATAATAAAAGTAATACAATTAAACATACCACTTCCACTTGAGTTATATTAAAATTAAAACATATTATTGTTTCAGAGCAATAGTATGACATTTATCAAGATCTCCTCATAAAAGCCTTGACATAAACCTGAAACACCGCTTTTAATACAGTTTAAATTAAAGCAATATTTTTTTTTACCCTTCTGGAAAGCCCACCTTAACACAGGCACATGTTTTAATATGGATTAAACAGTGAAAAGATGACATGCAGAGTGAATAATTGGATATATTTCTGACCAGTGGCCCAATTAATTCTTTATTCATTATTTTTTCTGTTCACTGTCTGACACAGATAGAAAAAGAACCTGACCAAAAACTATGTGATGTCATATTATCATTTCATGTTTATGTGCAATTATTAAGAGGTATAATAATAAGAATGTTTTAAAAAGTAAACATGTGCATGGAAAAAAGTTATAAAATAACAAACCATATAAAACAATGAGATGCCACCGAGTCATTTGGGTTGTATAGCAATTGGTCACTATCAGAGAGCCAACAAATATAATTGTCTTTCTGCTCCTGCATTCTTCTCATTAAAAAGGCCCAGTGTGATAGCTGCAATGCCACACAAGGTCCATCCCGTGCTGCTCGGATAATTATTTTGTTTTTATTTTATGTATTTATAAATTTGAGAACATTTTCTGAAATCATTGTGTGTTTTTCTAATAGGTGCCCCCAGTCTTTTTTGGAAATACCAGTTACTAGTGTATGATAGTTGCTAGACCAATAATGTACAATGTATTTCACTTTAACAGCTTAATATGTTAATCCTGAGTCTATGGAAGGGCCCTATGGTGGTTTAAGACTTTTCATTTTATCCAAAGCAAAATAAAAAATAGCTGTAATTAAGGGATTAATTGGTAATCGATAATAGACATATTTACTACTATAATTGAATATACAGTAATTTGTTAGTTTTAGAGAAATATAATGGTCTGTGTATTGAAGATGGGCATGTTGTCCCACTCTAGGAAACAGGATCGGGTTCAAATGGGAAAGGCCTGAGTGTATGAAATGGATCATTAGAAACAACTATATTTTCTATTCTTATTTTATACTAGCGAATTGCCCGTCAAAAAATGCCGGCAATGAAATTGTAAGTGAGCTAATGGTGTTTGATGTATATAATGGAGCTGATTTAGCGTCCTTCGTTTTCTATGTCGTGCGACTTTTTCGGAATATCCGTAGCTGTTTGGTGGTGTTTTGCGTGTTTAGGGACCTTTAGCCTCGTTTTCGTTTCGTTCAGCTGCCATTTTTTCTCTCGCTTAGGTGATTTTCGGGTCTCTAAACTTCGAAATTTGTGGTTAAATGGAGGTGTAACTTCACTTACAGAGGTCCTCGGTGCCCCCCCTTGCTGTGAGTAACCTTTTTATGTGTTTGTTGTATGTATTTATTGTGTTTGTAATGTTTTTGGGGTTGCGCGGGTTGCGTCCTTGTTTTTTAATCTCATAGGTGTTTTTCGGCAAATACGTAGGTGTTTGGTGGTGTTTTGCGTCTTTAGACTGCTGTAGCCTCGTTTTCGTTTTTTTCGGCGGCCATGTTTTCTCTCGCTTAGAATTATTTTAGTGTCTAAACTCTTTTAATTTGAGTTCAATTGAGGTGTAACTTTAGTTTTCGAGGTCCTGGATGCTCCCTCTTCCTGTAAGTAAGCTTTTCATGTATTTGTTGTGTGTATTTGTCATGTTTTCATGTGCACGTGTCTGCCCCAAACAACATTCCTTGATTTACAATTCTATTGCCGTCATTTTTTGACGGGCAATTCGCTATTATATATAATGAAAACATATATGAAATATACATCTATACTGACTTACTACATGGAAGTTAACAAAATATACTAAAACAGGGTCAAAATAGAGTAGGATAAAGTAGGGTAGAAGAAAAACAAAACCTAAAGATGTATATAGATAGTCAGGAAGAGGCTGAATAGATAAGCTGTGTGCTATACCATGTAGGGACACCCATAATGGACAGGTCATAAGTCCAATGGAGAAGGAACTGGAAACACACTCCAGTAGTTTGCCCAAAAAAATCTTATGGATAAGCATAACAAGCTACAATATGTGCCTGGTGGGCTGTGGTCCATAGTTTCATGGAGAGTGGCACATGACTGAACGATTAAATAACAAGACAAAAAACTAAAATCAAAGAAGAGGATTATCTTTAAAGTATAAAAATCCTCTACTTTAGACCTCTTTCCAGGGAGCAGGGGAGGAGATGAGCCTGGCACGGGTGAATGCGTGGTAGGGGTGATGTTCGTCTTATAGACATGCCATAGTTCAAAAGATTAGGATACAGATTTGACCTCTAAGAATTAAAACGGATTGCTCGTTTTTCCCAACCCCAACACCATATCTTGGCTGTAAACCTTTGCAAGTCCCATCTGTATCATTATTTATATTTATTTTGTGTATGTTTTTGGAATTTTGTAGAAAGGAAAAATGGAGTGCTTTAATCGCCATTATTATTGAACAATTTTCATAAAATCCCCACTGCTTTTAGAGTGTATTAGTGTCTTTTTTAGATGATCACCGTATTATATTGATACCTACATACTTCAGTAGCTCTTGTGATTGACCGGTTTCTTCTCAAAGTGCTGTGTTGAGTGCTCCAGTTTTAATTGATTGACAAAACTGACCCTTCTGGACCAAATAAAAATGTACGGCTGCTTGGATTGCTCACATCTATCTGACAGCACATTCTTCTGTACTCTCAGGGAGATATAGAATTGCTTACTTCTGTATTGTAAGTAAAAAACAAATCCTGGTTAAAAAGAAAAGAATTGGACATTTTATTCAACCTGAGTTGACAGTTTAAACAAAACCAGTATAAAAAGCTCAAAGACTTCAAACAAAGAAAAACCATCAGATATATTGCTGTTTAATGATATTTTAAAATTCTTTTTGAATTTTTAGGTAAATCAAAACACAGAGAACAATGACATGTTTCAAGACAGTTTTCTTTTTACATTCTTCTTATCCATGGTTCTGACACAGGTAAATATGTAAATGTAAAAAAAGATTCAACCACTCTCACCTCAACTATTTGTCTAGGATGCTTTTATAAGAGCAGTCTTTAAAGGTATGTCTTAGTTTCCCTGTTTTCCCCTTCTTCTAATCTAACTTATGCTGCTTATATCAGAAACAGACATTACACCGAGTCATTCTATACATACTAGCGACTTACCCATCAAAAATTATGGCAATAACATTTGAAGCCTGGCAATGCTTTTTGCCACACATCTACTTTCGCTGCACAAAGCAGGCGTTGGCCAACACGCAAATTTTGGGCAATGCGATGAACGCTTTTGGCGCTCATCGCAAGCCCCGTGATGAGCTCCTTTGGCGCTCATCGCAAGCCCCACAATGAGCTCCTTTAGAGCTCATCGCGAGCTCCGCAATGAGTGCCTTCGGTGCTCATTGCAAGCCTCTACCCACTCTCTCACCCCAGTGTATCTTTCCCCCCTCTGCCTCCCCTCTGGATTTTTTTCCCTTATCTCCCTATTCTGTGTCTCTTCCCCCTTGCAAAGATCCTTGCAAAGATCCACACAGCAGTGTCTGGCTCCTCCTGCTTCCTTGTGCAGGAGACGACACATCCCAGGATTCCTTGCTACACAAACTACCATCATAGCTGCCGCTGATTGGCCAAACAAATTATGAATTTTATGCTAATTTCAGCTGGGATTTACAGGGGTGTTCATTCTCAAAATCCACTGCTTGCAAACTCAAGCGATTTAGCAATCTTTGCGGTGAGTAAAATAATGTATATTTTTTTCATGCAAAAAAATGCTAATTCTCTTCTATCAGATGCATTTATAATCCATAAAACCTAGATATGCATTAGACTAAATATAATAATAGCAAAATGTGACTCAATATAAAAAAAATCAAAAAGGCATTCAATTTATGTTCTCGCCTGCTGCTGCCTGCTAATTCCACATGTGGGTGTGTGACTTTCCCTGCAGTCCTGCCGATTACTGGCTGTACTTACTGCCACATTCTCACTGTGCAGACTCAAACTTCCTGTACATTTAAGGTCTCCTCCCACCACAGGAAGTGATCTGCTAAAAGCAATATGGCAGATTCCAAAGGAGCATAAATGTATATAATAATGATAATATAATAATAATAAATTATAGTAGGTAACTTAGAAGCTGTGTTTATTTTGTTACATTCTAAAAACATGTATATTGTGTATTTTTTTACAACAGTAAATTAAAAAAGAAATACAACAGAAGACCTTTAATTGTGTTGGCCATCTAAACCTCTTTGTACCGATTTCAAAGGACAATGAAGTTTGTACAATATGTTATATATAAATATGAGCCTTTCAGCTCAGCTGAACTATATTTTCTTTAAAACCCAGTTTGCAATAAATTCATTTCTATGGTAACCTCAGCTCGAGATGTTTAAGAAGACAAATGATGCATTGTAGTCATGGACAGATGACACATTTTATTTAAAGAACATGTGTGAGAATAAGAATAGATCTAGGGTACATGCCTAAAATAAGTAGTTTAATTCATTTCTAAAGTTTAGTTATAATTAATAACCATAATCAGATGTTACTAATTTGCAAAAGAGGTATGTATATAAAAGGAAGATTTGAAGTTAGTTATGATAGAAACATATATACTAAAAACACTAACCTGTCTAGTTTTAATTTTAATTACCCAAGAAACTAAGATGTCATTAACTATAAAATAGTCTTAGGAATATCCTGAGGTTACTTACCTTACACTATATGCTCCAAGCACTTCTGTTGGAAGATCTTTCCACATATGCACTACCCATTCTTTAAAGTAGTTGTTCTGTGCTACCCCTCAACTTCAACTCATGAGAATTCCTCTTTTTCTGAAATTTTGAATGTATCTATTTAACTTTATAAAATCCATAATTAGTTTTTAGAAAGGTTCTGACATGATGGCAAATGCAGACTGCCGGGGATTTAAAAAATGTCTTGTGAAATTTGTTAATTTTGAAACCGAAATTTTTCACTGTGTGCAATACAAATATACAAAATAAATGATTGTCACTTTTCTATCTATTGGTCTGTCTGTCTATTTGTTTGTAATCTATAATAATAATACAAATGCCAATCATTTAACTGTGTGCAATACTTTTTATCTATCTATCCGTGTCAATCTATCTATCTATCTATCCGTGTCAATCTATCTATCTATCTATCCGTGTCAATCTATCTATCTATCTATCTATCTATCTATCTATCTATCTATCTATCTATCTGTGTCAATCTATCTATCTATCTATCTATCTATCTATCTATCTATCTATCCGTGTCAATCTATCTATCTATCTATCTATCCGTGTCAATCTATCTATCTATCTATCTATCTATCTATCTATCCGTGTCAATCTATCTATCTATCTATCTATCTATCTATCTATCTATCTATCTATCTATCTATCTATCCGTGTCAATCTATCTATCTATCTATCTATCCGTGTCAATCTATCTATCTATTCATCCATGTCAATCTATCTATCTATCCATCCGTGTCAATCTATCTCTCTATTTATCCGTGTCTATCTATCTCTCTATTTATCCGTGTCTATCTATCTCTCTATTTATCCGTGTCTATCTATCTCTCTATTTATCCGTGTCTATCTATCTCTCTATCTATCTATCCGTGTCTATCTATCCGTGTCTATCTATCCGTGTCGATCTATCCGTGTCTATCTATCCGTGTCGATCTATCTATCCGTGTCTATCTATCTATCCGTGTCTATCTATCCGTGTCCATCTATCCGTGTCCATCTATCCGTGTCCATCAATCCGTGTCCATCTATCCGTGTCCATCTATCCGTGTCTATCTATCTATCTGTGTCTATCTATCTATCTGTGTCTATCTATCTATCTCTCTCTTTCTCTCTGTACATTACATGTTTTCTCTATGTCTCTCTTTCTATGTCTGTCTCCTCCACCCATGTCTGTCTGCCTATCTATCTACTTGTCTGTATGTATATCTAATATGCTTGTTGGGCTATCTAATTAGCTGTCTGTCTGTCTATCAATATATATATATCTATCCACTTATCTGTATGTACATCTAATGTACCTGTCTATCATCCATCCATCCGCTTGTCTGTGTATATATTTAATCTGCTTGTCTGTCTGTCTAATTATCTGCCTGTCTATATATATATATATATCTTATTATATGTGACAACATTTTGAGTAGTCACCTAGACTAGATTTCTAATAAGAAATATTATAGCTGCTAAAATGGAATATTTGTATATTTCTCATCCACTCGTAGCCTTGGATGGAATCAGAGACTTTGCAGATTAATAAAAATTGAACAGGGAAAGAACAGATGGATTGATATGAGAGTATTATTTCCTGCTCTATAAATGTCATGATAAATAATGTTAATGGCATTTGCAAAATTTAGAGACATTAGGACAGTTAATTCCCCATTTCATCACAAATTCTCAGGAGGACTCTCCTACAAACTGCCTGTGTAGTGTGTACGTGGTTTAATATACTCGCTATTGTGATTTTAACTAGGCAGTGTGCAATAAAGACCTAGATCACATTAGTATCATTAAACTGTTAGATTAAATTATATACCCAGTACATAAAAGGTTGTATTTATTATAGCTTCATATTAAAACATAATCTTTAAAAAACTTGCTTTGAACATTCAAGAAACATTTTAATTCAAGAAACACAAGATTTGTTTGTGAAGTATGTAAACAACTAACATTAGCCACTTTGTAAGTCACAAGCAAAAAAACATTTTAGGGAAAATGTTAATTTTTGAAGACACCATTTTGGCTTTTGTGAATCATTTTTTGAGAGCGTAATCATGAGGGGTGTGTCTATCAGTGGAGGGAGGGGTGAAAGGTCAGGAGTATATATAAGACAACAAGATGTTATTGAAATTGACACAGCCTCATTTCCCCCTCAAAGTTCAAGAATTATACAGCTTGCATCAACAGATTCAAGACCCGCTCTCCAGAAATGTAAACACACCTTCCATCAATATATCATGGATGCCTCTAAGTAATAGCAGAGGCATCAATATTTATTTTTCTAATTGTCTAATTAATAGCTTGCTTTATTATTTGGAATACTGGACTATTCTAAAATAGGAAAGCTATGGGTTTACTGGTCAATGCAGTGTAACCTGAGTCCGGGGGACAGCTGTGTTATCAATCACAGCCTTTCCCCATAGAGCCTCACACAGCGCACACTGCACTCAGCAATCTGCTACTTACCCATGCAGGAGTCCGTGTGCAAAATAGATTGTATGTAAAAACTATATATTTCTTAGTGTAATTAGTGTAATTTAAAAAAAAAAAGATAATTTTAAAATACAAGCTTTTGCTCTTGTACACCATGAGGAACACTTACAGTGAGTTCAGAGGCCCTTTAAGTTGCCCCTGCATTGTAATGTAATAAGAATTATGTCCCTTTAATACCTTATTTCATTATTAAAATGGCATCATTAATAGAGTAGGTGGTGCAGCACCTTTAATGCTGTAAGATATATAATAGCAGAGCCTAGAATTGAGAGTGTGGTAGTAACAGATTTGAAAGTAGAATGTGAATAAGTGTCATGTCACTACTTAGCATGTGATTAATGATGTCTATTTTAAGTTAGTGTTGTCTTTCCATTATACAGATACCTATTAAATAAAGCCGTTTCACTGATACATCGTATTGCTGAACAGGGTTTGCAGTTTTGTGCCAGGATGTTATTGGTTGCTTAGCTATAAAGTCTTGTAATGAGGCAAACTAAAAATCCAGGTGTTCTGTTATGGATTTCATTTTTCTACTTTAGAATTCAAATGTTCTGTCACTATTACGACTGATAAGTTGTAATTTTTTACATCCCGGAGAAAATGTGTGAAGTGGAATAATGTGTTCTTGTTTGATGTTGCAAAAGTTTTAATTTCTGTTCATCTGCTCCTATTAAATATGGATGGAACTCGCTAGTGGAGCGAACATCTGGTGCTGAGCAGATTAAAGGGACACGGAAGGTTCCCTGTTTTTATATAAAAATAAAGTAAATAAGTGAGTTTTTTACATATTTATTCACCATTTTATTAACAAGTACATCAAAAACATTTTTTTTTTATAATTTAGTGGATGGAAGAAGGAAGCGGGGTTATTATATCACGGCAGCTTTCAATGATAAGTGAAAGCTCTGCTCCCGCAGAAATGTAAACATCCCTTTAGTAATGCAAACTTCATCAAGGTATAATGGATAATATATATTTTTTATTCTTGAAAACTAGCTTCATGACAATTTCCCAGTCCAATTACAGTATGTTCTTAGACTCAACCATTAACATAAGTGTGCAGAATTTATAGTCCATAAAAAGTAAATAAAACCCAGATATTTTTTTTGCATTTTAGCTTTATACAGCATTTTTTAAGATTTTCTCGTGGCAAACTGTATTTTTGACTTTTTTTATGGAGAGATTATCTCCATGGGAGTAGTATTATAAGAGAGGTTGGTGCATCAACTGCCATTTAACCACTTTCCATGAACATAAATTATAGAAGAAATACAACACAAATATTGCAATATTTGCATGAAATTAATAAAACAATGTTGTTTTTTTTGCATTCATTTATTTTGGGATATACCAAAGACCTTAGAGTTGTACTTTCTTTGTTGCTTGATACACAAGGTGAGCTCCTAACTGGGATATTTACAGCCCCATTAAATTTGAAGCCAATAAGTACAACAAGAGACCCGCAATGGTTGCGGGCTTGAAATCTGTCCAAGTTTCCTAGCTATTAAATTAGAACGGGCTGCGAGTTACGAGCTTGAGACGCAAAACCGTAAACCATTTGTTAAACGTTGGAGGCGAGTGATCAATTAGTCAAGCCCGTAGTTACGGGTTTAGATGGAGCCAATGGAAAAATAAATAGTCATTATTGCGTCATAGAAAAATGGAGGTCTTACAGGGTTCAATTACGAGTTACGATCGGACCCACTTTCCAGTTATAACGCAATATTAATAAAGCCGTAAATATGATATTCTATTACATGAGAGTTACAGTATATGTATTAACACATTGATTGCCAGGATCGGGATAAAACGCAAATCAAAAATAAATTAAAGTATTTTTCGGTATGCCGATTTGCGAGCTTGAGGATGTTGTGCTATTAATTCTAAGATATAACATCACTCTCCCTGTTCAGAAAAGTACAGTAGTGTGTGTATATGTGCATTTAAAGTGCCACAGTTTGGAATTTTCTCCCTTTGTGGGTCCTCTCTAGCACTCTTTGGCTTCTTTGCTACATTTGTGTGTTACGGGGTTGAACGCAAGTGAAATTGTTGCAATTTAATAGCATGATTGGAATTGTAGTAGTCACTGGCTGGAAAGAACAAAGGATTTGCGGCCGCGAAGTTCCACTTTCCATGTCCTGTAGGCTTTTTTCGCTCCAAACCCGTAGATCGGCAGCGACCTGCTTTACGGGGCAAATTTAATAGCAGGAAATCTTACTGGCTACATTACGAGCTACGGTTTAACACGTAAGGGGAATTTAATACGGCTGTAAGTAAAGCAAATTATCAATTATTTATAATTTTCTCCAGGTCCTCCAGTGATTTGCACCTTTTTATTTCTTTTTATATTTAGATACTATTTTTTTTATATTAAATGAAGCATTTTGAGAATAAAAAAAAAAATTAAATATGATATTACAAACATTTACTAGAAGATCAAAGTGAAAGAAATGAAATGTCATGGGCGTGTATGAAATTGATTGGGTTCTTTATGAACCATTCAAAAATTCTAGAACATACAAAGCATCAAATGCTAGTCCTTCTAGACCTCAACATTCAGTTATTGGCATATTTAAGGTTTAATTACTTGTAAAAATGTAAATCATGTCCTACAAAGCATGTCGCCAAGTAATAGTCTAAGTAAAGAGGTTGGGTTTCCTGTTCAAAGTAAATAAATGTATATATCAATAGTTTTATAATTTAGCTTTAGCATAAAAATGGAAATCTTTAAGAATCTAACAGACTGTTATCCATAATCCCCAATAACAGTTTCCATGCCATACTTGTGCATTTCCATATATTCAATGGGACCACTAATGTATACAATTAGGAAGTTAGTGACTAACTTGATATATTTCTGTGGTTTTCTTCTGAGGAATAATTTAAATTTACACATTGTCCACTTCTGTGAATAATAATAATTTACTCAATGCCAACTTTCTGCTCACGACCAATGTATTTATCTCCTTGTATCACTCCTTATCACTTATTACAAATAAGTTGTCAATGTTCTATCTACAAATTGTGTAGCTATGTCCCAAAATAACTGGAAAAAAAATCCCCTTTACAGCCTTTTCTACTCTAGGCCCCATTAACTACATTTATTGCTTGCCATTTACTTATTTGGGACATCAATTGTATGTGGCCAAAAGACAATCATCCATAATAGGACTTGTCCAGCACAAGTATTGTTTTGATATCATTTTTTTATTGTTTAGTCGTTTCCGACTCTCCATGACCTCATGGACCCTAACACATCAGCACATCTTTATGTCCATGGTTATGCTGATCCACTTGGTATTCATTGAAGATGCTTGCGTGGGTTGCCAGTTCCTTCCAGTGGGCCACAGCATACAGCTCCTGGTATTCCATCCAAGTACTGACCAGGCCCAACCTTGCTCGTCTTCAAGGTAGTGTTGACCTCTTAGTTCCCTGACTTGGAATCAAACCCAGGTCGACAGCAGTGAAACCACTAAATCTTAACCACTGAGCCACCAGGGAACCACTATCATCATTACTTACTACTAATATGAATAATAAAATATTATATACCAAATGTATCTAGGTGTTTTCCATGCCATTTTATTATATAGCAGTTTGAGCTTTTTACTCTTTATTGGTTATTTCTTTATTATGTGCATCCATTTAGGATGGTGTGGAAGTGGGACTTTTTGTCCAAAGTATGTTAGCAGCTAATAAGGATGCAATAAAAGATTTATGTAAAACAAAAATTGAATGTGATAGCCATAACAAATAAACTAAAAAGCCATGTAAATAAAAAAATGAATGAGTAATTATCATCTTAAATCTTGTGATAAATAAATCTTGGCCCTGTCTGTCAGTTTATGATAGGCAATTAAATTAATTCCATTTGGATTTCAAGTAATCCAAGAATTATTCATACCATCAACATCATATGGCTTCTCAACACTAAACTCCGATCCAAGGTTGTACAAAAAATATTTAAATTCATGCAATCCCAAAGGTCTTCAGCTTCCATTTAACATCTGAATATATAAGAAAACATACCAAATTAGTCTTCAAATTTAGCTATTACTATGGATACCACTGCTTAAAACAAGATACCATTATAGCAGGCCCTATGCATTTATATTCTCGTTTCTGTAAATGAGTTCAAAAACAAAATATATATAAAACAGTTAAAAAAAAGCAATCTACGCTTCATTTAGGGTTTAATTTGTAAAGAATTAGCTGCCATTAGTTAAAGGAAAAAAAATACTTCACTGAGCTAAATTAATGTTAAATAGGAAAAATTGCATGTGCTGGTAAGATGGTACTTTATTGATTAAAAAGCAATGACTGTGAAACTAAGCTTGACCTATGGAGCAAAATAATTTTCCCGCACATGTAGTTTATTCTGCAATCCATTTTAATCATCGCTAATTATATTAGCTTCCATTCAAAAGTGTTTATCTTCAATGGAAGTAAGAACATCCAAATGTGACGTTCAGTGGCTTTGACCCTGTGAAACGCGTTAACTGTATTAGATGTGTCTTCTACAGTTTGTGAGATGTTAGAAGTTACGTACATGATTTATGAAGAGAACTTTGTGCCGGCTATTGATGTGCGCCAGGTATATTTGTCTTCATTGGTCGACATTGAGGAATATAATTCAGAGCCTCAGGATATCCCCTGTACAACTATTAGATTTTATAGAAATGTACCATATAATTTGCAATTTTAATTCTTGGGACAGCATCAAAAAGCGGCAATAGCTGTTTGGAGTCAATCACTGTAATACTTATTTCAGGACAGGTTTGCAGTTCTTATTGTGGAGTAAATTCATGGGATTATTTTATACCTAGTGATGCAACGGACTAACTGATGGTTTTATAGTGGAATTTATACTTCTGGTTCAATAGATTCCAACTTATATTATTCAAATTAATATTATAGATTTCAACCTTGTTAATAATTTAATGGGGATGATTTAGAGCCACTATAAGTCTTTCAATACAATATGACATCTTTAAAGGGCCATTTTCCTCACTGTAAGTGCTCTTCATGGTGTGAAAGAACATAAGATTGTTTATTAAAATTATGTATCTTTTTAACTATACTAACAACAGCTAAGAAATCAAAAGTTTTAAGTCTGTTTACATAAAGTGTAGCCTGCAACTGACTGTTGTGAGGACGGTGATTGATAGCAGCTTCTCCTTGCACTCGGGAATGCACAGAAAAGTGAATTCATAACGGACCTGTTTAGGTGATTCCAGCATTCCATGCTCTGCACAGATAACCTCTGCTTTTCTTTTGCTCACTACACGTACCTGTAGCTTGTGTCTGGCTAGGGGCATGCCAGTGACTCATGTAAACACAGATTTAATGTATTTTATTTGTTAGTGAAAAATTCACATATTTCAAAAATTCTAAAAGTATTTCAACATGCTTTTAGGAAATCTTAACTGTGATGTGGTCCAAATTGTACTGAATTAAGTGGCCCTTTAATCGTGAATAGATTAGGTGCCATAAAACCAGGGCCAGAATTGTTTCTGCTGCCCTAATCTCATTCAGTCTAGATTGAAGAGGAATGAAAGACATAAAGGTATGTGGACAATGAGAAAGGAAAGAAGGAGAAAACCCAAATAGAGAGCAAAGAAGAGATAGGGGATACAATACTTTGTGAAAGGTGAAGAGAGAGGGGGGTGATGAAAAAGAAAGAGCATGAAATAGAGCAAGAGAGGGGGAAAAACTTGAAATGAGGAAGGCATATTGCAAAAGGATTGTGGAAAAGGGAATAGAGATGTAAATAGAGGATGATAGTGATATTGGTTATTTTGGAAGTCTATTCCAGAGTAAAACAGAGAACACTGTGCATTTTATATGCCAACTGGGATTTTTCCTGGTGCGTGGGTGGCAGCAGTGTTAGTAGCAGAAAGGCGATGGGGCCGCTAGATGGCACAGTCGACATTTTATACAATTGCTAACCTTAAACGGTTACCCATACCCTAACCCTAACGCTATGAAGTTGAGTTCAATTTCAGATGAAATTCAAAAAATTCTGCAGTAACATTTTGGCTGCACCATCTCTGCCACTTCTAGCGGCCACCCAACAAGAAAGGTCACCCAACTGCACATAAATAGAGTATGAGCTCTGAAACCTACAGAATGGCAGTGGATAAATATTTTATGAGTCAAAATATGTTATTTCAATCCCTATACAGATTACTTTTGGAACAAAGTTAGGACCTCCTACTTATTTATTTTAACTGTATCAATTCAGCCAGTAGAGAGAGTAACTCATTGTCCAAAGAGCTCTATGATGAAGAGGACAAGACATGAGTGAACTTATTTGGTGCAGTGCCCTGACACACCCATAGGAGATAATTTTTCACCCATACAGATCTAATTTTTCATGCAAAAAAGATTTTTTTTATTCAGCATAGGCAAAGCCATAGTGTTAGTGTTTAATCTTAAACCATCATCGTTTAAACATTGACGAATCTACTTACACATTTTTATGTTTCAATTACTTACTGAAACAAATAAAGCAAGATGCAGATCGACGTTGTGCCCGCTTCAGTATGGCGATATCAATCATTTGCCGATGTGAGCACTTATTACAGAATGATGCTTTTAAGAAATGTATCTGTCTTGACAAAAATATTCTTCTATTGAGATAAAAGCTACTAACTAAACTTGTCAAAACTGGTTATCTAAAAGCTAAAATTCCAATCATATACTCCATCTTCAGTAAAGTCAGCTTGTCATATTTGCCTTTGTGAGCATTTCTGAGAAATAAATGCAGCGGTTAAAGAAAATTTGTTTTCATTACACACTTACGCTGTTGACACAGGAATCAGTTTAATATAAATTGAAGACGTTAACCACATGAAGCTGTCACATTCACAATAATGTCTGTCACACAGTGTGCAGTAATAAAACCTTAGTTTAAAGGGGACTTGGGAATTTGTTATCTCTTTTATTAAACCAGATTGTGGTATTGCCCATTTTGTGCTTTGTGATCTTTTTTAAATTCACAGAACAACCAAGAATTTTACTGTATGATGGAAACCTAAAGTTTAAGAGCATCATTTGGAAGGACAAAACCAATGAAACTATTTTTTTTATTAAAAACAAAATAAATGTTGATGTCACTGCTGAATCTTGTACTCATCCATGACACTTTGGTGCAGGTTGCAAGTGTGAGAGGGGTGTTTACATTTGTGCAGGTCCAGGCCTGCTATTAACCTTGCAAGCTGTCTGGTTCTGAGCATGTGCAGTGAAGTGTGTAAGTGTCAGGTTCCAATGGTCCAATTATTTAACAAACCCCCACCAACCCCATCCTTCACCCACCATCTCCACCCTTCCCCTCTCCTCCCTCCCCCACCATATTCGCCCTGCCTCACCCTCTACACCCTACCTTCTACACCCTCCCCTTACCCTCTACACCCTCACCCTACCTGCTACACCCTCCCCCTACCTGCTGCACCCTCCCCCTACCCGCTACACCCTCCCCCTACCCGCTATACCCTCCCCCTACCCTCCTTCCACTGTTCAGTAGGTAAGAATTGCCTGCAGGCTCAAAACAAATAAGAAGTGCTCAGATCAGACATACTTCACAAATGTGCAGTTTTTCCTAAAATCCAGTAATCCTTTAAGCAAAGATAGCAAACGTTCCAGTTTGGTATAAGTAGTAACACTTACTTTAATGTCATTTTAAAATGTATTTACTTACAATAAACTTTTATTGACATCATTTTTGCCTGTCAACAAAGTTACTTTATCAATTATTTTAAAAATTTGTATTTATTGCAGTAAACTTAACCAAATGCATTTCTAATTTACCCCCTCAAGTCTTATTTTGGGTTGAAGTGTAATCATTGCTAAATACTCCCTGTTAGTTTATGCATGATCAGAAAACTTGAGATACATACTGGACATTGTTCTCAGCCTCCATCTATTTGTTGCACACATATGTGTATTACTTTATTATTTTCTTTTCCCATTATATTTTCTATAGGCAACCCCATAGTTATGATAATTGCGTAAGAAAGGCTCACTATAGTTAGCCACTATAGTTAAAGGACCATTGTAGTTCAGGAAACACTTCAAATGTTTTTTTGAATGTAACAAACTAACACCATTAGCGTCTTTTTAATGACATATAAATATTTTTACAGATTATTTAAATTTTTGAACAATTATCAGGTGTGATAGTTGGGGATTAGGGAAAGAGGAAGAGGTAGAGGAAATATGGATTTGTAATAGCTTTTAGAATTCAACAAATACCTCATTCCCTTGCACATGTTTTATATCACAGCTGTGAAAAATGGCACCCTGTCTGCGGGGGAGGCTAGAGAAGTTAAGAATGTGCTCTTCTGGTGGCTTTTCAGAAGTAAGTGAAATGTACATTTTATATGACAATTACATTGAGGAGATTGAAATTGTTTATGTCACCTAGTTCAACCCTTTAAATTAGCTACATCTCAATCATAGAAAATATGTTAATTATATTTTATATTTTTTTAGCCACCTTCCTATTGAAACATACAAACACAGATCTGATGGCAGATAAACAAAAAAGGACTATCTAGTCTACCTATTCTATCTAGAAGTGGTCAGTCACAATGATTACTGTAAGCTGAAATGTAAATATCCCTCTCATACATGCAAAATTCACCAAACTAACATGGATGCCTCCAGTGACCAGTATAGACATTAAAATGTATTTTTCTAATTAAAAACTATCTTGAAGACATTTTCCTGCTCAAAAGTTTCAAACATATAGGGCCTCATTCTATTGCTACGTTTTGGAGATCTGGGCTCACAAATGGCAATCGCAAGCTACGCTGAATGTCAATTGCCATACGTTTGCACGCTCCGATTGGGCTACGTTCTGATAGCTACGATTCCTTGTAATTTCGTCAATCCCAGCTTACTTCCCTCAAAGCCTATGATCTTGCGCGGCCGCAAAAATTCACTAATCGCTATTCAATTGCTCTGATTATGCCGTAAATGGCGAAACGTAAACCACAGCTTATTTGTACCAAGAAGGTGTCGCAAAGGGCTTACTTACAAACCTTGGCACTTATTAAGCAAATAAAAAAGCAATCCAGTACTGTAAATGATGGGGAACACAATGGTTGACATTAGAATTAAAAGCACAACATTATCAAGCTTGCACATTGCCAAAATATAATACTTTATTTCATGTTTATTTTACATCAGATGTCCTTCGAGCTTCAACCTCCAAGCCCGTAGAACTTTGGAATCCAACCTCCATTTTTATTCTAAGTCCCACAAGCTTGAATAACGAGTTACAGGCTTGGAGGTCATTTAAGCCCGTAGGACTTTGGACAGAAATTAAACATGAAATAAAGTATTTGATTTTGGCGATGTGCGAGCTTGAGAATGTTGTGCTTTTAATCCTAGAGTCACCCAAAGTGTTCCCCATAAGTTTATATTAGCATTTACAGTGCTCCGAGTTTGCGGGCTTGAAACACTAGTTACGGCCTTGCGGACGCGATCATGTTCAAGCCAGCAAATGCTTACTGCCGATAGCATGGCGTGAAGGAGAGCTGACTTGCTCGCTCGGCCAGTTGAATAACAGCGTAAACGTAGGGCAACGCAAGGACGTAACCGGATAGCAGCAAATCAGCGATTTGCGATCGGGTTATGTCCCGAGAATACAATGAGGCCCGTAGTGTGTGATCAATTGAGCTGTCTATTGCATCACCAAATGAAATAAGGCACCCTCAATGGAGCCACTCCAAGAAGAAGGTCCTGCGATTGGAACTTGTCATATATACGTAAAGCATAATGAATAACTGAAAAAAAGCAATAGTATGTGACATGTTGCCTTAAAGACCTAATAAAACCATCATTAAATAAAATTCTACATTTTCAATCTCATAAATGCTATATACTGATTCATAATGCTCTTTCTCAACATGGATAAACCAATAATAACTATTTCTCTTTAGTTTGTATACATTTCCTAAGGACAGTTAATACTATAAGTGCTCTACATCAATGCTATAGAATATATTCAACCATAATGCGGCGTTATATGGGAGAGCAAATTGCTAACTAATAGCATTTTAACGGAAAACTTAATTTCATTTGAAGATGTTGAAGGCAGCTCCATTAGAAAACACTAATAAACTGGTAAACACAATTACAGAGTTTAGAACTAGCAATTGGCGCAACAAATATAAAATAAGGGATGTTGAACGTAATTAACTAAATATGCTTCGAAATGCAGCTGGAATTAAGATAATGCCAGTTGTAGAAGATCAATCAATGAAGAATTACTGTAGTCCAGATAACAAATTATCCTTATGTAGACTAATGGCTCTGCCTCTACTGCTAAAGGAAAAATAAATAAGAAATAAATTAAGGGCACTGTCACGATGATTTACGATGTAGACATCAATGTAAAACTTTCTGTCATATAAATCCTTTCTAGAGTAACCTAGTAATTTAAGATTTTTCTTCCAATTTGACTCTACTTTGAGTCCAGGAGCTAGCTCTGGGTGACCTTGTAAGGTCACTCCAGTTAAGCCGTATGTCTCAATTTTGTTCCATAATAGCCTAAAATAACTAGATTGAAAAATGGATAGACTCATGGCTATGTTCCAAGCTAGGCCTTTCAGCCTTCTTAGCTGTATGATTACTTTGTTGTACAAGAAATTCAGAATCTTTTTTTCTGAGTAGTTTACTTAAAACATTTCTATATAAAACGGTGTAGAAGGAACACAATTTTCACTGTTGAGCTGTTATTTTTCAGAGTTTGAGTTTAGTAGTTACAAATAAACAACCAGAAACTGAATTGTTTCTGTCTGTACCAGATCTTATATTATATTTTTTTATTCTGGTGAAGACAAATGAAGCAGAGATTCATGGGGGATGGTTCACTGCAAGAAAATGGAGGTAAACATTTCTGAGATTAGTCTAATCAGCTTAATTACTTCCTAAGACCTGTAACACCACCTACATGGCTGGATTTCCCATTAGGCCAACTAGGCAGCCGCCTAAGGGTGCTTCCCTGTGAGGGGTGCCACTTAAAAAAAAATGGTTCCTGGCTTAAAAAAAAATTTAATTATGCAGTTCATAAGCTGGCTACTAGGGAGTAATCACCCAGAACAAGAGAATTACAACAGGAAAAGGAACTTAAATGAACAGAAAATGCAAAAATGGGTCCCTGCAAAACTTGCATACTCTTGCATATACTTCACTGCCCAGGGGCTCCAAAAAGGTAGATCTGGCCCTGGTCATCTGGTTCTAGATTGAAAACCATATAGGCAAATTTCACGGAATAATGAGTAATTATTGGCAATCATTACACTAATAACAGTCCATTATTTGGTAGGGGAGTCAGAAAATCTAAGTAATATAGTGTAAGAAAATGCAATGTTCAAAGGTAACATTAAATTGATAAAGCCCATATTATTACCTATTGTTTTAAATTTTACCATATATGGAACCTTCATTATGTCCCTTTAAGGATGATCTATCATGTTACTTTAGTGGAAGGTAATATACATATCGACTTCTGGATCGCCAACTTGTTGTGTACCTCAATGAAGCTGGGAGCTATACCATGTAGGGTCACCAAAGATGGGAGAGAGGTTAGACAAATGGTGGTCCTGACAACCCACTCCAGATTCTTTGCCATGAAAACCTTATGGATTAGCACAAGCAGACACAAGATGTGTATGGCATGCTGCGGTCCATAGAGTCACACAGAGAGTCGGATTGAACGACAATACACATACATGTGTAATGCTTTTTTTATTTACAATGTTGGTGTTTAAAATGTCTTTTGATACTCTGCCAGCTTATGACATCAAAAGTGAGGTCACATGACCAATTTCACAAAAGCTGTTTGATTCAGCGGGCACATTTGATACAGAGGAAGCCATAGTTGATATGGTTATGGATTGCGAGAGCGAAGCCTTTGTGGGCAGATTACATATATCTATTATCTCTACATAGCACCCAGTCACATTTAGCATCCATCCCTACATAGTACCTAGTTCCTTATCAGCAGCCATCCCTTCTCTGCACCTATCTCTCCTAGAACCCATCCCTATCTCCTTTAATGCCCCTCACAGATCCCATTCCCCCTGTACTTTGTTGTCATCCAGCCCTCGTTCTCTCACCCCTTCCCTGATACTCATCCCCACTATGACAAATACATATTAATGTTCCAGTTGGACCCTGTGGATAAAGACAAACACAAAACTCTTTCCAGAACTCTCATACACTGAATACTTATTTTTATTATTATTTTTGTATTACAAAAGTTTGTTAATTTGACTATATTTGTTCACTCACACATCTGAACAAAAATATATTCTAAAAATTAGCATTAGCATATTTTAATATTCATATTTTCCAATGCTTTGTCATTTCTAATTTTAAACCTCTCATGAAAATCTCTGAAATAAAGTTTAGTTATATTAGTATACCAAAAAAGTGCACATCTAAAAAGTTTAAGTTCTTACATACTGGACATTTAAACACTTATTACTGAATATAGTGGTGTTTTTGTGAGATACAGCTCATTTTGATACAGCGATGACATGCTTAAATATTATGTTTCTGCTAATTACATAAAAATTAAAAATTTTGGATGCAAATAAACTGGCTCAGATGTGATATGCAATGTATTTAATTATAATATGGTTAATAAATCATATTTAGAGAGAGAGAGATGGACACAGAGTAAGACAGCCCTGAGAGAGAGAGAGATAGACACAGATGTTCAGTTGTGTCTGACTCTCTGTGACCCTAAGGACCTCAGCAAGCCAGGCATCTCTTGTGTCTGGTTGTGCAAGTTCATAAGGTTTTCATGGCAAAGAAATTTGAGTGGGTTGCCAGTTCTTTCTCCAGTGGACCATGATTTGTCTGACCTCTCTGCTATGACCTGCCCATCTTTGGTGACCCTACAGGGTATAGCTCACAGCTTCATTGAGGAACACAAGCCCCTTCACCATGCAAGGTATCGACCCAGAAGGAGATTTAAAGGATAAATACGGTAATGGAAAATATGCCCATTGAAGAATGTAAAAACAATAATACAGATTTTAATTTATTAGTTGTTATATATTAGTTTTTCTATTATGCTGCTGTGGAATCTACCATGTCCTCTACATACAAACATAGATCTTATGGCAGATAACAAACAAAAAGCATTATCTTGCCTGTCAATTATATCTACCTTACAAATGTGGGATATTTACACCTTAGAAATATCTTAATGCCTATGCTAAGAATGCGTGAATTAATTTACTGTGCTTGACCCTACCACTTCAATAGCAAGGCTATCCACTACACACGCTAAAGAACCGGCCCCACACAGATGAGAGGCAGTAACCTTGAAATGGCTGTACGTGGGTGGGATTCCTGGCTTGTGCATAATCCAACCTTAGCTTTGCTCAAAGCTGTTTGATACAACAGGCATATGCTTAAGGGAAGCCATGTTTGAAATTGTAATAGATTTCAAGAGCAAAGCCTTGAAGGGAGAGAGAGAGAGATGGAGAGAGAGAGAGATGGAGAGAGATGGAGAGAGAGAGAGATGGAGAGAGAGAGATGGAGAGAGAGAGAGAGAGTGAGAGAGAGAGATGGAGAGAGAGAGAGACATGGAGAGAGAGAGATGGAGAGAGAGAGATGGAGAGAGAGAGAGAGATGGAGAGAGAGAGAGAGATGGAGAGAGAGAGAGAGAGAGATGGAGAGAGAGAGAGAGAGATGGAGAGAGAGCGATGGAGAGAGAGATGGAGAGAGAGAGATGGAGAGAGAAAGAGAGAGAGAGATGGAGAGAGAGAGATGGACATAGAGTAAGACAGCCCAGAGAGAGAGAGCTAGACACAGAGTGAAACAGCAGAGAGAGAGAGAGAGAGAGACTCCAGAAGCTGAGAATGTGCTTTTCAGAAGTAAGTAAAATGTACATTTTATATGACAATTAAATGGAGGAGATTAACTTTATTTAAGTGACCTAGATCCTTTTGGTTGGCTACTTTGTCATGGTGAAGGGCTCTGTCCATAGGGTCACGGGAGTCAGACACGACTGAACGACTAAGATACCAACTGGATGGATTAAAGCTGGAAATTTGTACTAAAAATGTTTTTAATACCATCTTAGAAGCTTCAAGACTGATCCAAACAATGGTGCCTCAATATATTATTCTACACAGTACAACAAATATAGAAAAACAGAATTTGTCGTCAACAAGGTAAAAGGCCATAATTGCAATATATAAAATAAAACCAGTCTTGGGGAGGTATCCGTTGAATAGAATAAAGCACTGATAGCGCGCCCGCGTTTGTTACAGTCACAGACAATCAAAGACAGTTACAGTAAATTACACCCTTTAGTTCTATGATAGAAAATTGCCACTGTAAACAATTGGATCTCTTTGTATTATCACTAAACCAAAAACTACAAACACAGAAAACCCTTCAATTAGAAAAATGAATACACAGAGAAAGCACAGCATGTGCAAGTATACTTTATCAATCCAATACAAACCCATTTTTTTTGCAAATGATGACATTATTAGATGAACTGTAACTAAACGACGGTGGATAAATGTAGTTTCGTCTATTATGCCTTCGCACCATATTGAAGGAATTTCAATATAACTGTCTAAATGATATATTCTACATTTTATAAGAAAAATACATGGTAATGCTATTCTTTTAATATATAATTATAATGTAAGAGATATGTCAAATGCTATTAAAATGTTATTTAACGCTGAGCCATTAAATTAGGTATATCCATTAAAATGATTACTGTAGTTTGGGAACAGTGTCTCATTGTGGGCCTATAAACACGCAAATAAATTATATAAATTATGTTTTACTTTATGTGGCCCTATACTATTGCCCAATTCATAAACTCACTTAAAATTACTCTTAATATTGCCAGAGATTCTATTAGCTACTCGCAATCTGATTACGAGTTATGCGCACACATTCACTACAAACCAGCCAAAGACACAAAACCAGCCATAGAACTCCATTGGTTTTAGCACAGCTTGTATATTACGAGCGCTAAAAAATGAAAGTTACACAAAATTGATATTCTATAAGACCCGTAGCTCGCAAATGAAGTCAAATTTGCAAATTAAGAAAGTATTACGAGGACTAAATAGGAATCACAGGGGCTTTTTCAAACACTTATTAGAGCTGTAACAGCAATTAAACACACAATACTGTACTTTATAAGCATGGGAAAGCATTATAATTAATTGCACAACAGTCTCAAAGCCACAAGTGTAAGTGTAATGCAATTCTGATAAGACGGTCATCATAAAATTAAAAGGGCCGGTTTTAAAAATGTTAAAATCTTTTGTCTCTGAGTACTGTAAATGTTAAAATAATATTATTAAAACTCTGGGCAAGCAGCTTTTTTTCCAACGTCATCTGCTTACTAAGTTTATGAAGCTATATGAAGAAGAAGTAAAAAGTCAATACCTCTAAACCAGGGGTGGGCAAGTTTGGCCCTGGAGAGCCACACACAGGCCTGGATTTGAGGATATCCTTGCTTGATTCACTAAAATGGAATCCTCAAATGCAGGCCTGAGTGTGCGGCCCTCCAGGAATGAACTTGCACACCACTGCTCTAATCAGACCTGCACGCAAGCCAGTCTAAATATAACATTTTTTACAAATGAGGGCCCTGATAGTAGTTTGAATTGAGATTACATATATATTACTGCTCATTGGCTGAGAGCGGCAAGCCCCAGATCAATTAAAGGCGTAACACATCCCGCTTATATCAAACATATATTGCATTGATTCATTCTATACAAATACAGATTTATTTTACTAAACAAAATTAATTTCCACAAACCCAGAGGTGCCTACATAGGCACAGTGTACCTACCAATAGAAACACTACATTTGGGTATGGATTTTAACCCTAGACTAACCTTCAAGCCAACAGCAGCACGGTGCACATGTGGGAGGAAGCAGGAGGAGCCAGAGACTGCTCTGTAGATCTCTGCATCGTGCTGTAGCTTAAAAGTTAGTACAGCATTTTAATCCGTACCCAAATGCAGTGTTTCTATTGGTAGGTATCAGGTGCCTATGTAAGCAGCTCTGGGGGTGTGGAAAGCAAGTTTTATTTTTAAATAAAATAACTTTGTATATGTATAGAATGACTCAATGCAATGTGTGTTTCTAATATAAGCAGCCTGTGTTACCTTTAAATACCCTCTTTCAGGAAAAAAAAAAATTCAATGTCCCTTTAACAAAGTTTTATTTCTATTTTATTTTTGTACATTTGTCTTATTCTTTTATCCACATCTTTACTTTTGTTGTGGGCCGTGGAGATGTTGCTACATAACCATTTATTTAGTCCTCGGTACACAATGGAATGTTCTCTTTTGTTTAATGGAACCTTTGCAAGTATAAGGTCACTCAATAATACACCCATGGAACACGCCAGCGCTATATATTAATTCTATCCATTTTCACATTTCTGGTCATGCCTTTCGTTTTCTTTTTAACCTGACCAATGGATTTTGCCTCTCAGTCGCTTGATTACTCTGATAACCTCAATCAAAAGGCAATTACCCAGCGAGGGCACAAGGTAATTATTCCCATCAAGGAAAGATTGAAAGCACCTGAAAAGAAAGCTGCAATTCTCTAAGCAATGACATTATTGGTAGAAAATTACCACTTGTAATGTCAAATTCCTGACAAAAAAAAGCAGATTTATTTGCAGGATATTTCTTGGTGGGGGTCAGAATACAGTAATAAGATTTTAAACTTAATAAATATATTTGCATGCTGTTTCCATCATCATTTTTCTTTTATTAACTAAGGGGTGGTGTTAGTATTTGCATGGCTGGAAAGTGGTGCATTGCTGCATTACATATTGTGATTGAGAACAGAAATGCGTCCTCGATAAGCACTTTGATGCTGATTGATGAGCAGCATATCCAATGTACACATAAAGGGACTCTATCACCCCAAAATCAAGTTGTTGTTTTTAGGTTATTCTTAACAGGAAAAACTGGCTATATGTTGTGTTATCCATTTTTTTCTAAATTGGCTCAATCTTGGGAAATTCCATGCTGTTATTGATGTATATACAAATTAGTCATATTATTGGCTGATTTGATGTAGTAATTAGGATTACAGTCTGCCTGTCTGTCTCTGTAGTGGCCAAAATAAAGACCAGCAATGTTATCTGGAATTTTAGTTAATTAGTAAATGTTCTGCTTTAATACACTAATTAGGATTAGAGTCTATTTGTCTGCCAAATAACATTTTAGTTCTTATTTTAGCCACCACAGAGTCAAGTTGGGCCCTTCTCCCAGCATTATCAAGTACTCATTAGCATACAGGAGCTGCAACATCAATTCTAAATATTTCAGAAATGATTTACTGTAGATAAAAACTGCTAGTACAATGAATAGTCCATTTTTTATGGTCTTTATCAAATGCCCAACAGGACATTGATTTAATTTGAAAGTGTTTAAGTACATGAAACGCGTCGGTCTGTTTGTGGCACATTATTTCCTTCCTTGGAGTGTTGCTGCTGGAGTGTTTAATTAGTTTAAGGAAAAATGTAGGTTTTATGAAAGGTGCCCAGTCTATTGTTTAAACTGAAGACAACAGACCCAAATCCATAATGGATAATTATTTGTAATGATCTTTGATTAACATGTTTGATGGTGGATTAGAAAGGCTGACTGAAGGATAAAGTACTAATTATCTGCTGGATTGTCTATGAGTTGAATACAGTATTATATGTAATATAATATATAGTGGATAAGATTATGATACTGGAAGACAGTATTGTTTCCTGTTCTGTGGGAGCGAAATGCCCACATGTGCTAGGGACTGCAGTGGGGCTCAACCAGCTAATGCCAAATTAAATTAGCTATGACCTCCTGATTGCCTTGTTTTATATGGTTATGTTTAATAGTGTTTCACTATACAGAAAATACTTGGAAGTGTCAATCAGAAATTGTTGGTTTGTACTCCTTCATCTCTAATGATCATTTACCAAGTGTTATACATCTCTTTAAAAGTTCACTTCATTCAACACAATTTGGACCACATCACAGTAAAGATCTCCTAAAAGCATGTTGAAATATTTTTACAATTTTTTAAATGTGTTCATTTTCACTGAGAAATCAAATCAAAACTGTATTTACATGTGTAACTGACTTCCTGCAGCTAAAGCTATAGTGAGCAAAAGAAAAAAAAGAGTTTAACCCTTAACAAATCCATCTATGCAGAGCATGGAATGCTGGAATCACCTAAACAGGTCAGTTGCGGGTTAAATTTTCAGTGCAGTTCTGAGTGCCGGGAAAACTGCTATCAATCACACCACGCACTCAACTATCTGTTATTACTCATGAAACAGCCAGTAGGCAGGATAGACTTTGTATGTAAATAAGTTTAAAGCTTTAGATATTTTAGCTATTATTAGTGTAATTAAAAATAGATAATTTTAACATATAATCTTGTGCTCTTTCACACCATGCAGAGTACTTAGAGTGCGGTAAATTGCCTTTTTTAGGGGTGTTATTCCGTAGAATCCTGAGGCAGCTCAAGCCAACTAATGTAGGGACAACCCATTCTACTTTACAGAAAGGGTAGTAAGTAATTGTAACAATCTTCCTATGGAAGCAGTAAGGACAAGCATAGTAAAATAATTCAAACATATCAGGAATAAGCTATACTTTCAGATAGATAAAATGGGCAGACTACATTGGTCTTTTGGTTCTTATATAACATTGCATGTTGCTTAGTACTATAGACTAGATAACGGGAAAAGTATTTTTAGAAAGGAAAAAAAAAAACACACTTTCATTTAATATATACAATTACATGCTGTATTGGGAACTGCCGTTGTTGTTTTTGTTATATAAGATTATTATTAATAACCTTTATTTGTAATGTGCCAAGATATTCCGTAGCGCTTTACAGGGGTTATGTAGAAGGCAAAAAATATTTTACAAACAATGGAGTGCCCTGTCCAGGGGTGTAGGAACAGGGGTGATAGGGGAACAAACCTCAAATTAAATGAATAGGGGACAAAAAGAATAGCAAAATTAAATTTAATCATGCACTACCATATACTATATTTGGCAACTATGGCTATGAAGCAGTATATATATATATATATATATATATATATATATATATATATATATATATATATATATATATATATATATATATATATATATATATATATCTTAAACTCCTGATTATCCGTCACTCAACTAACCGGAACTCTCAAAAATAAACTCCTGCGAAACCGGCATAACCGACACTATTCGGCAGTCCGAGACTGCAAAAAAAATAAATAAAAACAAACTTTTTTCTAATTACTTTTTCTGGGCCTAAATGTCCCAGTTTAGGTGATATTAAGAGAAATTTTGAAACAAGTTTTTGAGGGGTACTGCAGCAATGCCCCCCTCCCCCCAGAGTAGGGCCCTGGTGCATTGCACTGAGTGCACTGGCAATAGATCCACTCCTGCTTCCTGTCCTGGGAGTACAGTTGAATTACCCCCCTCCAAGATTTTGTGTGCTTAGTGCTTACCCTAAGGCACCTTACAAGACTGAAACCTTGCAAACTTATTATCATTTCCTGTTCATGCTGTTGTTTTGACGTACTGTACACTTAGTGTGAAAAATGCAAAAACAAATAGAAAGGGACTAGTTTTAAGCAAAGACATCATTATTCAACTTTATTGAACGCAGATAGGAAGTTACTTGGCAGTAATAGGATTAGCAATTCAATGTATCTCTGAATACAATGCAAGCTGATAAGAACAGTTCCAAGGTATTTGCTCTGCCCTTATCACCAGCCTTCAGGAGAAAGTCTGAGCAAGCAATGCATTGTGGCTTGAGAAAGTTTGTGCAACAAGGTTACACCAAAGTAAAGGCTGCATGCAAACATTATCATGGAAACATTGCACATTCCTCATTCTCACCGTCCATCACCAGCACATTTTCAGAGGCCAGCAGTCTGCCTGCAGATGCAGTGCAATATATTGAAATCTGTTTGTATATGCACCGAAATGTCTATATGTGATGATATTTATGTCTGTAAGTGCATTTAACACTCTCTTACATACCATCACATATATAGTTGTGGTAATTGCGAATGTTGGTCACGCATTGTTAAAAGTTACGGGCATGTGCATGCGCAATGAGCGCCAAAATTGCTCATTGCGCGTGTCGCAATGAACGATGTAGGCACTCTTTGCGAGGCTCGCACCACTTTGCTGCAATGATCACCGAAGGCGCTCATTGCAGGCCTCACAATTGCAGCCTTTTTATGGTGCCTCAAAGGGTCCTCTCTTCCGCCATAGCTCTAATTTGCCCGAGGACGCTCCAACGATGGAGGATGGAAACAGGAAAAAGGATCAAAACGAGGCCGAAGCGCATAACACTTAGCCGAACATCGCCAGCCACGCAGTACTTTGAAAATACGAGCAACATCGCTCATGAGAAACGCAAAATTTGGAAAATAAAACCAACGATACACAGCGCGAGGCACGCAACACTAAAAAAGGATAGATAGGCGCTCAACGGGAGCCATGCAAAAAAAATTCAGGGACAGAGAGGAGAAAGACACCTGAGGAGGGTGAAAGAGACACAGGGTGGAAAGAGACATAGGGGTAAAAAAGGGGGGAGAGACACGGGGGTGAGAGAGGGGGAAGAGAGACACAGGGGAGGAATATAAGGGGGGAAAAGAGGGGGGAGGGAGGAAGGGGAAAAAGATACATGGAAAGGAGAGGGGGGAATTAGACACAGGGATCAGAGACTGGGGAGATTCTCGCAATGAGCGACAAAGGCGATCAGTGCGTAGCCAAAGCCGCTCAGCGCAAGGCACGAAAGTGGCAGGTTTGACAATGTCTGCAATGAGCGCTCATTGCAGGGCTCGCAATGAGTGCCTTTGGCCCCCAAGTTAGAGGAGGGAGATACATTGTGTGGCAAACAGCATTGCCAGCCTTCAAATTTTATTGCTGTCATTTTTGACAGGCAAGTCGCTAGTATATACATAAACACACATAAACACATGATTTGAGAAACAGAAAAGAGAGAGGAGGAGCTGCAAGTGGAGGGGCACAAATCTGAATGGCTTAGGGCATAAGAAAACCTAAATATGCCCATGTCTATCATCTTTTCCTTAATACAAAATAATGCAGATTACACAGTGGGAACAGCACAAGAGTTTAATGGAGGACTGTACAATAAAAGCTATACATATCTGAAACGTTGAATCTTAATAAGCTTAATTACACAGGGATAATATATTTTGTTATTTTTGTACTAAAACTAAATCTTTAAAGAATACCTAAATGCGAACACGTACAGTAGTAAAGAAGTGAATATTTTAAAACATAAAAAAATGTTACTGGTTAAAGGTTAAACAAATACCTCTGATAATGTGTACTTTTGCATATCCTTCTGATTAAGGGATGCTACAGCCAGGGGCGTAGGAACTAGGGGAGGGGGGAGCAAATCCGCCCAGATTATATGAACAGGGGACACAAAAAATAGCAAAATTAAACGTAATCATGCATTACCAGATTTGGCCACCGCTATGGAGCAGTATGTGTTCCCCATGAAAGTTTTAAAACATAATTTATATTTATACACAATAATATAAATAATATACCCATTGTTAGGTTTGTAGGGGTACAAGAGGCTTTTCCCAGGAGGCTATCCTATTTTTTTTGTGACCAGTGGCCTGCAGTGGTCATGGTATGGAAGTAGATGAAGACACCAATCAGGACAGATTCCTGATCAGTTCCTCTCCCATCCCCTGGACACATGATAGGAGGTGGAAAGAAGCATATCCATCAACGTCTGAAACATGAAACTTCAAATGTAAGTGTAAAAAGTTACATTGAAGTTTTTCAGTGAATGCTGAGTTTATTGCTAATCAACTACAAAGAAAAAAATTCAACTCTGTTATACAAGTTCTTTTAAAACACTTGTTTAACACTTGTTGCAAAAAAAACCCACTGATTTCCCCTGAGTTCCTGTTAAAAAAAAAGCTCTGATTCATGTGCATGGCACCAAATTGAGTTTTTAATATATTTTGTCGCCTTATAAGCACTGGCACTTTCATTGACATTGTTTTCTTACTTCAAGCAATAAAGTAAATGCTAGTTCAATTGCTAATAACTTTATACAATTTATAAGTGTTCCAAACTGCATGTTGATTGCAATTATTATGCAACAGATTTCCTAAAGTGTCCAACCTATCTTGCAGCCTAAATGTATTAATGGCTCTTTAATTGGTAAGAAAAAAACTAAACAAATTATAGCTATACCCTAATTGCTTCAACAAAAAAAAGAAAGAATCTCCCAAAATTGATTCCCAATTTTCTGCATGATTGTTTACTCTTATCTATAATCTATTTTTTATATCACACTCCCTCATTTCGCCTCACTAGTAACGTATTAGGCTATTACTGCCTTCATTAAGTATCTTGGATAAACTCCTATTAAATTAAAAAATATATATATATACTGTACAATGTAAAATTAATTTTTCCAGGAACTATTTAGATGCAGTTAGTTTACATATTTTTCACTTATGTCTGCTGTTTTTGTTAACTATTGTTTATAAAATGATCAGGTATCAGAAATGGACTTTGGATGTAGATAAGAAAGACTTCCAGTTTGAAGTGCAATTAAAAGTAAAATTCAACAGGAGTGCAATTCCTAATGGCACACCCATCATCCATTATGAGAACTCGATAGGTCCAATATGGAAGCCCCCAGACACAAGCAGATTCTGCTAAAATTAAGTTTTTTAATAAATATGATTTTAAACTTCTGGCTTACAACCTGCTGAACTTGTTCCTTTAATACATATCTATATATTTTTTTCTAAACTGTAGTGGTCCTTTAGCTATTTTAAAAAAGTGTCTAGTGAAAATTCTCGGAATCTGGAAGTGATGAAACTCAAAAAAAAGAATCAGCGATCTTGAAGATCAAAGAGAAGATGACAACGATAGAGCTTGTCAAAATAGCCTCTGAATTAGAAACCTTCCTGAAGAAGTCAGCAATGATCTACTATGGGAAAAGGTCCATCAACTCTTTAAATAACTTCTTCCCGACACAACAAATTCCTCTTGGTGGATCACATCCACAGTCTCCTGAGAACCCCCAAAATTTGAAAAGCTATAGCAAGAGATGTAATTTTGTTGTAGCATCGGTCAACCTCAACTCTCTGTCACCACATGGTCGCAACATGCCAGGAACATCTTTATGTCCATGGTCATGCTGATCCACTGTGCTTTCATGGCAGAGATACTGGAGTGGGTTGCCAGTTCCTTTTCCAGTGGCCACAACATACAGCTCTTGGTATTCCAAGGTGGTCTCCCACCCAAGTACTGAACAAGCCAACCCTGCTTGGCTTCAGGGTGGTGTGACCTTTTGGTTCCCTGACTGGAATCAAACCCAGGTTGAAGTGGTGAAAGCACCGAATCCTACCCACTGGACCAACAGGGAACCCAACGTAATGCATTTGATTCCTCCAAATTTTCCAAGATTTTTCACCAAGAACACTCACGTGTAGGTGTGAATGGAAAGACATTATGTATAACCTTGGAAGAAATGGTAACAGATATGCATGGGGGCACCCATTCCGCCTTATCTCTTTCCAAATTGGTCAAACTCACATACTTTGATAGGTCGAACAGAAAACAACTTTTCCTTATCGCTTACAAACTGACCTCAGTTTCAAAGACCATGAAAGTGGAACCTCATCCACTCAGGACCCCTCAGGTAGATACATGGAATTTTTTAGACCGTTAAATGATACTTCAACATGTATAAGGCAATTAATAGATCTTTAACACCATTGATACATTAAAATGACCAACCTCCCTTGAAGAAAAGTAAAAGTAATCTCCTCGTTTATGAACAACACAATGAAATGAGCTCAGAAACAATTCAAACAAAACCTGAACTCATCAAGAATATAAAAGATAATACATTAGAGGCAAACAAATGCAATAAGGATATACAGACATTAGAGCTTTGAAGATGGTAGCTTGTATATTCTAAACATATCACATATTTTACTTCCATTGCATGAAATAGCGTTTAAGAAAAAAAAATATAATTTTGATTAGGACTTACCCTCAAATATTTCAGGAGCAATAAGATTCCTGCAGCAAATTGTACATCCAATGTTGAGAACTTGTTTTATATCCAATCTAGAAAAGGAAAATGTGCAAGATTAGAAGCCTGGCATAGTGATTATTTAACATTTCACTTTTGAAAGTAAATCTTCACAGCACTGTCATCACTTCAGTCCCATTATCGTAGCACCGCATAGGATTTACACTTTCAGTGTAGAAGTAAATCAAAACTATAAATCAGCTGAAAACTTGCTAACTCTTTATTCAGTTTTTTTTTTTTACTTAAAATTGTAGTTCACTCAAGATCTTGAAACACAGACTTTTTTTTAAAGATTGCTAGTAAAAAAAAACTTTGAGTTACACCATATGAAGACGATAAATGTAGGTAAGTATTTTTTTAAACAATGGGCCAGATGTACTAAAGTGTGAAACCATGTCCTACAGCGAAGGTCTGACATCTTTATGAGCTTTATAAACCTCACACCACCATACCTCGGTAACATAATGTTTATTTAAACCTCGAAACCTTCCAATTGAACTCACTTTAAATTAATAGAGGTTCTAAAGATGGTATAATTTAAAATTGTATATAACAGTTACTTAAACAGTTGCATGTTTACTTTTTTCTATATTAAACTTAGCTGTCAAAATGGGAAACATCAATGATAGCTTACTGTAGGACAGTGGTAGTCAACCTGGTACGTACAGCCCACTAGTGGGCGATTCAAGCTTTCATGGTGGGCAGTAGGGTAATTGCTAGGTGGCTTCACTGACAAGTGACATCACATGCCGGAGACCCGCAGCACCATGCTTGGCTGGTTGGAGAGCTGGTGAGAAAGCCTAGGGACAGTAGTCAGGACCGGATCACTATCTAATAAGTACAGGGCAATACATAGCTAGGGTCACATTATTTATGTAATTAGAAACGAGAGCGGGTAAATTGAGTTTCTGTGGTAGGTATTAAAAGGTTGCTGTAGAGAAGGCATTTAAAAAATTCATAATGCATTTATTATTACCTATAATTTATTAATTATAGCACATTTCAAACCTCCATGGTGTCTCTAAGACTATATAAAATATTACACTTATATTATAGTTTGTGCCCCAGTCTAGTTATATAAAGGAGAGAAGAAGATGTAGTGAATTTCTACAATTGAATTTTGCTGTTTGTGGGTAAATTATTTTAAATTATATCATATTTATAATCCTTGCTATATTAATTTAAAGTTAACAAAATATTTTAAGAAATATATATATATTTTTTTAACTTTATATAACTACTACAATGGAATTTTTTTGTTTCCTGGAAACATTCACATTTATAAGTAGTTGTTATAAATGTTTTTATTTTATTACATATAATTCAAGTGTATTTAAATACTTATCCATATTTAGAATCTCTGCTATATTAATTTAAAGTGAACAAAATATTTTAAGAAATATATATATATATTTTTTTAAACTTTATATAACTACCACAATGTAATTCTTTTGTTTCCTGGAAATATTCACATTTATAAGTAGTTGTTATAAATGTTTTTATTTTATTACATATAATTCAAGTGTATTTAAATACTTATCCTTACTAGGGAAGACCAAATGTAATAAATAAATAATAACAATAATGTGATTCATTTTATTAAAATAATCACATTTTACTTCTAGTTGTCTGAAGCTTCTAAATTCAAATCTGAATGACCTAGGACAGCATAAAACCTAAATATGCCCATGAATTTCATTTTTGGTATTTACTAGAAAATATGCAAACAATTCTATGAATAGGTTTATAATTATTATTTTTTTTACTGTTTATAAGTACAGACATTTTGTTAAAAATAAACATGTAACTGAAGTTCATACCAACAATAAGATTTAAAATGAAAGATTGAATATTTAGTAAAATAGTATGAAGACAAAAAAAGAATGAAAAATAATAAAATCATTACAAGTATTAAGTTGATTTCTAGAAGTCATAAACCCTTTCTCTCTTTTTGGAATTAAATTAATATTAATTATCTCCATTTTCGTGGTATTTATTTATTTTTTCCAATACAGGACTATTTGTAATTGAATTGCAATACATATTTGTAGTATTAATTTTATTTGATACATTGCTAAATCTTTAGGGAAGATATGTAATAAGTTCTGGAGTCAAAATAAGTTTCTTGCCAAGCAATCGATGAAGCATAGTTACAACTGGACCACAATACCTGACTTTTTGCCCATTGCCACTAGATATGCAAAATATCTGCTTTCTGCCAGCAGTAATTATAGACAATTACATTCCTTTAATAGAGAGTGTGAGGATCCAAGTAAGCAACATTTTATAATGTCATACATTTTTGCAGCAGTGTGATGTTTTCTTTGAATTATAATTGAACTGAATTCGATTTGTTATAAACATGTGATTCCTATTTTATAGAAGCTAAAAAGTCAATTAAGTTCAGCTTTGCAGCTTCTATTAAAGTAGAAATCATGTGACACATAACAGATTTAATTAAAAAATAACCATATCCATAAAAGATGTATAACTCAAAATATAGAAATGAATGGTGATAATAGTCATATTTTTTAAAAATTAAGATGTGGAAAAATATTTTCTTTATGTAAAAGAGTTAAAGATGTAAATTCAATTTATGGAATGTGCTTAACATTGTTTGAAGACAACAAACCAAAAAATAAAAAATAAAAAAACAAGAGAAAGGAAGCAACATGACACTATTTTGAGTTTACAGTAGTATTCTGACCAATGTATTTTTGTTCTTGCTTCTAATAACCTCTACCTGTCCTAATAGTTACAACTTCCTGTAAAGATTACGGTAAAGTATGTTGCTGAACAAAATCTCAGATTCTTCAAAATCCGTCATCAAGAACACTGAAGGTCCAAGAATAAGGCAAATACCAACAGTAGCAGCAACCATTTAATACTATTTGTTTACATAGTATCCATTAAACATTGACATATTAAATCAAATAAGGCACTACGTTTTCCTCTCTTTTTCGTTAAGTTACGATAACAGCACATAGTGGAAAACACTGAAGTAAGCTAGTTTGAAATAAATAAATATATATATACATATATATATTCACACACTTATAGAGTGGTGGGGGGGGGGGGGGGGAATATTTGATCCCCTGCTGATTTTGAACGTTTGTCCACTGACAAAGAAATGATCAGTCTATTATTTTAATGGTAGGTATATTCTAACAGTTAGAGACAGAATAACAAAAAAACAAAAAAAAGATAAACTTATATTAAAAAATTATAAAGTGATTTGGAGGTCAATGGGGGAAATAAGTATTTGATCCCCTATCAATCAGCAAGATTTCTGTCTCCTGGGTGTCTTTTATACAGGTAACGAGCTGAGATTAGGAGCACTCTCTTAAAGGGAGTGCTCCTAATCTCAGCTCGTTACCTATATAAAAGACACCTGTCCACAAAATCAATCAATCAGATTCCAAACTCTCCACCATGGCCAAGACCAAAAACCTGTCCAAGGAGGTCAGGGATAAGATTGTAGACCTACACAAGGCTGGAATGGGATACAAGACCATCGCCAAGCAGCTTGGTGAGGAGGTGACAACAGTTGGTGCGATTATTTGCAAATTAAAGAAACACAAAATAACTGTCAGTCTGCCTCGGTCTGATGCTCCATGCAAGATCTCACCTCTTGGAGTTTCAATGATCATGAGAGTGGTGAGGAATCAGCCAAGAACTACACAGGAGGATCTTATTAATGATCTCAAGGCAGATGGGACCACAGTCACCAAGAAAACTATTGGTAACACACTACGCCGTAAAGGACTGAAATCCTGCAGCGCCCGTAAGGTCCCCCTGCTTAAGAAATCACATGTACAGGTCCGTCTGAAGTTTGCCAATGAAAATATGAATGATTCAGAGGAGATCTGGGTGAAAGTGTTGTGGTCAGACGATACCAAAATCGAAATCTTTGGCATCAACTCAACTCGCCGTGTTTGGAGGAGGAGGAATGCTGCCTATAACCCCAAGAACACCATCCCCAAAGTCAAACATCGAGGTGGAAACATTATGCTGTGAGGGTGTTTTTCTGTTAATGGGACAGGACAACTGCACCTCATGAAAGGGACGATGGACGGGGCCATGTACCGTCAAATCTTGGGTGAGGAGCTCCTTCCCTCAGCCAGGGCATTGAAAATGGGTCGTGGATGGGTATTCCAGCATGACAATGACCCAAAACACACAGCCATGGCAACAAAGGAGTGGCTCAAGAAGAAGCACATTAAGGTCCTGGAGTGGCCTAGCCAGTCTCCAGACCTTAATCCCATAGAAAATCTGTGTAGGGAGCTGAAGGTTCAAGTTGCCAAACATCAGCCTCAAAACCTTAATGACTTGGGGCCTCATTCTATTATCGGCCGTAAATCGGCCGTAAGGCTGCGATTCCTTGCGGGGGTTCAGTTAACTCGCGATTCTATTATACGGCCCCGCAAGGATCTCCTTTTACGGCCGGCCGCATATCTTGGAACCGGCCGTAATCTGTGAAATATAAAAACTCAAAAATAAATTCAAGCCTGCACTGTACAGCTCTGTAAATGCTAGGGATCATATTGGGGGACATGAGGATTAAAAGTAACCCACTCTCAAGCTTGCACATCTGCCCAAACCCGAGTTCAAATTAACTGTTTATTTTCCGGCTGCGGCGTGGGTGTGTCTGAGGTGCTCCAAGCACTCTGGACTTTTTACATGGATATTTTACGGATATTAAAAATAAAATATTTTACGGATTTGAGTACAGGATAATTATGTGCTATTTTTTCTAACACCTAAAATCCCTTTATAGTCTTCTCAAAGTGCAGGATGGCTTTATTTGAGCTATTTTATGTGCTTAATTGGTGCTAGCGAGACCTCTTTCCTGCAAGTAAGCTGCGGCTCGTTTTTAGCCTTGCAGAGAGGTTTCCCAGAGCAATTGAATTGCAAATCTCTTGCGGCCGTTTTAGATCAAAGGCTTTCCTCCGGCGCGAGCGGCCGCAAGAGATAGCAAGGCACCGGCCGCAAGCCTGCCGGAATCCCCGGTCGTAAGGGAATAGAATAGCAGAATAGCTTGCGGCCGGTCCTTGCGGCCCCGCAACGGCTGCGGCCGATAATAGAATGAGGCCCTTGGAGAGGATCTACAAAGTGAAGCGGGACAAAATCCCTCCTGAGATGTGTGCAAACCTGGTGGCCAACTACAAGAAACGTCTGACCTCTGTAATTGCCAACAGCGGTTTTGCCACTATGTACTAAGACGAAAGGGTCAAATATGTATCTGCCTCATTGACCTGCAAATCAATTTATAACTTTTTTAACATGCATTTTTCTTGTTTGTTCTTTTGTTATTCCGTCTCTCACTGTTAAAATACATCTACCATTAATATTATAGACTGATCATTTCTATGTCAGTGGACAAATGTTCAAAATCAGCAGGGGATCAAATATTTTTCCCCCCACTGTGTGTGTATATATATATATATATATATATATTTTATATATATATATATATATATATTTTTTTTTTTAATCAGAACACAACATAAAGGAAACGCTGCACATGAGCATCTCTGATCAAGTTGCATCAGTCAGATAAACAGTTTACCACAAAGCTAATGTTCTCATTCAGATCACTAACAGCAAAGCTCCAGGGATGATACCAGAAAGTCTTTGACCTTTGGGCTAGAGATCAGTTTATTGCTCTAGTGTGCACTATATTGATTTAAAATGTGGAATGTTTAATTTCATGATGTGGTCAACTAAGCCAGTTCCCTTTTTTATAATGGACAACAAAATTAGTAATGTGAACTTTTGCTAATTAAGGTTACAGATAAATCCCTTCAGACCAAACCGTCATTGATGAAGAAAATTGATTTAACAATGTATAGCTAGCGGAGAAAGTCAGGAATTCAATTAGAAACAGCTAGTTGATACAAGATAATTGCAAATATATATATATATATAACAAGTTCAAAGCAATCCCTAAATGAGTTAACCTTCAGATGTAATATATGTAAATGATCTGTCTACAAAATTCATGTTGTCATGTTGGAAATTGGACTAAACTGATGGTAAAAGGTCAAACTTAACTTAACTCTCTCTTTCAATCTCCACATCCAATCATTGCTGTATTTCTCCAACTATATCTCGACTACTTACTGGCCTTCCACTGAGCTGTCTATCCCAAGTCATATCCATGTTGAACAACACTTTGCAAGGTTTCTCCCCTTTTTTGTTTGTTACTCCTGTTCGCCAGTCCTTACAGTGGCCCTCAATACTTCAAGGATAAAAAATGTATTATTCTAAGCTTAACTTACAAAGATCTCAATGGCTCAGCTCCCCTGTATATATGAGTATGCCAACACATGATATGCATCAGCGCTCGTTTATTACTGCCTCCTCTCATGCTTGCCTACAGAACTTCTACTGTGCTACTCCATTCCTTGAAATTCACCATATCTATTAAATAGACTGTTCCTTGCTTAAATATAAATAAATAAATTATGGACAACCTACTTATATAAAGGGTTATATATGTGGCCCCAAATTCCTTAAGACGGTTGCACAATGTGTTTTTCTGTTGTTGTTTTTTTTTTACAGAAAGGTATAACACATTGTGGAGAAACCCCATTTTACTCAGACTGCTATTGGGATTCAACAGTTTACCAAATGGGATTTGGAAAGAAGTCACCTTCCGAACCTCATTCAAAGCATCATTTCAAGGCCTTCCTTAAAGGCATATCTAAGTTTCCTGGATTATGAATGCTCAGATAGAGGAGAATCAGTAATGTATGCAAAAAATTTTGCATGAAAAAAATACCAAAATAAACATTTACAAACGCTTTCTGATGTTTGCTAAATCGTTTCACTGGTTTTGTCAGTTGACACCCTCTGACAATCCCTGATAAGATTAGCATAAAATTAACTAGTTTGGGCCAATCAGGAGAAAGCAGATACATTGGTGTCATATTTTGGGGTTCCTGTGTTGCAAAGTAGCCTGAGATATATAGTCTGTTTCTCTCTATATCCTTGTGCTCCGATTCAGTTGTGAGCACAGAGACCACCCAACCATGTGATGCCATCCTGCAGCAGTAACATCCTTTGAAAGGTCAAACTCTATACGTAGCTCCATTTCCTCTGCATACTTGGTTATGTTGGCTTCCCGTGGGTGTGCAAAGCTGGGATTTACTCTCACGCCTATAACTTTGTAAGTACACTGAACATCTTTTTCTGATAATAAGCTGCCTGTTTCTTACTAAACATTTGACACCCATGAAACTTATATACATCTTTAAGATAATGTTCTGCCTTATATTGATATGAACTATGTTTAAAAAGAACATAATGCTGAATAATATGGAATAAAACAAGAATAACACAGAATTAGAATGTACAGTGGATATAAAAAGTCTACACACCCCCGTTAAAATGTCAGGTTTCTGTGCTGTAAAAAAATGAGACAAAGAGAAATCATTTCAGAACTTTTTCCACCTTTAATGTGACCTATAAACTGTACAATTCAATTGAAAAACAAACTGAAATCTTTTAGGTAGAGGGAAGAAAACATATAAAAATAAAATAATATGGTTGCATAAGTATGCACACCCTTAAACTAATACTTTGTTGAAGCACCTTTTGATTTTATTACAGCACTCAGTCTTTTTGGGTATGAGTCTATCAGCATGCACATTTTGACTTGGCAAGATTTGCCCACTCTTCTTTGCAAAAACACTCCAAATCTGTTAGATTGCGAGGGCATCTCCTGTGCACAGCCCTCTTCAGATCACCCCACAGATTTTTAATCGGATTCAGGTCTGGGCTCTGGCTGGGCCATTCCAAAACTTTAATCTTCTGGTGAAGCCAATCCTTTGTTGATTTGGATGTATGCTTTGGGTCGTTGTCATGCTGAAAGATGAAGTTCCTCTTCATGTTCAGCTTTCTAGCAGAAGCCTGAAGGTTTTGTGCCAATATTGAATGGTATTTGGAACTGTTCATAATTCCCTCTATCTTAACTAAGGCCCCAGTTCCAGCTGAAGAAAAACAGCCCCAAAGCATGATGCTGCCACCGCCATGCTTCACTGTGGGTATGGTGTTCTTTTGGTGATGTGCAGTGTTGTTTTTGCTCCAAACATATCTTTTGGAATTATGGCCAAAAAGTTCAACCTTGGTTTCATCAGACCATAACACCTTTACCCACATGCTTTTGGGAGACTTCAGATGTGTTTTTGCAAAATGTAGCCTGGCTTGGATGTTTTTCTTCGTAAGAAAATGCTTTCGTCTTGCCACTCTACCCCATAGCCCAGACATTTGAAGAATACGAGAGATTGTTGTCACATGTACCACACAGCCAGTGCTTGCCAGATATTCCTGCAGCTCCTTTAATGTTGCTGTTGGCCTCTTGGCAGCCTCCCAGACCAGTTTTCTTCTTGTCTTTTCATCAATTTTGGAGGGAGCTCCAGTTCTTGGTAATGTCACTGTTGTGGCATATTTTCTCCACTTGATGATGACTGTCTTCACTGTGCTCCATGATATATCTAATGCCTTGGAAATTCTTTTGTACCCTTCTCCTGACTGATACCTTTTAACAATGAGATCCCTCTGATGCTTTGGAAGCTCTCTGTGGACCATGGCTTTTGCTGTGGGATGCAACTAAGAACATTTCAGGAAAGACCAACAAGAGCAGCTGAACTTTATTTGGGGTTAATCACTTTAAATGATGGCAGGTGTATGCTGACTCCTATTTAACACGATTTGGAATGTGATTGCTTAATTCTGAACACAGCTACATCCCCAGTTATAAGACAGTGTGCAGACTTATGCAACCACATTATTTTTATTTTTTATTCTTCTTCCCTCCACCTAAAAGATTTCAGTTTGTTTTTCAATTGAGTTGTACAGTTTATAGGTCACATTAAAGGGGGAAAAAGTTCTGAAATTATTTATCTTTGTCTCATTTTTTTTACAGCACAGAAACCTGACATTTTAACAGGGGGTGTGTAGACTTTTTATATCCACTGTATGTATCTTTAATCCCTTTCTCCATGTGGATGATATTCCTACTTTAATGACACAACACATTATTCATTCCAAAATAGCAGATCTCCAATATTTAACAATTCTCCCTCCCATTTCCCTCTTTCACCTCCACAACTGTTCAGTCGATTGCTATTTGTCCTCAGGCTCCACGCTATAAGGAAATGCTCAAGTCATACAAGACAGAAATGTTCTACACAAATTAATATTTTATCTATTAATCGTTTTAGGTTTGTCATCTGCTAATGCTGTTAGTTTGTTACATACTTCACAAATATGTTTTTTCCTAAAACACAGTAGCCCTTTAAATGTATAATATTATTTCACCCTTCTCTCATATGTATTATTTGCTTAGCGTGCCTAAAAGTTAGTGGTCTGGAAACACCATGGCTAAGGTGAAACTGGTGGGGCGTACTATTTATCCATTATTAGATTTTCTTGCCTAGGGTAATAAAATTCATTTTTAGTCTGAGCTAAGCTCATTATCAGTGTATACTTGAAGTGACCCTGTATTGTACATGATATTCTTCTAATAAAGTTCACAGTGGCTACAAAGACAGCGGGCAACTTAGGCAAACTCATTAACCCTATTATATTGCAAACAGCAGGATAACAGATACAGTTGCATATGATTTGCATATATGAGCATAAAAATAAGGACATGTTAATAGGTTACTTTATATGAAGGATACCTATTAGAATACATTATACCAAGACATTAAACTGTTTAAATGAATTTATTTTATTCAGTTCTTGGAAATACATGAAAGCACATACACCTTAAAGCGATATACAACAGAACACCTGCTTCTTCTAAGTTTTGTTAACTAGTCATTTAAAGAACATAAAAGCTAAAAATATTAGCATGGAACTAAGGTGCCTGCTTGCTCCACCCCTGCTGACAGTACAGCAAATTTGAGACATGGCTTTGAGTAGCCATAACAAGCTTTTTTTATTTGTATGCACAAATGAAAATAATTAAAAATATATATATTACTGCCACTTGTGCATGGTAAAAGTTAGGAGAAACAATTATGTTTTCTTGTATTTTAAATCATTTTAGTTCTATTAGGCTTGCAAAAAAATAATCCATACAGAAAAAAGGCTAGTAAAATGTTTTTCATAATCTTCAAGATGAAACTAACTTTCTGTTGGCGTGACAGTGCCCTATTAAAGCTGCATTTTACTATTTAATGACGTATTGTCTATTTTCAATTGTAGTTCTTCAAAAGCGTGTATATTAAATATATGGATACAGTGGCCCCTTAACTGTTTCTCATGTTCTAGTTGTGCACACAAAATAAAAGCAATAAAATATATATTCTTTGTCATTTTCTTGAAATGTTTTCTCAAAACAGACAAAAAACACTATAAGTTATTTTATAAAAGTTAAAGAGATTCTAAAAAAAAGTCAACAAATAATGAGGTAGTATAATTAGTTCTTGGAAACATTGTTTTGCATGTAAACAGCCCCCCGCGTTTACATGTCACATAAAAATGATAAAGGACACATGAATATATTCACATATCTCTGGCGTATCAAATAATCTGCCTTTCCACATGATATCACAGCGTGCCGTGCAGCGGGTATCCGGCGCAGGATGACAGATATTCACACTCACAAACAAGACTTTTCCTTTCAAACTAAAAAAGATCTGCCATCCCACAAACTGTATGAATTCCTGGAATTTATCTTAGGGACACTATAGTGTAAATATATCCAACATAGGTAACAACATATTTGTAACTAACATAATTGTTCAGTCCTCCGTCTCTCAGTGACCATATGTGCACAGCATGTCTGTGTTTCTGTCTGTTTTTTTTTTATTATTTATTTATTTATTTATTATTTTTTTTGCAATTTGTCTAACCTCTCTGCTATGACCTGCCCATCTTGGGTGACCCTATAGCTCACAGCTTCATTGAGATATACAGAACACGCCCCTTCACCACTACAAGGTAGCGATCCAGAAGGGGAACCAACATAATGAAAGACCTATTAACCCATTTGTATAGAGTAAGATAAATATTACTAGCTTTGAATTTTGCTCCGTTCATATTTATTGGGTTGCCATGATGGATTATCTCTCTATTTTTTCCCCCTAACTGTTGAGACACAAAGCTGTGAAACTCCATATTGCAGTTGATAGTACCGGTGTAAGCACAGCCATGTCCACTCATGTGACCAGTAAGGAGCAGCTTCCTGTGATGTGTACACTTGAAACTGCAATATGGAGATTTACAGCTTGGTTCACATCCCCTCACACAATGACACTCTAAAGGCAAAACAACAGGTATTGGATGAGGGTAGGAGGCCAGTTTGGCAACCCACTAGAGGTAAGCAGAGGGAAATGTTTGCAATGTTTTATAAAGCAAAAAAAATAACTTTAGGGAAATGGTCCCATTAGTGCTTAACACTACAGATTTGGATATAAGGCAAAAGTGGGTTATATATATATATATATATATATATATATATATATATATATATATATATATAACTTTAATGAAAACAGCGTTGATTAAAAAATATTAAAAAAAGGGAAGAGTTTAAAAACAAAGTCACTGACTCCTTAGTTGGTTGCTGCAAACCTTATTACCACTTCTCAATTATAGAGTGTGAATTTGTCAGCTGAAGATAGCTTAAGGAGGATTATAAGGGCGTTTCTTTAACCACAATAAACTTGAGATTTCAGTGTATACCCAGTTTGCATATAGTTTATATCAGAATATCCTATGTATGCAATATACACAATACACCCTATAGCTGGTGCACTAGGTGTAATGAGATCTATCGTGGTCTCTTCAATAGTCCTATAGACTGGTAGCCTGTATTTCACAATCAATATATCCGAGAGATGTATGGGTTATCTTAATGGAGCGCTTATATAGCCGCATAGTAAGTACCGTATATGCACATAACCCCCAAGTTATTTATCTATATTCTCCACCCTCTCTCATGAGTCCCCACATTTGTTACACCATCGTCTAGTAAGTAGTATTCGCTTTACAGGCAGGCGTAGCGTGACGTCATCACGTTTGAGACGCACGCCGTAACCAGGAAGCGCAAATCTCCACAGCTAATGGAGACACTGAGACACTGAGCATTGCAATTCAGAGGAGAGATAGGGCTCTAATCACTGCAAAGCGTATACCACTTACTAGACGATGGTGTAACGTAATGTAATGTTTTTAATTACACTAATAACAGCTACAAAATCTAGTTTTAAGTCTGTTTACATAACAATGTTTTTCCTGCCTACTGGATGTTGCATAAATAAGAATAGACGGCTAAGCACTGTGGTAAAGACAATGATTGACAGCAGGTTTTCCCTGCACTCAGGACTGCACTGAAACGTTACCCACAGATAGCCTGTTTAAGTGATTTCAGCATTCCAAGCTCTACCCAGATGAATTTGTTAAGGGTCAACTTTTTGTTTTCTTTTGCTCACTACACAGAGCTGTAGCTATGGGTCTGGCTGGGGGCAGTCAGTGACACATATAAACACAAATTAAATGTATTTAATTTCCCAGTGAAAAATGCACGTATTTCAAAAATTAAAAACATATTTCAACATGCTTTTAGCAGATATTTACGGTGATGTTGTCCAAATTGTACTGATTAAAGTGGCTTTTAATTGGGAGAAATACACAATTAGTTAGTTATATGAAATTTATTTACCTATTTGCAAATAAATAATGTTATATCCTTACATACACTTCTCATGACAGAAATACTCTCCTAATAATGAATCCTCCTGTACTAATGTGAAGCTGACAGTCTCAAATACAGAGGCACTGATGCTCTTTGTGCCATCTCTCTATGAGCAGGTGACATGAGCTCTGACATTCAATGTGACAGCTTCACTTACAGAGACTTGTCACTGCATTTTACACACAGCTTCTATACAGACTTAACTGACAAAGGGAGAAATTGAGAAACAGAGCTTTTAACAACAAATAAGCACCATTGTGGCCATATACTGTGCCCATTCTTTTATTTACCTAAAAACACAATGCCTTAATTATAATTTATTAATTTCTAAAAGTATAAAAGGGCACGTTTCACCTAAAATAAAGTTTATTTTACATTAAAGAGAATTTCTAGAGAAGTTTAATTATGTAGAAGTTATAAAACTTGTCTAGTAGAGAGCAGAAGCTGCCATTTTAAGATACATTTTTGGCACTGGCACTTGTTGTTTGAGACAAAATTAAAGAGCCAAACTGCAGCTTTAAGCAACGACAGGTACTTTCATTTTATTATGTTCTTCACATCACCTAATATACAGAGGACTTGTAGCAATAAATGGTGATTTTGTATAAGCATACTCTTTCATATAAGAGCCACTTGTATGAGACTTCCCCTTTAAACATGTCTTGATGGCTTTAATTAAATTCTGTGGATTACATCATATTCTGTTTAGTGCCACGTTAAGTTGTCAGTCAGTAATACTGATAGAGATGGAAGTTTTCTATTCTTTTTCAGAGGTAATTATTCAGATTAATTAAATCAAAGGGGAAAGGTTAAATCGTAAATCTATAATTTTAACAGGTCATTATCTTTGTTAAGGTCTTTTTTTATCACTGCTAATTAAAACAATAATATATGACATCTATCACAGTTGGAAAACAGAGCAGAGCACAATTATTGACTCCTCTGTAAAATATAATTAAATAATAAAAAGATATATATATATATATATATATAATGTCATTTTCCATTGTTTGCATTTTCCTTACCTTAGTTTTGCATGTCAAGTTACAAGTTGAAATATCAGCACATTAATTTTAAAACAATTTATTTTTGCTGTGTATCAGGCAATAGATAAGAAATATTTGGAACACAATGAAAAACAATGGATTTTGAATATTGTTAAATGAAAACTGTTTTGCTAAATCTCCTACCATGCACTTAAAAAAATCATATTTTAAACATGAAAGTGATTTATCATATGTTTAGGAAACACATTAAAGTGACACAAAAAAAGCTGCAGAGGGAGTAGTTTGCTCCTCCCCTTGCTTTGGCCTCTAATATGATAGACAGTGGGAGGAAACATTGACAAAGGATTATACAATTATACTGCTTTGGTTACTTATCCTTTTGTTTAAGTCACTATTGTCTTCCTATTGGACAGAGTTTTTTTTCGGAACGATTTCACTTGCACTAAATATAAACTTCACTGCGTTCAAAGTATCCTCCCACCCATAGAAAAAAAAAATGGCAGAAACTATTGTAACTATCACTGTATCACATTGAATCATGTATTAAAAGGCGCTGCTGTTTGAATCTGTTTTGAAGTTTCTCAGAAGACATTAAAAACAATCTTTAGAGCAAAGCAATGTTACCGTAGTCCTTAGGTAATCCTTCCATCCACCCAGTTGGTAGCTGCAGCTATTGGTTCTGCTGTGCTAGATGAGTTAGTGTTGCAACTTGATGATGTTAGCATTGTTGTTACTAAAGAGACACTGTATTAGCAATCAATGTGGCAAAGACTCTACGCGTTTCACCCACTATAGGCTTCTTTTTTGTTTTGGGCAAACATTTGTTATCCGAGAAACTTTAAAACTGGTCCAAACAACAGCATTTTCTGCTGCAAAAAAGTTTTTGGACCCCCTCCACCAGCAGCCATTCCTACATAGCACGCAGTCCTCTCAGCTTCCACTTCACAGAACGTATCCCCCTGTACTTTGTTGTCATCCGTCCCTTGCTCAATCTCTAATGATAATAATGTCACAACTGCATATAATAATTGATACATTAAACGTTGCATTTTTTTTTATTTTTAACCATCTAAAAACATATTGTTCGTTATTAAGTGAAACTCCATAAAAGACTACCTTTGTAATTATTAGACCATGGTTGTCCTTTAAAGGCACACTGTAATGATCCAGATTTTATGACTTAAGCAGAAAAAAAACCATTATAAATAATTTTCATTGTTTATTGTTATTAAAAAAAAACTGATCTATTGCGGGAAAATTTACACTGATAACTGCTGCTTTTCCCATCTTCTCTGGGCTGGATCTTTTTTTAAACCACTGTCCGAATGGTCAATATATCTGCCCATACTCTGCTAGTAAAGCGGTGCAGTAAATAAGCAGCTGCTGGAAAGTCTGTGCTAGAGCTCAAAATACATGAGAGCAGCTTCAGTGCAAAGATGATGGAAAAACAAGTAATTCTTAAAGATGTTAATATTGATCTCCAGTACTTAAAAGTCCTGAATGCTGGACTATTACAGTGGCCCATTTTATGAAAATAATTCTGTAATGGTATGTTACAAAGTACAATGAGAGAACAGAAAAAAAACTTTTTTACATTAACTATATGGTACAAATATTGTTAGATTTGCCACTTTTCCCAAAAAATAAATAAAGTGATACCAATCTATAAAATGCAAGAAAGATAATCTAAACATAAAAATGATTTTGTGCCACTTCTTGTACTAAATTGAGATATTCATTTGAAATAATTACTTACACTGAAGTCCTTAGGGGAAAACAATAAAAGTGATTTACAATTGTATCAAATTGGTAATTAATATAATAAATTATTTAGGGTTTTGCAATTTGATGCTGATAGAAATGAGGAAACAGATGGATGGAATTTTCTAATAAATGCCATTAGTGTTACAATTTTCACTTAAATAAATTAATCTAAAATAATAAATAAAGCAGTACTGAAAAAAAGATTAAAATGTGTTTCACACGTTTTTAATGTAATGCGGGTATATTTATGTATTGGAGTATAATAGGAGATAAAAAGATCACTACTGTTGTACACTGAAAATACACTGTTTGGAAGAAATACACTTGAAACAATTACATTTATTTAGATTTATATTCAGTGGATTCCACCATATTGGTTTCTGCTGATCCAGTTCTAAAATTGAGAGGAGGATTTGAATGTTTGGAAAGGTCATTAGTTTACAAGTACAGACCATCCAGAGAAAGTAACAGTTCGCAGTTCCGCAGTAGGAGTTTGCTTTTACATTACCTATACTTTTGATGCCCTCCGAAGAGAATCATAGATTTCCTTGTCCTCAATCTTCATCCCAGGATGACCGGGCAATTCAACGTTGATTGAAGAATCTGTCCTCTTCTTGCTTTATTGAAGCCCTTGGTCCTTATCAGTGATTTTTCAGCCAATATGAATCCGCAAAAATAGTATACAAGGCAAAGGCGTGTTTTTTTCAGTGGCGGGCCATTTCCAAGATCAAATATAATGACCACGTTCTACAATCAAGCAAGAAAAGGACGGATTCTTCAAACAACATGGAAGTGCCTGCTTATCCAGGGCTGAAGAGTGAGGACCATGGGGTCGATGAAGGTCTCTGATGGGTGTCAAAAGAATAGATAATGTACATTTCCCCCTTATGTAATGTTTTTGTTTAGGGACAATGGGGGTCCAGTATGGACCTTGTGATGGTAGAAATGGTGCAAGGACCCCCATAGAATACCATAGGTGTTCGTAGGAACCCGCCATGGTAACAAGGTCCATTTTAGTTGTCATGGGGGTCTATAAGTAGGCATTGTCTAGAGATATTTTAAATAGTTATGGGGCTGCCCAGAGCTTAGGATATGAAGGACATTTTTAAAAAATTGTAAGACTTTTCTGATAGTTGATAGATTTACATGTAAGATGTGATAGCTCAGTAGTGATTTATGAGTGAACGTCACTTTACAGGAGCCATCAAATGCAGGCCTTTGAAAGCACATTTTTCTTTGAAAGTGTTTCCCACTATGTTTGTGTGAAATTAACTACTGTTGAATACATTGCTTTGAATGTAAAATTGCCTAAACCAATTAGTTGTAATAGAATTCTAGCTCTATGAGTGAGCACCCCTTGCTACTCAAACACAGCATGACATGGGTTCCTTGTTAGCAACATGCCACACCGCTACTTAGAAGCCCTTCCCCTGTCTACGTGGCTTTAGATCACAGCTGTGAAACATGGCACCTCTTATGAGAGAGAATAGGAAGCAATGGGGAGGTTTTTGAAGGTAACTATCTGTTATTCATAATTGTACTGAGGATAGATTCATTATTTATATAAAAAAATGAGTCAATGTAATAGCATGGCTGCACCTATGGTGGAAAATAGAAGGTCAAAATAATGAGTAACAAGTGTTATCTTTATTTTAATAATATAATAATAGACTAAAATAGGTTATAAACTGAAATATTGCTGAAACTGACTATAGTGGTACTTTAAGAATACTGCACCAGTGGATTTCTGTTGGTGAATTTGAAGACTTCACTTATGATACATCTCTACTGAGTGATGAAAAGGGATTTTTTGTCAGGATACTGAATTACATCTCCTGTAAAGAATGAAAGTTTTCCAATATTTATAATAACTGCGGCTACACGAAGTCAACATGCAGCCACCGAGTAGAACGTAATAAGACTAAACCACAGAGTATGATAGAAACACTTTCATATCACACTTTCTAAAAATATATAAAAATATATATACCACCAAATACATTGTTATAAAGCAAATGGCAGCAGAATAGAGAGCTTCTAAACATTAGATGGGCAAAGGCGACACTTAACCTTGTGTAAACATTGCAAAAGTAGACATGACCATTTACAAAAATACAGAGGCAGACAGAACAAGGACAAAATGGGGGACAGAGAGGGGCGAGAGAGAGGGAGACAGAGGGAGGGAGATGGAGGGAGACAAAGGGAGGGGGACAGGAAGAGAGAAATAGGGGGGCAGAGGGGAGAGAGGGAGGAATAGAGAGAGGGGAGAGGGGGCCAAAGAGGGGATAGAGGGGATAGAGAGGGAGAGAGAGGGGAGAGATGGAGACAGTGGGAGGGGGACAGATAGAGAGAGGGAGGGACAGAGGGAAAAGAGAGAGAGAGAGAGAGAGAAGGAATGAATGGAAGGTAGAGAGAAAGAGAGGACATGTATCGCAGAGAGAGGACACAGAGAGGGAAAGAGGGCATACACGCAGAGAGAGAGGGCGCACAAAGAGCAAGAGTGGTTGCACAGAGAGAGATGACTATCATATATATAAAGTTGTCGTAACTTCAAGTTGGTCTGTAATGCTTTGTTAAAAGTAATGGGCTTGCGCATGCACACTAAGTGCTGAGGCACGAAAGTTATGGGTCTCAGGAGGTCTGCAATGAGCGCCGAAGGCGCTTATTGCGGGGCTCACGATGAGTGCAGAAGGCGCTTATTGCGATGCCCATAAATTAGAGGAGGGAGAGGCCCCAAGAGGCGTCCATAGCGAGGCCGGCAACTTGGGAGGTGGGGGGGGGGGGGAGTTACAGGCTTGAAAAAGAAACGCCTCCATTTTTTTTCCAAGTCTGTAATTCGGAAGATGTTTGGAGGCTGCTAAGAGATGCCAAGTGAATTGAAAATTAGCTAGCAACCTCACTTAAGGGCTCGCTGCCACCTACTGAGGCGGGGAGTCTATAAGTGAGGCTGAAAGCTAATTTGCTATTTAATTGGCGTCTAAACCTGTAACTTATTTTTCATGGGTTTAAGCACCACCAAGCCGGCAAATGAAGAGGAGGGCCAAAGAGATAGCGGAGGGGGTGGGGAAGAGACACTGGGCAGGGAGTGGGGGGGGAGACACTGGGCAGGGAGTGGGGGGACGAGACACAGGGGAGGGAGTGGGGGGACGAGACACAGGGGAGGGAGGTGGGGAGGAGACACAAGGGTGTGGTTTTAGGTAGATTCATGTGGGTGTTATATTTCATCTTTAAAAAAACTACTTGTGTGAGATTTTATAATAATTACTGCTAAATGCAGCTTATAAGGTGAATTAATTTAAAAAGTCATGGGTTTAAAAAAAGAAAACTTTGTGTCGTATCTCCACAGCAAGTAAGTCACCAAAGTGTCTGAGCTCCATCAATTGTCCCATAAGGAATGCCATAGAAATTAGTAGACAAATTAATAATAATTAAAGCAGAGAACAAACACTCATTAAAGAGTTGAAGCTAATGTGGAGCTACTACGTTCTATAAACAAATCTAACAAAAAAATGATTTGCTTAATTAATAAACAAAAAATATTAAAAAATCCGATTGGCTTGAAAATATGTTTATGTTCTTGGCTTACACAGCTACTAATGTTGTTAGTTTGTTACGCACTTCCCAAACAAGGGCATTTTCTCTTGAACTACAATTGTCCTTTAATTTAAATTATGCGGATTATTAACCAAAAAGTCAGGTTTAAAATTTTTTGCATAATTCTGTGTTGAGAAAGGCCAGCAAAAAAATTTTTTTTATCCATTTATTTCATAACCTTGGGTTAATTATTAACTATTTTATTATATTCTGCTGCCAACAATAATGTCTTTGTAAAAGATGACAGGAGCAGTTTACTCAATATGACCAATGTTCATTGAACGTTTTCTCACTAAAGATCATTAAAGATATTTTTTAAATTATAATTAGTGTCAATTTTCTTTATTCTTATGTTTAGTACTGACATTTTTATAGAGATTGTCTATTCATTTAAAGGTGCATATCATAAACAGAAAATGTATGTAATAGTTTAATTCTGGCATTCAAAGCAAGCCTATTTTATTTGGACAAAAACATTTCCTAGCTATAACCAAGGCACAATAATACTTATATTTTGTATATATTTTTTTTACAGAAATTACTAATACAGTAGAAGACATTGGCAATATATGAATGTGTGGCTGTTTATCTAGGGGCAAAATGTAATTCTGCTGGATTTAACTATCCGCTATAGTTCCCTTGTGTTCTTTACGTTCTGCTCCAAATATGATTGGGGATTTTGTTATTGAAGTTGACATTTCACCATGGTCATAAAAATAGGCACTATAGCTAACCTTAAATAATAGATGCTGGAAATAACAACATCCATATGAGTGGGCTAGAACATTTCTAGCTAAAAGGCTAGATACAATAGCAATGGTAAAGGTCAACTAGGCTTGAGGACATTAGGCCTCAAAACTTAAATACAAATAGCTAGGGGCAAGGCAAGCTTGTAGAATCAAGTTATACCCAAAGGATAAGAACCGTTCATTATTGGCTCAAGACCTGCATGCACTGTGCCTATACTGCATTAACAATACATTAAACTATTATGACTGTCCAAGTGAGCAGTGCTTCCTCGACAAACTATTGGATTTGTGTTACGGGATATTTAGGAAATACAAATAATTATATTTAATTTTATTTTGTAACTTTTCTATAGTGTCTAAATTAAAGATTTTATTAAAGTTCTGGGGTGGCAAGGCAACATTGCCCACTAGATTATCCATAACTTCATTCTGAACGAGCTGGCAAGAACCAAATATAATGTTAATAGGGAGATACTATGAAGTTATTACAGAATTACTTCTGGGTACAGCATGGATATTGAAATGTAATAGGCATGACTACCATTCTGCTGGCTTATTAAATTTTTATAGTCAGAGGAATACATAGAAAAACACCTTTAAAGAGTGTCTGGCCCTTTAAAATTAATTTACTTCTTGTTGATGACAAATGGATTAATCACATTAGTATCACTAACAAATACCAGTTCGAAGAAATTATGTCTTAGGTAGATTCATGTGGGTGTTTTATCTCATCTTTAAAAAAACTACTTGTGTGAGATTTTATAATAATTACTGCTAAATGCAGCTTATAAGGGTAATTCATTTAAAAAAGTAATGGGTCTAAAAAAAAAGAAAACTTTTTGTTGTATCTCCACAACAAGTAAGTCACCAAAGTGTCTGAGCTCCATCAATTGTCCTATAAGGAATGACATAGAAATTAGTAGACAAATTAATAATAATTAAAGCAGAAAAAAAACACTCATTAAAGAGTTGAAGCTAATGTGGAGCTACTACTTTCTATAAAAAAATCTAACAAAAAACATGGGTTAAATGAACTAATTGTTCCAATCTAACTATGGATCTGATTAATCTAACTATGTTATGGTTTACTTTAGTGGTACTAATGGTACCCTATAGAGATTTGGCCCATAAACCATCATCTCCCCACCAAAAAAATAGCTCTGAAATGAATTTTGATGGCACTGTTGAGTGTTGATCTACAACTCACTATGGAGATACTGGACCAATTTAGGGGGAATCCAGATCATCTAAAGAGGGAACGATGGGAGATTCAGTTACAAGTCTCAAACTAAGTTGAATTCAAAATAAATTCAAGTATTTTTGATGCTTAGTTAAGGAAGTGCTGGATACTTGTGAGAAAAGAGAAGAGCAGCTCCAAAAATGTTGCTGCAAGCAAAACAAACATTATTAAATAACGAAAGGCATGGACATGTGGGCAGTAACGCTGTAGGCTACTACCTAATGCGCAACTACAAAGGCCACTCCGTCAGGTGTGGTTATTGAGGTGTCAAATAGCAGTTAAATATTAAACATAATGGAAGAAAACAAGATTGCGTTTTGTCACTTTGACCTTTCTTGATACAAAATGTTCTGACTTTGATTAAACATGCCCGATATTTGACTTTTTGGTGAAAGAGGACTTAAAAGAATCAAATATCGTCTATTCATCTGTTCTCTATTGTGTTAACAATTTGGATAGATATGCTTGTTTTGTCAAATTTCTCATCTTTTCTAGCCATGTAATCAAGGCTGTCAATATGATGAATCTCTGTGAAATTATCCTGTATTTAATTAGTACCTTTAATATGCATTCTGTTTAATATATTGTCCTGTACAACCTCTAAAACGCTCTTGAACAGACAAAACACAGCATGTACTGCAGACAATATGCTCACTAAATTAACAGAAATTTTGCTAGTCTTTTAACTCCACGAGGGTGACTTCCACCAGAGAACACGGACTACTGATTGCTCTGTCTGACATTTGCTTTTGAAGTTAATTTATTTGTCCCCTTTTACTCTGGGATCTTGATCTGTAAAACTTAATTGGGTTAGATGAAATTAACACTGTGGAATATTAAGCGAATAGAGGTGCTGAAGTTCTAGAAAACGAGAAACTGAGCAGCTAAAAACTAAGTAACTGAGGAGATTCCAATTATATATATATATAACCTCGAAAAAGCTGTGTGTAGGTCTCCTGGCTTGTGTATAATCCACCCTGAGCTTTGCTTGAAGCTGTGTAATAAAGGATGCATATGCTTAAAGAAAAGCCATTTATTAAATGGTATTGGATTGCAAGAGCAAAACCTTTGTGGGCACATTCGTCCACTTGTTTTAAAAGTTTAAATGTGAACACAAATGTACTATATATATATATATATATATATATATATAGTGTAAATAAATAGTACATCTGTGTTCACATTTGAATGTCTAAAGCAAGTTAAAAAACCTGCTTCCAGCTCAGAGTTCCAAGAAAATCAGTTATTACACTGCATTCTGGGAAGCTAAGCTGGGACATGCAAATGTGCCCACAAATGCCTCGCTCTTCAATCCATAGCCATTATCAAACATGGCTTCCTTTAAGCTTATGCATGCTGTATTACACAGCTTTAATGCAATATATATATATATATATATATATATATATATATATATATATATATACACACACACAATAAGAAATCACAAGAACTTTATCTTATATTGTGATATTAAAGTTATTTTACTTATAAATGTTGTAAATAACTATTTTATATAGTTAGAATTTGGAGCACATAGCCCCTTTCCTTTTAAAGGGGAATGCACATTTTTTTTACCTAAAAAATAAAAATCAACAATAGAGTAAGGTAACCAACTCACATTTTTTAACCACCAACAAAATGAGTTATTTAATCAGCATAGGTAACCATCCATGTCCCTGAAGAAGTATACTTGATCCGCGAAAGCGATGACTTCTAGGGGATGTCCCACAGGTGAAGCAATATAGGTTACACTAATGTAACCACCACTATGATAGATATCAATTTATAATAGGGTCTGAATACCATCCCATAATTATCTATTTGCCATATATAGGCCGCTTAGTTGAGAACCTCTCTCTTGCCAGTCACCTACAAAGAGAGGGCTGTCAGGCCCCAATGGTGTGTTAAAAACAAAGAGTTAGGCAGTATAATGTTGACCCCAAAAAACCCACTGGATATTTGGAGTTGAAAATTCACTGCTTTGGAGGACTACCAAATATATGAGAATATTCCTTAATAGGATCTTTTAAAAATATGTAAAATAAATGCATAAAGCAATCAAAACCATGTAATCAATGTCAAAGCATAAACAGATCAACAAACGCTTTTCGACATAGCAATGTTGTTCTCAATTATATAAAATATATTTTTACTTTAACATATATATATATATATATATGGAGATAGAATAAGTTGCTTTCAAACTAAATATGATTAAGTGAGGTTTTATAGATCTAACTATACAAAATAACTACTTGCAACATTTATATGTAAAAAAAAAATCTTTAAATATCACAGCAGTGAGTCAAAGATTAGCTATAATCATTTACTCTACTCTCCAGCAAATGTTAATTTTTACTTTTTTTCCAGGTAAATAGCAGTAAAAATTTAAACTTTCTTTTTGAACTGGTTGTTCTGTATCCCATATTTAAGATAATGACAAGGGTCATTTCCCTTTTTTAAATCTCAGAAGCATTCTTTTTGAAATTATTGGTGTGATTAAATATCTGATGTTTTACTTTTCTTATAAAAAAAACTATTTTTTTACATTTGTTAGTTCAAGAGGGTACCTTCAAAATTATCCATATACATATTTTTGATGCTCTTTAGATTTTTAGTTTGATAACATAATTTTTCTTTGATTTTTTTACAATCAGTCTTTCTAGTTCACAAACTTAGGACAGGCTAATATCTCTTGCTAATGGATATAATTGCCAGAACTGCTGAGGCTTTTAATCTATTGTCTTTAATAAAAAGCCAGGTGAAACGGAACATACTGGGTATGCGCAGACCCACAGGAGTAACTTGGCAGATTAGATCAATTACTCTCTGGATCTAAGCAAGCCCAGCACAATTATAGTCCTATATTATAAATATCTTTTCTGAAAAAAAATTATACTTGAAAACAAACAAAATATATTTAGTAAATAATACACTGCAGTGTAAACAATATTTTTTGTTTCTTTTAATCTGGTTACCTTGAATACAAACAACCACTTAACTACTTCAAATAGAATGTGGTAATTGGTAATGCCAATACTTTAAATAGGACTAGTATAAAACTCCCCTTCTGGATCACTACTTTGGGCCTCATTCAATTGCGATTTGGACAATTGAATAGGGCTCTATATAAGCACTTAGCATATTTTTTTACAGAAGTTTTTTTTAAGTTTTTAGTTAGTGAAGACATTGCTTTTGCATAGAAGTTTACTAACTAAAAACTTCTGTAAAAAAACATGCTATGTTCCTATATAGAGCCCTATTCAATTGGTCAAATCGCAATTGAATGAGGCCCTTTGTCGGTGTGAAGGGGCTTGTGTACTTCTATGAAGCTCTGAGCTATACCATGTAGGGTCACTTAAGATAGGAGCGTCAAAGCAGAGAGGTCAGACAAATTATGATCCACTGTAGAAAGAACTGGCAACCCACTTCAGTATATTTGCCAAGAAAACCCTATGGATAGGCAAAACAAGACACAAAATGTGCCTCTCGAGTCAAAAACAACTAAACGACTAAACAACAACAGTATAAAACTAATCTGTCTACAAAGTCCCTCCCTGCTCGGAAATCAGCTCAGTGAAGCAGCTCAAATAACGCAAAAGCTGTCCAAGGAAAATAATAATTGTACACAATTTCATAGAGTAAATTCTGAATCTTCTTTACTTCTTTAGACCAATATTTATTCTAGTTCTTCAAAAACCTTATACTGCAAATGTAGAACTTTAGTGGTCATATTTTTCACTTATTATTTAAAAAATGGCAAAAGTTTCCTTAAAGGTCACATAGTAGTAATGAGAGGAAAAAAAGGTGGGGAAGCTATAATCTGAGAAGGTCACCAGAACGGATAGTGCTGTGTAGATTATGGCCATTGGATCTTGCCATTTTTCCCACTCCCCTGGATATAAAAGAGTGACACAATCATCCTACATTCTATTTATACCATCTTTATAATAATTTTCTTTGTATATTTTAACACAATTATTAAAGAAAACAAGACTTTATTGTAAGTATTTGATGCAATACCTTATATATTGTAACTAATAATAATGCAGGCTCTAATTTATTAAAAAAAAAAAAAAAAAAAGTGCTCATCAGAGAACGAACTAACCTTAATAGGTTAGTTCTATGGCCATGATAAGCCACTCAGAGAGCAACCTCTTTTAGCTCACTTGTGCCCTTCACAGGGTGAAATATCCTGTAGTAAATCAGTCTGGTCCCACTCAAAAGAGCGACCCAGCCCCGAAATACCAGGCAATTCTACCCAGAACAGGAGAAACAGCAAACCAAGACGCGTTTCGGCCTTTATGGGCCTCGTCAGTGAGGTGCAGCTGAACTCCCTAAGGCACAGTGAGCAAGGGGTCCACGTCTGGAGTCCCCTATTACCCTTAGGGAGACTAAACACTAAGGGTAATTTGAATAAACAAAAAAACAAGTCAGAGGTGCTCATCAGAGAACAAATTTATTTGGCCAACTCCTTGATGTGGAAGGTGTCTTTGATTACCCAATTGGTATGTGGTAGTTAATTTACTAGGACACACCCATCTAAGAACGCAGGCAAAAACAAATAATTAATCCCTGCCATAAAGAATACATTTCATGTAAAAGATGCAAAATGTTAAGGTTTTATTTATTTGAATTCATGCCCATTATTCAAAAGACTATACGAAAATAGTTTGACCACCGTCGTCACTTAAGCTTTGCAAACGGGAACATGATAATGACCATGGCCTGTTTTATATCAAATCTATTCATCATAATAAAGAAAGGACTCATCCTCAAAAGTTGTCAAGAGCCCTAACATTGTATGAAATCTGTTTCATCTAATTAGGTTGCTTTTTCCATTGGATGTACATCACAAAGCCATATTGAATTAACAGGCCATTGTAAGTATTTCAAGTGTATATTTCATTGGACTCTTCTCAGAGAGGTCAAAGAACTGAATAATAGGAAGGAGTCAGATCTACAATACAAACTAAAATGATGAAGCCATGATGAATCAGTATCAGTTGAGATGGTACTTAACCTTCTACCTTTTATAAGTTACTTTATTATATTGTATTATAATATATTATATATTCAGTACTGAGTACTGCAAGTTTTTGTTTAATTTCAAGGTCAATTTGACATTATCAAACGAGGTATAGTTAAATGACGCGTGTATTAAACTGCTGGAAAACACAGCAATGGAACTTGGATTTAAAGAGACACAGAATAGAACCTTAGGCCCCTATTCAATTGAGCGATTCAGTTTCACAAGCCCGCAGCTACCTGGCCGAAAGCCTAAACCATGAACTATGCACCCATAAGTAGCGTTTCAGGACATGATCATGATCAATTAAGCAAGGCCGTAACTACCTATGAGACCGTCATCATGATGTCAGTAAAACATGGAGGTTAAACGTCAATCAATTAGCGTTTAGAAGTCCGATATGAGATCCGTCAATGTACAAAAGAATAAAAATGAATGAAGGAAATGTTCTAGTCCATGTTGGTGGCCTGATATGTATCACCAAGATCAAAATGAAATGGAAATGAAACATTAAAAAAGATAATTAATAATTGCAGACTGGAGACTGTTGAGCAACTAATTCTAATGTCTTACATTGATTTACTCGTCTTTTGAAGTGCAAGGTACAGCTGTTTTCTTTGCGAGTTTGACAGAAGAGATCAAAGACGTCATTACACTCAGAAACGGAGGCCAAAATAAACATCAATAACTCCATGACAGAAGAATGTTGTGAATACACCACTCGATCCAGAAAAAGTGTATCTACCTCCACTCCATATAAAGCTCAGTCTTATGAAGAACTTTGTCAAAGCAATGGATAGAAGTGGACCTGAAACTATATATTTAAGAAAAAAATGTCCAAGGATTAGTGATGCAAAGATCAATGAGGAGATCTTTGTAGGATCTTAAATAAGACAACTGATTAAAGATGAGGACTTTGATAGTCAGTTGAACCAGGCTGAAAAAGGCTGTAGGGTAATCTTTCAAGAGTGTTTGCCAGAACTTCGTAAGGAATCATAAGGCAGAAAACTACAAGTACTTGTTTTTAAATATGGTTTTCTTTGAAAAAAAAAGGTGTTATGTCCATTTAATACTAACTTATGCTGAATGTCACCTTTCCTTTAAGCTCCTTCACTTAGACTATCATTGTAATGCTTTCTTCTTGCAGGGTTTCTTTCACCTCCACCATAAACTTAAAGGATCATTGCACAAAGAAAACATTTTTTTAAAAACTTTAAATCTGACTCAGAGCATAAATAATTAGGAAAATGTCATACAACTAGTTCTTAATTAGAAAACAATAATTACTTTTATGCCTCAAAGTTAGATCAAAGATACATTGGTGGAAGCGGTGTATGAGAGGGGCATTTACATCTCTTGACAGTTATTGTTGTAGTCTATGATGCAAGGGGCCTGCTTCTAGGCCAGTGAGAAGGAATGGGTGCTGTGTCTGTTTTAATCTAATACAACTATCTTTACAAAGATTATCTGTTCCCCCTTCACTGATACTCAAAACAAACACTCTCGTGAATCAGCTCGGAGAAAGCAATGTAACAAACACAAAATAGATTCCTGTACTTATAAAAACTCGGATTTTCTCGTACAATGCTTTATTCCATCACTCACACAGCTGCTAATAATGTTACTTTATTTCTTCTTGAACGGCAGTGATCCTTTAATGAATGTACTGTAAGTATAAATGGAGTTGATTATTATTATTAACCTCTATTTTTAACGCACCAACATATTCTGTAGCGCAATACAGAGGTTAAGTACAAGGGAACAACAAATTTAACAGATAGCAAAAGAATGGAGGACTCTTTCTTTGAGCATAAAATCAAATGTACATAGTGCTTGTTTCTAGAGCATGGACACAATATTGAAAACTTGCAAACTTACAATCTACCTAAAATCAATGCTGTGCTGCAACACATGATTATGGGCTAAGGTTAATAAACAGGTACACAGTGGTTGAAGGTTAGAACCCACTAAGGGAAATATATTCTAAAAATATAATGTAAAAAAACACTTTTGTTTTTATTATAGACTTATTAAATAGATTTGCGATTGTAACCATGCCAGTTTTCATTTAAATAACCCAGGAGAAATCATTCCCAAATAATATTCATTTTATGTACATTCCAAACATGCCGAGAAAAGTTTATTTAAACACTATAGGCAATTGTAAAACTTGTATTTAAAATAGAATCACATCCACATTACAGTGATTTTATAGAACGCTTGAACACCTCCACAGCTGAATGTATTTTCCTCCCGCAAACAGCTTATCTGCCTTGAGCCAACAAGCACCCTTGGCTCTCGTAAAAGTCCATTTCCTGAAACAGCAGTATCATTACACACTTGTATCTTAAAAAATGTGTTTTTATAAGAAGGATGTAATAAGATTATAAAATGGATATCGTATACCGTTTGCAAATCTCCCAGAAGCAGGATTGCCTGTAATCTTATACAACTTTGCAAATCAAATTTTGCTTGGTAGAACTTAGCAGGGAAAGGATTATTATTATAAGAATAGTATGGTTATAAACATTGGATTGTTCTTTAATTATTTACTTAAATCTGTCATTTAAACAATAGGCATAACGAGAAAGGTTGCCTCCTACATTAAAATACTATTGTAGTTTGGGAAAAATACCTCTTTGTGAAGTACATAACAAACTAATCACATTAACTCACATATTTTGGCCATTTCATGACAATTCAGGATTCCCTAGAGAAGATTTGGAAAGATTTAAGGGACACGAAGAAAGGCTGGCAGAGGAGTAAATGGATTGATGAGGTAATTGAATCAATGAGCATGAACTTGAGAGAGCTCAGAGGGTCCATGACTGACAAATGTTGCTGATGTACTGCTGTCCATAAGAGTCGGACACGACTGAATGACTAAACAACAACAACAAACAACGAGGATAAAGTCAGTTGTAGTTAAAATCTTAAATTTAGTAGATTTTAGCAGTTCAAGATGGAAGCACTCATCACACAATCATGGTCAGCTAAATAAAAGATTTTCTCTAAAAATATTTTTATGCTCCGGCTTACATAGCTGTCACATGCTTTAAAAACATGTGAAGTATTTCCAAAATGACACTAGTACTTGAAGGGAAAACAGCCATTTTCATTGTACGTTTTTTCACAAAAGATCATTTATTATTAAATCACAGTAAATTGAAAAGTTGTTACTAATTACTTATATTGCTTAAAGGTATATAGAAGTTGTATGGATTATGAATGCATTTGATAGAGGAGAATCAGTAGTGTATGAAAACATGTTTTTGCATTAAAAACAAACCTTAATAAACCTACGCTAAATCCATGCTAAATTAGAATAAAATGCATAGTTAGTTGTAGCCAATTAGAGGCATATACAACATTGTAACAGTCAGACATGCTCAGTACAACAACTGTGGCCTGCCATTTCTACCCCTGACATCACTTCCTTTGATTCATCTTCCTGCTGTTGAAGATGAATCAAATGTGAATCGGAGAAATGTATTCTTAGATCACAAACTATCTCACTTGGGATGTAACTGTACTTATTGTTGATTGTGTGTGTATATTCAATCTTTCTGAACCCGTGGAGGGGTCCTATGTGATTGTTATATACATATATGAATAAGTAAGGGAGGGGCTCCTTGTAGCTTTACTATGGGAACAAAGTGTTTGTAACAAAATAAGATTTGGTACAGGAAAAAGGCTGCAAAGAATAGCATAATGTTTATATATAAAATACACTCATACTGCTATACCCAAAACTGGCTGCAGTGCCAGGATTTAGCCTTAGTTACTTCTAAGTATTATATGCCAAACAGAACAAAACAGAGCAAAAACTCAGAAAATTCGAAGATTATTTTATCAGCTTAAATATAACGTTTCTTTATTTTCATTTGAATTGCCCTGCATTGTTTTGTAGGGGCTGGTGGTGCTTATCAGAGATAACAAAGATGACTGAGCACAGTTAGCCCTTCCTGCAGATCTCTTGACCTACTACTCATGCTGGAAGTCAATTAATTCATATCTCTCTCTAAACGTTATGAACTCTCATAACAAATGAATGGAGAATATAGTGTACGCCAGCACTTTGTGCTTTATGTATATACTGTATGGTATAAAACAACCATGTTATTGATGTTAATGCCATACAATACAATTAGATGAGCTACGGGACAGATTTAATTAATATTGAGTTTCTATTTAGCAACAACTAAATATTACAATGCTGTATTCAGGATATGTTTTCTAAAACACCTCCTCTGATAATTTCCTTGAAGATCATAATTAATAGCTGAAGGCAACCAAGTGCTGTACCTCTGACCTGACCCTAGCAACTCAGTAATTAAAAGTACAGTTGTAAACTAGAATAAAAGTAATTAGCAAATGTGTTCATATAAGCAAAGCTTGCACATTATCCTAAAACCTAAACTTTGCTTAAAATATCTGTAATTATTCAAGTATGCAGACCAGTAAAGTAAAAATAGAGTACAGGCAGCAAGGAGGGTCACTAAAGTCATCTAAACTGCTCTGAAGTATCATGTGGAGGACATAATTAAGCAGGAAAATAGTCAACAAGACAGTTTTCTGCTTCTGGGTCAGTAAGGGGGAAGTGGGAAGGTGTCAATTTTATTGTTATCCTCATATCTAGCAAACTGGACTCCTCACTGTTCCCTACTCCCCCCACTGATGGCTACAAAGTCCCTCATGAGCCAGCTCTCCGGATGTAATGGAACAAACACAAAATTGATTCCTGTATAAAAAAATGTGATTTTACAAATAAATGGTTTTATGTCCATGGCTTTAACAGCTGCTAATATTGTTAGTTTGGTACATTTAGTTAAATCAAGCAAAAATGTGTAAAAACCCTTTATTAACTTGACCCTAAGCATGTGCTTGAGAGAGCTCAGAGGGGCAGTGGCTAATATATGTACCTTGTATGCTGCGGTCCATAGGGTCACGGAGAGTCGGGCACGAGTGTACAACTGAATAAGAACAAGAGGGAGTCTCTGCACTGCAAGATTCATTGAGCTAGTAAGCATATTCCTTGAGGTCCCATATGGACCATAAATTATAAGCTCATATTTGTTTTTGCTGCAATATTAAACTCAACATTTTCCCTTGGATATTAAAATGTTTAAATAAGTTAAAACCATACATTGCATTCGCTAGACATTTTTTGTCATTTATAAGGCGTTTGTGATTTTTGGTCCTTACAAAAACTGCAATAACAAAGCCTGTAGAGAGGAAAACAGTTGGAAGTTATATAAAATCTTTTATAAAAAAAACTAAAATATGTCTCAATTTTAAAAAGCTTTTCCACTTGATTTGATGATTTAAAGCATTATTGGTGAAGTTCATGTCCCTTTAATACCAATATAGTCACATGTGGTCATGTATTCACTTCCTTACCATTATACAGTGAAAATAATGTACTGAGAAAATGTGATCATTTATAAATATGTCATGTCACTTAATTGCTATGCTTTATTTTAGCATGTTCTTGGAAACATATTGGATCATGGATAAGATGTCTTGAGACTCTCCTTTCATGTTCAACAAATTAGTTTCTTACAATTATTAGCCAAAGTTCTTTCATCAGCAATACCCATCTGGAGGCTCGGAGAGGATTTATATCCCCCATATGGATGTAGTATGGTTCCCAGCACAGCTGGTCATCGATTGTGGGGAAAGCAGTCAATGCATAATTAAGATGCAGTAATGGGAATAGTTACCTAGTGGCTGCAAAAAAGCGAGGAGAGAGAACACATGCACAAGTATGACCGGTTTCTAATGAATATATATATATATATATATATATATATATATTTATATATATATATATATAAATATTTATATATATATATATATATATATATATATATATATATATGTATATATATATTTATATATAAATATATATATATATATATATATATATATATTTATTTATATATATATATATATATATATATATATATATATATATATTTTTTTTTATTATTTTTTTTTTAATATCAAAAACAGGGATATGATATATTGTATATATTCTTAAAGCTCAAACAGATAACCAATAGTTTGTATTCCCAGGTTTACACAGAAAAATCCCACCACTTTTCTACATAAAATTCAGACACCCGAATACATTGTAATTTATGTAATAGCGCATGCATTGTGCTACTACCCTTAGGGACTCCCTACCTCGCTCTATCAGACTCTTCCTCAGATTCAGTTTTAAGTGGTCTTTAAAACCCACCTTTTCAATGACTCCATCACCTATAGCACTCATACCTACTGCTTAGCACCTGACCTTCTGGTTCATTATTCAATATGACACAACGCCATTTCCACAAACTATTACTAGTTACTTATCTCCGCAACACCTTTTGTCTCACTTACCTAAGATCTTTAGATTGTACGTTTTCAATCTTGCACGGCGCTTTGGGGAAAGCACTATGGACACTGGATTCAAAGCTCAAAGACAAGGCGCTACATCTTTGTAATGTGTTAATATTGTTTTGCCTTGATCACAACTTATGTATAGCGCTACGTAATATGTTGGCACATTACAAATAAATGATAATAATCACATATAATAGTCATGGTAAGTTACGAATGTTCGTCACGGAATGTTAAATGTTACAGGCTTGCGCATTTGTAATGAGCGCTCGCGATGGTGGGACAGGCTTGCAATGAGCGTCAAAGGCGCTCATCGTGAGGAATGCAAGTTAGAGGTGGGAGAGCCTCGCATTGTGTGCCAAACAGCATTGCCAGCCTTCAAATTGTATTGCCGTCATTTTTGATGGGCAAGTGGCTAGTAGTAATAATCATCACCTTATAATATAAACGTTCAGGAGCAAGGACCTATTCTAATGTTGTGTTAATATGTGTTATTGTCTTATGTGCCACATATTCTCTTTATATTATGTATTTTCCCATATGTATATTTGTAGTGATTTAGTCATTCAGTCATGTCAGACTCTCCATGGCCTTATGGACCACAGCACATCACTGCTTATGTCCCCTTCTTCGTGTACCTTCAATCTTCTCAAAGAAATTGACCATATCATGAGAATACAGGATTCCCTAGAGAAGATGATGATGATGATGGGAAAGATTGAAGGTACACAAAGACGGGGACGGCAGAGGCAGAGATGGATAGATGAAGTCATTGAAGCAATGAACATGAACTTGATGGAGCTCAGTGGCTGGCAGATGTGCCTGGCATGTTACGACTAAACAACAAAAGGTATTCTTATCAAGAACTATTTTAATATGGCTGAGAGCAATGTGATCTTCTGACCCATTTTGTCCATTCATTGCATTATATGATATGCTAAAAATAAATGTCTAATAAAAGATTTATTGAGCCATACCTAATATGCTTTTATCTTTTTGTCTTATATCACAAGCCAAAGATAGTTTGTTTTCTGTATATATATTTTTTTTGAATAAGAACTAATTATATTAATCATTGTAGCTAGTTGGTTTCTATTTTCATAGCAATGTGATGACACGAACATAATCACCTAAAAAACAAACAAATAAGAGTATTTTAGCAGGTGCGACAGTCAGATAAATGATTGTCCAATATATTTGTTGCAAAGCCATCATAAGAGTGCGGGAAAAAGCTGAGCTCGGCATAACCGAATTTAAATCTGCAAACGGATGGCGTACACAGATGTTCCAGACAGATGTCTTAGACAGCAAATCTATCTATGTTGCCGAACAGGTTTTGAGACCGTTACATAGCTAAAGGTCTTTTTATTTCAGCAGAATTGATAAAAAAAACATTTAATAGCTTACTTGTGACACAATTAACCTTTATCTAAAGACGGGATCGGCCTCTGGCAGAAAAACATGCTCTGTACAAATTAAAGGTTACACCAAATGTATTATTATCTGATTTGCATTCAATTGGCTGTTGTTAGGTTGGATATCCATATACAGCCATTGACGTTCATTTAACAAGAAGAAAAATGATATGGTCAATCAAAATCTGCACACTTCCTTATGTATTAGAGCTTGAAACAGAACTGAAAGTGACTTATCTGGGCTAAGGTTGGTAGATGACCATGGCTACAGACAAGATTTAGGGATCTAGATTGTGCCTTTCTTGGTGTAAGACAGGCAAGAATTTCCAGATTTAGGACGGTCAGTCAGCAACTAGAAAGCATACCCACAGATAGCTTCTGCCAGAGAAAGGCTTATATTTAAAGCCTGAAGGACAAAAAAGGTCTAACCACCAAGAATCACTTAAAGTGGACTCTGATTTGCATTCGACTTGGCTATTGTTAGATTGGATATCCATATACAGACATTGACGTTCATTCAACATGATGTGGTCAATCAAAATCTGCACACTTCCTTATGTATTGGAGCTCGAAACCGAACAGAAAGTGACGTCTCTGGGCTAAGGTTGGCAGATGAAGAATGACAACAGACTAGATTTAAGGATCCAGATGGTTTACTTGTCTTACATCAAGAAAGGCACAATGTCAAGGTAGAGGGTCAGTATGGAGAAGATGATCAGTTAGCAACTGGAACGTAAACTCACAAATTTGCATACTTTAGCAGACAGTTTCTATCAGAGAAAGGTTTGTATGTAAAGCCTGAAGGACAAAGCAGTAGCTAACTGGCAAGGGTCCCTTAAAGAGGATTCTAAGAAGATGAGCTGATCTCCATAAGGTGGACCGAGCTGAATCCCAGACAAATCAGAATATGAAACTAATTTTGCCTTAAAAGATAGAACTGGTGTATGGGATTGAAGCATTGGTTCTTCATAATAATATCTGTTTGGAATATATTTGTGTCCAACTGTACTGTCTGAGTAAATCTGGGACTATTTATTTTCCAACAAATGTTGTTTCATTTTTTTATGTTCACTTGAGACTCTATAACAATGGTTCCCAAACCTCTACTCAAGACCCACCACACAGGCCATTATCACAAGAGGAGAAATTGGTGTTCAACAGACTCTAATTACCTCATCTATATTCAAACCATGTTAAACCATAATCATGGCCTGTCTGGGGAGTCTTGAGAAGAGGTTTGGTAACACAGCTCTACAGTATTGTAAAAAACTTTCTAAGTATCAGATTACAGTGGTCCCTTTACCAAGCAAATCCACAACACGTGGATTTTTTTTTTTTATATGAACTTTATTTGAAGTTTCCCTGAGAATGAGATTCCCGTAGGAATTCCATCCATATATCACATCCTGGTATTTTTATCTCTCCATGAACCATGATTGGCTAAAAAATGGTGACATAATATTGCCATTATAAAAGAACTATTGGGACTTACTACAATGTTGTTTCTTCAGTACATTGTTTCCTTAATGGAAAGCCATTACCAATATATTCCTTGTACTTTTTAATAATACTATTGAAAACAGTGGTGTTAAATAAAGCTATTAAGTGTTATCCACCACTATCCCTATAAAATATACCGTAAAGAATAATACACTCAATTTTTTAATAACTGACATTTTCATTTTATTTATCTAAGAAAAGTATTTCAAAGACACAGTATAAAGGTTAAAAGGCAACTAAGACCAAAAATAATTACTCTTCACTTTAAGGATGCATGAGATAGCTGGAATAATAAAGCTTCTCACATCATCTGAAGTTTCTCTTTTGTGAGGTCAGTTGATCAAAGTAAATTAAGCTGTCCCGGAAGAAAACATCATTAGCGAAGCAGGCTCTCTCATATGCTGGCCAAGCTTTTCTTGAATGTGCTTTAACTTAGCAGGTGTCAATGTCAGATGGCTTTAAAATCCTCTAAGGAGAACTACTTGCACACTAAACAAATATGTACTAACCAAGCATTAAAGTGACAAAGCGGTGGTTGCAAATATGACATCATTTTTTTTTAAATTCATTAATTTTTTTATTAGATGGGAATCGGATGACATATCAGGTAAGATATAGCATACATTTCATTACCATCAGAATTATATATATTTCCAAAACATATAACCTGTTATCTGAAGTATTCTACGATTAACTGTAATCCTAGGTAACATGGCATAATAAGTACTTTGTCAGATCAATGTTATATTAAAAAAATGCATTTTACTACTAATAAATTAATATTGAATTTGGCCATTTTGAGCTGTCGGTCTTCCCGATTCACCCACAAAGACAGAAGTAAACAGTATCTTACTGAGATAAGCTAAGAAGTTTCATTATTTTCCGGTCTAATATCTTTTTTTGTGCATTTTCCCCATAATATTATGCATTCATTGTTGTTTACTCTATGGCATAGGTTGTTAACCTTTTAATACCTTCCACCAACTTTTGACGGTAACATTTTCCATAATGCCCATGGTGCCGCAGTAACTCAATCTACTCTATCTTGTTTCTGGTCCATCATATGACCCAAGCTATGTATTACCCTTATTTTTATTATCTTTATTTATATCTCGCCAACATATTCCGTAGCGCTGTACAGGGGTTGAGTACATGGCAAAAAACAAACATAACACCTTATAAAGAATGGAGGAGCCCAGTTTTTGAGCATAAAATCAAATGTACATAGAGCATGTTTCCAAGGCACTGACACACGATTGAAAACTTGCATACTTACAATCTAAGGGTTTAGGTGTGATACAAGAGGGTGACAAATGCAAGATGGCAGTGTGAAAGCAATGTGTTCAGTCAAGTGGAGGGGTCTGTGTGTTGTACTGTAGATTGTGGGTGGGAGTGTTATTAAGCTGTGGAATGTTCAGTTGTACATGTTAAGGCTGAAGGTGATAAGATTTTTTAAGCAGGTGTGTTTTTAGTAATTTTTTAATGTTTTGATGCAGGAAGATAATCTAATGGAGCGGGGCAAGGAGTTCCAAATAGTAGGGGCAGCACGAGAGGAGTCTTGAAGATGGGAGTGAGAGGAGGTGATGAGAGAGGAGGAAAGAAGAAGGTTGTTAGCAGAACGAAGGGGGCGGTTAGGAGAGTATTTTGAAACAAGAGCAGAGATATAAGGGGGTGCACTGTTGTTGAGGGCTTTATACGTTAAAATCATGACCCTAAGTCCCTAGGCTCCCTCACCAGCTCTCCAACCAGCCAAGTTTTCCAGCGTGTGATGTCACTTTTCAACGATGCCTCTTAGCTATTACCCCGCCGCCCACCATGAAAGCTTGAAAAGCCCAATAGTGGGCGGTAGGGACCAGCTTGACTACCACTACTGGTTTTTCAGATATGTGCATTCCACTCTATTTTTATCTTGAATTTGGATTTTTATTTGAAACTTGTTGTATATGGGTTTGGGTTAGTAGTTATTTTGTAGGGCTGACATAAACTGAGGCTCTTATATGAAGTGAATGAACAAGTGTAGCAAATTCAGACCTTGTAGATTCATGTTTAAATATCAATATAATAAGCTATAGGACAATTTACTCCTTGATCTTCATTAAGACTATATTTCATTGGACCTCTTTTTGGAGATGTCTCAAAAATGTTTTCATGCTTTTATGGCCATTTATATATACCAACTCCATCAAATTAATTTACTTTGTTCCATGCCTAACACAGTATCACACCTACCACATTAGGTTTGGAAGGTCTCTCTTGACTGAACTAATACATCTACATACTGTTAGATGTCATTTTGTCATTTGCTCGCCCCCTGTGGCGAACGTCCGCCATTGCAAGTGAGCCAATATACTTTTAAATCATTTGATATTTCATTTGCTCTCCCCCTCTGGAGAATATCCGCCATTGCAGGTGAGTCATAACTATAAAACCACTAAAAACATCACTACATTCAAATTCTCATTACATTAAAATTTTAAATATGGTTTAATCTGTCTTAAAATTCCAAAAACTGCATGCAGACTTTTTAGATTACTATTATAGTGCCAAATTTTAAACAAATAAATTCAGCCATGTTTTTCCCAAAAAGTAAGCAAATATTTCAAGACATTCCTATGGGAAAAACACACATATCATCATCAAAAATGTTAACAGAAATCATTTTTTTTTTTGGTCAGACAGAATTTTATGAAAATTGGCAAAACAAATCTGATCCCCAATTTCAAATAGATACGTCAAACCAACACAAAGTTATAAACTCATAAAATATGAGTTTATAATGGAACAGTAATGTTAGAGCATGAATGTCCTCTAATAATTACACTTTGTCTCAGCAGCATGTTGGTGAGACTTTGCCAGGATATTAAATACTTAGTAAAATCCAGAAACCTTCCATATCCCTTCAAGAAGTGGAAAAAATAAATAAAAATAAAAATGTCCTGGTACAGCAGTTCAGACACACAGGGTTAATGTTTTACCACTCAGAATACAAAATGTTATATTAAACGGATACTTTAACTTCATTGTCTGTTTGTTCATATTAAAAGCAAATCTAAGTTTCTTGGATTATGAATGCATCTGATAGAGGAGAATCAGTAGTGTATGAAAACATTTTTTCATGATAAAATACCAAAATAAACATTAACAAACTCACCCTGATGTTTGTGAGTTAACATCCCTGCAAAATTAGCATAAAATTCATAATTAATTTTGGCCAATCACAGGCAGCTATACATTTTAATACAATGTAACAGTCAATGATGGCAGTTTGTGCAGGAAGAAATCATGGGATGTGTAGTCCCCTTGCAGGAGGAGTCAGACACTGATCTATAGATCTCTACATTGAGCTGCTGCTGCCTTGAAGGTTAGTAAAACGTTAAAATATGCATTTGAATGCAGTGTTTCTATTGGTAGGTACACTGTAGCAATGTAAGCAGCTCTGTGGGCGTGGAAAACAATTTTTATTTGTAAGTAAAATAAATCTGTATGTGTATAGAATGACTCAATGTAATGTGTGTTACTGATATAAGCATTATTTGTTTTATTAGAAAAAGAGAAAAACAGGGAAAATTAGATATAACTTTAACCATGTTGTGAAAGATTATAGAAACTTTAATAACTATTTTCATATGCATAAACAATTCAAACCACAGTTGAATAGCATTGGGTGTCAACTTTCCTTTTACCCTGTTTAACAGTAGTGGGTTAAATGTTTGAATTAAATTCATTTTAACTACATTAACTAACTAGTAGAAACTTAAAAAAACAGAAGAAACAATAAACCCATTCACTCAAGACATATTGGACTTAAGCAAATAAGAATACCCCTGAGTAAACATTATGTATACTACAATATATTTAGCTAATTAATCCAGATCACATCTATTTACATACACCAGGTAATTAAATTTAGATCATACGTTTTCCGCGGTGTTCGGATTAGTTTCCCATGAAAGGTGCAGTTTTAGCATTATGGATAGATTCTCTGTAGCATTAGTGGTTTTAACATGGCGTTAACCTATAATAGCATGGTAGCTTACGGCTTTAATTAGCTTTGTATGCATCCATGCAAATGCTATTGTGTCACTAAGCAATTTCTCTTCACACTTGTATAGTTTTCTTCCCTGTTGTGCCATCCCATCCAAGCCTATTCCCAATTAGCCCACTTTTCATGTACCTGGGTATAAATGGAGCACATTTCTTTTTATTTCTAACACTATAATATTATGGATTCATCAATACATAACAGTCTAATATACTTAGGGCCTCATTCTATTATCGGCCGTAAATCGTCCGTAAGGCTGCGATTCCTTGCGGGGGTTCAGTTTACTCGCGATTCTATTATACGGCCCCGCAAGGATCTCATTTTACGGCCGGCCGCATATCTTGGAACCGGCCGTAAGCTGTGAAATATAAAAACGCAAAAATAAATTCAAGCCTGCACTGTACAGCTCTGTAAATGCTAGGGATCATATTGGGGGACATGAGGATTAAAAGGAACCCACTCTCAAGCTTGCACATCTGCCCAAACCCGAGTTCAAATTAACTGTTTATTTTCCGGCTGCGGCGTGGGTGTGTCTGAGGTGCTCCAAGCACTCTGGACTTTTTACATGGATATTTTACGGATATTAAAAATAAAATATTTTACGGATTTGAGTACAGGATAATTATGTGCTATTTTTTCTAACACCTAAAATCCCTTTATAGTCTTCTCAAAGTGCAGGATGGCTTTATTTGAGCTATTTTATGTGCTTAATTGGTGCTAGCGAGACCTCTTTCCTGCAAGTAAGCTGCGGCTCGCTTTTAGCCTTGCAGAGAGGTTTCCCGGAGCAATTGAATTGCAAATCTCTTGCGGCCGTTTTAGATCAAAGGCTTTCCTCCGGCGCGAGCGGCCGCAAGAGATAGCAAGGCACCGGCCGCAAGCCTGCCGGAATCCCCGGCCGTAAGGGAATAGAATAGCAGAATAGCTTGCGGCCGGTCCTTGCGGCCCCGCAACGGCTGCGGCCGCTAATAGAATGAGGCCCACAATATACTGGCTTCAGGCACAAGGCCTAATGGGTCCGCCATTTCCTCCAGCCTGTGGGTTTGCTATTAAATCACGGCCAAGGTTAATCACAACAACCTGGACAAAGGCCATGTACACAGACCCTAATTAGGCACAACCGTGAATAGCCAAGCTGTCAAGAAAAACAAACAAATAGCAAAAAAAACAAATACAGTTACTTTAGGAAGTATTGTAGCTCATGAGATACAAACAAGTCCAATATAACATTATTCAAGGTTACTAAAACATTACTCTAATGTAATCCAAGTTGAAAATGTTCACTTCCTTTCAGTAGTGTTTAGGGTAATAAGAGAGATGGGGAGGGGTACAGCCATTAATGAGACAAACTATTTTTAAATTATATTTTCTAGCTAAAGATTTCCTTTGCTGCTTGCTACACATATATTTTTTTTATGCTAATTACTAGTGAACTAAAAATACGTTTTACATGAAAAGTGGCCTTTTAAAGGTATTTATACGTTACCCTGTTTATAGCTTTTTCTAATCTAACACAGGCTGCTTATACTGTATGAGAAACACACATTACATTGAGTTATTCCATACACATACAGATTTATTTTATTTAAAGCAAAATTGGTTTCCACACCCCCAGATCTGCTTACATAGGCACCTGGTACTAACCAATAGAAACACTGCATTCAAGTATGTGTTGCTATCCCTATACCAACCTTCCAGCCAGTAGCAGCACAGTGCGAAGATCCAGAGCAGCAGAGAGGAGAGAGGTGTTTGGCCAGAAAAAAGACCACAAATCCCATGAGACTGAATCCCTATACTTTGCTACAATGTAGTAGCTGCCTCCGATTGGCCACAATTAATTATGAACTTTATTCTAATTTATCTTGGATTTTCAGGGGCATTGCTTCTCAAAATCAGCTACCAGAAAACTGAAAAAAGTCTGCAAATTTTAGGGTAAGTTTATTAATGTTTATTTTTTTTATTTTTTTCATGCACAAACATGTTTTTACATACTATTGATTCTCCTCTATCAGATGCATTCACAATACATGAAACTTCTATATACCTTTAATGCTTTACATACCACAAAACCTCTACCATACCAATACAACTCCCAAAGATGGTTTCCGTCAGGATGTGAAATAGTTAAGTACGGTAACATATCTTACTAATTACCTAAAATGTTATGCACCACAGCCCATAGACCCCACTGCGGGGTTTGAGTTAGTTCAGTAAACTTTTATATCACAAAGTAGACAAAGTAGGAAGGTAATAAAGTTTTTTGGGGGTATTCCAAGAAACTCCCATTTATTTCTGCCTGCTAATATGGTACCACCATTAATTTTCACAATTAATATTGAATAAAAAACATAAACTACTGCCTTTTTATTATAATAATAATAATAATAATACATGTTATTTGAAAGGTGCCAACATTTTATGCAGTACTGCTCCAAAGAGCTTACATTCTAAAGGATTATGTGAGATCATTTTTGGAATTGGCGATTTAACAACTACGGAGTTAACTCACTATTTTATGACTAGGCACAAAATACCTGTGTATACCTAAACTTGTAACAAAATGTCAGCATTTACAGAAGTTCAATTTGCTTTATAATACATATTCTAAGGCACAGGAGCATTGTCATGCGAACACTTATACAGACTCTAATTGGACTATATATTCAATGCAAGACAGTCTCTTTTCTTGTCAAAACTCTCAATGGACCAGTTTCAGCTTAATAAATCTATGTGTCCTCATTTCCAGCCCTCCATGTAACCTCCAAGTCTAAATATATTCTTCATTTTGAATCCTATTTATGGTCTATTTTTACATTGTTAACTAATTGATCTTTGTCTATCTATCTATCTATCTATCTATCTATCTATCTATCTATCTATCTATCTATCTATGGCTTATAATACATCTTTACAGAATTGAAAAGTCAACCTCTGCTTTGGAAGAATTTACAGCCAATTAGTATAACAAAAATTATTCCACCACATAATGTTAATTATTTTTACATTTTATTATTTTTTATATATTTTTTGTTTTCAAAGGACTAAAAGTTATTTTTTAGGTCATTCTTAAAAAGCAATACAAAACTATACATTGTAGAAGATAGTTTATTTCCAAAGTGAACCATGTGAAATTCCATATTGTTTTTTATATTAGCATGTCCCAAGTACTAATTAGCTGCTTTGATGTGCTAATTAGGATTATCATCTGTCTATCTGTCTCTGTGGTGGTGAGAACGACCACCAATGCATGCTGTTATACCCACAAACTTATCAAGTGGACAGAGCCACACATTAGCATATTGAGACTTGAATTAGCATAAAGGAGATGCATAATCAATGCTGAATATCTCAATAATTATTCACTGTAGAGAAAAACAGCAAGACAGTTTTTAATATGAAACTAACTTCCTGCTGGGGTGATAGTGTATGTTTTTTTATTAGTAAAAATTAAACTTTGTATAATGTTATTACACTTGATTAATGACTTAAGAGCAGGTCTAGTTAATATACAAACCTACGTCCAAATTAGGACCTCCAACTCCCTTTGTCCAGACCTCAATTTCATTAATATTATCATATATCGCATTATTATCATATATCTCCATATATAGCCTGTTGCAATATATATATATATATATATATATATATATATATATATATATATATATATATATATATATATATATAAACAATATACATATATTGTTGTTCTGTCCTTCAGTCGTGTCCACCTCTCTGTGACCATATGGACCCAGCTTTGAAGCATATCATAGGATGGATTATGCTGGAGTTAGGAGACCGACCCACAGACAGCTGTTTTGATCTTAAACTATTCTCATCAGCGTAGAGCTGTTACCTATGTGCTGCTATAGGTTTGTGGGAAGGCTATAAGGATATACTGTATAGTAAACCTATAGAAACCTTAGTCTGTATTGTAGATCACTGAACTATATTTTAGAAACTTTGGCAATACATTTTAACATTTTAAGAATTTTCTAATCATCTTTACATTTATATCAATGAAAACCTTAATTTTTCTCTAAATTAACCTACTATTTTTAATAAACATTGGTAGTTTTGCTTTGTTGTGCTGCAGTAAAACAAGACAGTTCCCACAATTCTTTGCATTTACTGTTATTAACGAAAATATTCTTGCAATACATATACATAATACACTGAACATATAAGGGAATACATAACAAGAATTTAAGATGAATTTTCTATTGTGTGTTAGCTTTCTTTTAATACATGTGGTGAACTTACAAAAATAATATTGATGTATGGCAAGGAAAGCTATGGCAAGCTTGGACAAGATAGTAAAAAGTAAAGATATTACCTAATCAACAAAGGTCTGCATATTAAAAAGTATGGTTTTCTCTGTAGTAACATACATATGTGAGAGCTGGACCATAAATAAATCTGAGCGCTGTAGAATTGACGCCTTTGAATTGTGGTGTTGGAGAAGACTGCTTCGAATCCCTTGGACTGCAACAAGATCCAATAAATCAGTACTACAGGAAATCAAGACAAACTGTTCACTGGAAGGTTTGATCTTGAGGCTGAAGCTCAAATATTTTGTCCATATCATGAAAAGCCAGAGTAAGATTGAAGGCACATGAAGAATGGGGCAGCAGAGACGGAGATGGATAGATGAGATTGTTGAAGCAATGGACATGAGCTTGATGGAGCTCAAAAGGGGCAGTGGATGACAGTAGTGCCTGGTGTGCTGTAGTCCATAAGGTCACTGAGAATTGGACACAACTGAACCACTAAACAACAACATGTATTATTTTATTATTGTGTCCCTTTAATACAGTGAGTAAAGGACTATGTTGGTAATTTATTCCTATATGTTTTTTTTTATTAGTTGATAACGATACTTTATTAGGTGGTCTGTCCTAGTCAGCTAATTAGCTTTCCATTAGCCATGTTGAAAGCACTGGCAATTTTTGCTTCCACATATCCATGTTGCAGACATAAGTTCACAATCTTCAATAAGTAGAATAACTATAATGGTAGTTTACCTTGCAGTGTAATTTCTTAAAAAACGCAATAATTTAGAAACTATTATTTTAAAAAAAGTGCATTTTTAACAAAGTACTAAAGTGGTTTTATAAATCTATTGTATTATAAAAATAGACACTTTATTCCAGATTAAACTACACATTTATATGCAATATAAGACAAAACCAAGACTTCCATTCTGTTTGTATTTATTAATATGAATACTCATGCATATGATTGGTGCTAAATTGGGAAGAGAAGACTGAACGGGATCACGCAGAGTATCTCTAATAATGTGCATAAAGCTGTAATTATCTAATTAACAAGGTATCATCTGCATAATGAAGACTCTGTAATCCAAGAAGTAAAGAAATGTTAATGTGGTATAACAGCGGAGTCATAGGATATATAAATACAGAAATCAGGGACGATCTCTATAGAATATACAGTCTAATCCACTATATATTCATCGCAATGTTAGAGCTACTTACGGCGACACAGAGGGGGTTCTGGGTAAACTGTAATCTAACTCTATAAGCCATAACCAGTCATTTATAAATGAAATATTATTTTTTTTATGCATTTTCTTACAGTAAACTTATAGTTTGCAATTTTATCAATCAGCCTATCTGATCCATCCACCATATATATATGTGTATATATATATATATATATATATATATATATATATATATATATATATATATATATAATGGGTAAGTGTTGATTAAAATCCCCAGGGATTATTTAATCAAACTAAATTTTCACTGGCAATTGCCAGTGGAAAATAATTGCATATTCTAGTTAATAAATTATTTTTATTTTTTATTTTTTTATATTTAACTGTTAACCAAGGGATTTGAGAAGATAGTTATGTGGGGTTGTTGTTGTTGTGTAGTCGTTATGTAGTGCACGTCAAGCTGGTTGTGCTTATCCATAAGGTTTTCTTGTCAAAGATACTGGAGTGGGTTGCCAGTTCTTTCTCCACTGGACCACAATTTGTCTAAACTCTCTGCTATGACATGCCCATCTTGGGTGACCCGATAGGGTATAGCTCATAGCTTCAATGAGGCACACAAGGCCCCTTCACCACAACAAGGTAGCGACCCAGAAGAAAGGGTATTTACTGGCAAGATTATTATTATTATTTTTGTATTAGTAGTGGCGCCGGGTAGTTCTATTTTTGTATAATGGGTATGCTCTTATTGATACAAGTGTAGTGCCTATAATGGTAAAGTATATGTTAATTACTTTTCAAGCACCCACTCATTATTAGTCCTTAGAACCACTGAATCTTAGGAAAAATCTCACATGTTTGTGAAGTATGTAACAAACCAACAACATTTCTTAATGTCCCGGTTTGGGAACTTGTCAGGCCTCAAAGTTAATGCAGATAAATCTGAAATAATATGCATGAGAGTGCCCTCAGACCAGGTACAAGCCCTAAAAGAGGGACACTCGTTCTCATGGCCAAAGGGAAGTATCAAATATCTAGGAGTTAACCTCACACCAGAGCTGTCAGCTTTATACAAAGAAAATTATATCCCCCTTTACAAAAAATTACAAACAGATCTACTTAGGTGGAATAGATACAACCTGTCATGGACAGGAAGAATAAACGCTTTTAAAATGAACATGTTACCCAAAATCTTATACTATTTTAGAACACTCCCGATTAGAATACATAGAGGAGATCTAGATGGCTTCCAAAAAGCGGTATTCCGATTCATCTGGCAACATAAACACCCGAGAATCAACAAGTCCCTAATGTACAGAGACAGAGAAGCAGGGGGTTTGGCGTGCCCAAATTTGATACACTACTTTAAAGCAGCCCAGATTTCCTTCCTACCACAAGCCCATTCCAGTGAACACCAACCAATGTGGGTATCCCTAGAGAACTATCAAATGAAACCCTACAAATGGGATAATATCATTTGGTCCCCGACACTCCCCCCAATAGCAAAATCAGGCTACAATAATCCAATGATTAAATTATCCCTGCAGGAGTGGAGAGGGGCGAACTCCAAGCGGCAGTTAACACACTCCCTTTCATCTCTCACGCCAGTCCTTTCGGGGTCCCAGATTATGAAGGAATTAGGGGGGGTCTCAAAAGCGTGGTGGCTCTCGCGGAAACTAGACCTGCTAGGGGCATGGTTCCAAGACGCAACCTTCTAACCTCTATACAATTCATAAATAAGTACAATCTACCAGACAGGGAGATATTTAACTATAACAAGATATGCCACAGGGTCCAAGAACTGGTCAAATCCTCGGGTCCCCCACAGGACACCTGGTTTGCGAAAGTATGTGCGCAGAATCCCCTAGCCAGAGGCATAATTGGTACCCTTTACTCGCTTGCCAACAAGCCACTTAAAGACCAAAAGCTTAAACATGTCCTACAATGGGAACAGGAAATGGGAGTAGAATGGGACACCCAGAGATGGGGAAAAATACACAAGGCACTGACTAAAGGCTCCCTCTTCTTTAGCTATTTAGAAACAGCAATTAAAGTACTACACAGGGTATACATGACACCTGACAGGCTAAGTAAGATAAATCCGCTTTCCCCTCCTGAGTGCTTTAGGAACTGCTCAGATAGAGGAACCTTTGGCCACATCTGGTGGGACTGCCCAAAAGTACAGGCCCTGTGGCGAAGGGTAACTGCAATGATCTCTGAGGTATTAGACAGGGAAATACACCCCTCTAGGGAGACATGCTTACTGGGAATGCCAGTGCTGAACGTTAATAAGAACCATAACAAGTGGATACAAATGGTCATGCTGGCAACCAAAAGCCACATTGCAAAGAATTGGAAATCACCCCATTTAGACGGCCAAGAGGTTATAAAAAAATTAAACCACATCATGATTTATGAAAAAATGATGCATTCAATAAACAACTCCCTCTCCACTTTTAGTCAAATTTGGGACAGATGGGTGGAGTCGGACAAAGCTATTTTAATTTAACAAAAACTTGATTTAGAGTGGAAATTAGTACACTAGGAAGGGAAGGCGTAATTGGATGAGGCAGAGACACCAGGCCGGGGTGACGGGTGTCTTGGGCGTTGACAACTACTGGCGAATTGAGTAAACTGAAGAAGATAGACAAGAAGAAAGAGGAAAAAAAAAAAAAAAGCAAGGAAGATACAGGTAATAAGTTCATTGACTTGTTTATTCATTGTTTGTTCGATGTTATACTTCCCATATACTAGTTGAATAATGTAATTCTCGAGCTATGCAAAATTGAACATCTATATATATCTACATGGAAAGACAACAAGTTAGCTGACATGTAAGAATTTGACAAGTTTAGTATTGAGAAGTCAATTGCTAGGGAAGGAATAGCTAGCAGGCGTTTCCTGCAAAGTTGAGAAAACGGAAAAAGGTTATGGTGGACACATAAAGCAGACACCCAAAATTGTCAGGACAGGATAATCATTATTGACAACAAAGTTGTACAAGATATCTAAAACGATGTTAAAAAATCCTGTTTATGCAAAATTGTGTTGGACCTGCGAGTCCAACAATATTGTGTTATTGAGCACTGCTTATGTGTCAATAAAAAGATTTGGAAAAAAAACAAAAAAAACAACAACATTTGCAGCTGTGCGTCCCATTTTGTAGAATATCTTAAATTATGTACAGTATAGTAAGTTTCCACCTTGTCTGACTTGATCTTCTACTGATAGCTTGGAGCCTGAGGCCATTTTTATATCTACAAAACAATGGAGGTAGGGTAGAGAGAGAAATGAGTATGGAAAGGGGAGGGAGGATTATTAAATAATTGGAGCTTTCGTTAATTGACACCTTGCTGTTGTTGTTTTATCGTTCAGTAGTGTCCGACTCTCTGTGACCCTTTGAGCCGAAGCACGCCAGGCACATATATCATCATGTTTCTGGTTGTGCTTATCCATAGCTTTATCTTGGCAATAAACTAGCGTGGGTTGCCAGTTCCTTCGGATAGTGATTTGTTGACTTCTCTGATATGACCGGCCCATCTTGGGTGGCCCAACATGGTATAACTCACAGTTACATTGAGGTACACAAGCCCCCTTCACCATAACAAGGCAGTGATCCAGAAAGGGATCAGTTTTACAATTGTGACTCTAAACTCTGTCCTGCAGAAATGTAAACACCCCTCTCACTCACACAACCTTCCAGACCCAAAGTCTCATGGATGCCTCCAGGGACCAGCACAGACATAAAAAAAAAATTCCAATTAAAAACTATCTTTATGACATTTCTCTGCCTAATAGGCTTGTTTTCAAACAAATATATTTTTTATCATACAGTGGTCATTTGATATAAATGAAGAGTGATTTTAAGACAATTCCGAGCATTAAAAATGTGATTGACCTCATGAGCAGTACCAGATCCACCTTTTTGGAGCCCCTAGGCAGTGAAGTAAAGGAGCCTCTGCTAGTGAGAATACAAGGTATGCACGGACCCATTTTTACCTTTTCTGTGCGTGTAAGCTTCTTTCTCTGTTGTAGCTCTCTTGTTCTAAATGGTTACCCCATAGTAGCCAGTCTGATATGCAGTATTTCATTTTTTTGTTAAGCCAGCAACCATTGTTTTTTTTTAAAGTGGCACCCCTCACAGTGAGTTGCCCCTGGGCGGCTGTCTAGTTGGCCTAACGGGAAATACCGCCATGCTCATGAGGTCATATATTATTAAAAAAATTTGATATACACAACTTTAATGTGCTTGTCACACTGCTATTTATTCTATTTAATTGATTAATGTGTGCCAAAATCTGGCTATAAATATGTTTTTAAATTGTTTTCATGTGAAAAATGCATATTTGTTCTATGAATCCAAAATGAGCTTTATATTCAATAATATGTTAAATAATGAAAGAGAACAAAACTAAACAAAAAAGAAATGATCTAAAAATAAACTGAAAATAATTAATTCAGCAACTCTGAGAAAATGACTGGACACTATGAATATGTATTAAGAACAGAAACTTTTTTGTTTGGCGGTGGTAAAATAATTGTGTGATACAAAGAAACAGAATATAAATAGTGTTAATATATTTCAACGCTCTATAACAAAATCACATTAAAAAGTATTATAATATGTAAATTGTGCTAGCTTTAATGGAAGAATGCTGTGCTGATCTGATTCACATATTACTACTGTAAGAGCAGGTAGAAGCTTCACCTGCAGTTAATGCCTGCTCCCACTATAGGAAATAGATCAGCAAAAACCATAATGGTAGATCCCACATCAGTGTAATTACATAGGAGGTATAAATAAAAGGCTGCGTATTTTTTTTACTTTCAATATTATTTTCTAATACATTTTGTTGCCTATGTTCAAGTGTAGTTCTTCAAAATATTAGACTGTTTACAATCCTGAACCAAAGTAATAAACCTCTTATGATACTGCTCACCTATATACTGGGTTGTATAAAATAAAGTACAGAGTGCCGTAAAATTCTTGGGGATATCAGAATTACTAAGCCAATGATGGGTTCCTTATGTATTGGCATCCTCCAATTCTGCTCTGGGGGATATTGGTAATATTATTTATTTTTTAGGATTAGAGTAGCACTGTTGCATGCTGGATAAATTGTAATTTTCTTCTACAACATTTGTTAATTTAGATTTTTAATATATGTCATTGTTAAAGAAATATAGAAGTTTCATGGAATATGAATGCATCTAATAATGGAGAATAAGTAGTGTATAAAAACAGTTTTGCATGAAAAATCACAAAATAAACATTAATAAACTTGTTCTAGTTTGCAAAGGTCTTTAGTTTTCTTGAAGTTGATTTTGAGAAGGAATACATTTGAGCTAAATAAGCATAACATTTATAATTAGTTGTGGCCAATCAGAGGCAGCTACATTATTGTTGTAATGTCTAAAGATTTAGTCTCTGCAACTTAGCAATGATGCTCAGGATTTCGGCCCTGTGTCTGTGCTGAAATGAAGGTTAGTATAGGGTAAAAAAATGTACCATGCAATGCCTATGTAAGCCCCGCTGGGGGTGTGAAAACCAATTATTTTTTTTTTTAAATAAAATGGATTTGTATGTGTATAGGATGAATCAATATAATGTGTGTTTCTGATATAAGCAGTATGTTAGATTAGAAAAGGTTAAAAACAGGGAAACTTCCACATTACTTTAACAAATTAACCTCGCTCCTGCCACAATATGCCTACACTCCATGCCTAAGCTTGTCATACTGACATACAGAGCTCCTAATGCTCAATATCCCAGCCACCTCACGGAGCTCCACAACCTGATGAAGCTCCAAAACCCTTCAGAGCTCCACAACCTGATGAAGCTCCAAAACCATTCAGAGCTCCACAACCTGATGAAGCTCCAAAACCCTTCAGAGCTTCAAAACCCTTCAGAGCTCCACAACCTGACTGAGCTCCACAACCTGACTGAGCTCCACAACCTGACTGAGCTCCACAACCTGACTGAGCTCCACAACCTGACTGAGCTCCACAACCTGACTGAGCTCCACAACCTGACTGAGCTCCACAACCTGACTGAGCTCCACAACCTGACCGAGCTCCACAACCTGACCGAGCTCCACAACCTGACCGAGCTCCACAACCTGACCGAGCTCCACAACCTGACCGAGCTCCACAACCTGACCGAGCTCCACAACCTGACCGAGCTCCACAACCTGACCGAGCTCCACAACCTGAAGGAGCTCCACAAACTGAAGGAGCTCCACAAACTGAAGGAGCTCCACAACCTGAAGGAGCTCCACAACCTGTATACCTGTTCTGCAGGTACAAATCTATAAACATCCCCAGATTATCCTCACAAATGTATGAGTCTCAAACTTTCATGTATGTACTACAAAGACTCTAACTCTGCAAAATGCAAACAAGGATGTTTCTTTCTTGGACAGTTTCAAAAAGAGACCAAAGACATGTCTTTTCACTCAGGCTTTCACATAATATATAACTCTATCTCTATTTTCCTACTAAGCACTTGGAGTCTCTTCTGGGAGCAAAAAATCTAACAAGAAATCAGATTTTTATTAATATTACAAGAAATCACATTGTGAAAATATTTACTGAACAGGAGCTTACTCCAACATACGGAATAAATCCTTTGCTTGACTAACTCTCTAAGCACAAATATACAAGCTCCAGATACAAAGGACATTTTCGAGGTGATTGCTAAAATTAATAATAGCTTCGCTCAAGAGTAACACCTTGTTTTTCATCAATATCCCCTAATTGAACGGCACATAATAGTTTTACTTTCCAAGAACAGCTCTATTGTATACTTATGAAATGATTGCAATGTATGAAATGTTGCAAAACAAATCAAATTACCTTCAGTGCTCCAGGCAGTTAACAGGGGCCACGGTGTAAGTGCAATTTTGGTCTATTCAGAAAATATTTTGTATGAGAGTTATTTCTGTGGCAATGCACTTTAGGGAGCAATTGCTAAGAATTCAAAAACAGTGATATCCATTTAGACTCACCAAATACTGCAAGCGTTCAATAAATATTCTGATTAATATAATATTAACTAGTAAATTGCCCATCATAAATGATGGTTTCATATGTTATTCTAAATTGTCTATTCTGTCTCCCTCTGCGGCGTCTCTATGCGCCCTCTCTCTCTGTGAGCCCTCTGTCTCTCTCTGTACACTGTGTCTCTCGGTGCATTCTCTCTCTGCCCCAGCTCTCTTACTGTGTGCCCTCTGTCTCTTTCTGTGCTTTCTCTCTCTCTGCGATGTCTCTCTCTCTGTGCTCCCCCTCGCTTTCTGTGCTCCCCCTCGCTCTCTGTGCTCCCTCTCTCTGTGCCCTCTCTCTCCACTCTGTGTGCTATCTTTCTCTCTCCCTCCCCTCTCTCTCTCCCCACCCTCTCTCTCCCTCCCTCCATTTCTCTCTGTCCCTCCCTCTTCCTTTCCCTCTCTCTATCCCCACCCTCTCTCCCTTACCCTCTCTCTCTTTCTTTCTCTCTCTCCCTCCTTCTCCTCTATCTCTCCCTCCCTTTCTCTTTCTTCCTCCCTCTCCCCTCTATCTCTCCCTTTCTCTGTCCCTCCCTCTCCCTTCCTTTCTCTGTCCCTCCCTCTCCCTTCCCCTCTCTCTCCTTTTCTTCTCTCTCTCCCTCCCTCCTTCTCCCTTCTTCTCTTTCTCTCTCTCCCTCCCTTTCTCTCCCTCCCTCTCCTTCTCCCTTCCTTTCTTTCTCTCCCTTCTCCTTCCACTCTCCCTTTCTCTCTCTCCCTCCCCCCTCTCCCTTCACTGCTCTCTCTCCCTTTCTCTCTCTCCCTCCCTCTTCCTTCCCCTTTCTCTTTCCCTTTCTCTATCTCCCTTCCTCACCCTCTTGTTCTTCAACCCTCTCTCGCTTTGCCTCCCTCCCCTTCTTTCTCTCTCCTTAACTCTCTGCCTCCCTCCCTTTAAAAAATGTAATTATTTGAGAACAATAAAAGTTACATTTTATTCACTAGTTTACCAATTGTCTCTACCCATATGAGGTGTTCTTTTTTAACTGAACTTGGTTCCAGTCATTTCAGCTGATACAGCATTTTGCTGCATGAATTTCTAAACAATAGTTAATTATCACTCTTACCAGATGAAAGGAACACCTATTAACATGGCTCCCACAAAGCGAGTCATGTGCATGGAACACTTCAGGGAGATCAGATTCTTTTAAAAACAAGAGTATAAAAAATTCAAATCTATCACGACTGAGCCAACTTTAAATGCACAACACATTTTTTTCTTTCTTACAAAACAGTAAATACTTTACGGTATACGTGCTACTGTAGTAATACTAAAAGCCAATAATATGTGAACTAAACATTTGCTAGCATAATGAAAATCAATGGGACATCTTATACAATGTCAGATACAATCATTGAAATATGATTTATGGGTTCATGATGAAAATCCGAGTTAGCTCTGCAATACAAGAATGCTTTTATTATCTCTCGGCATATGTACAATACACAAGGTCTTATGTGCTATAAACAAAGCTAAAGAACAAGACATTTACAACACCCATGGCAAATAATTAAAATGAAACAGCCGGGCAAAAGTGAATTCTCATAAGCGAGACAATGATATACAAACTAGGCTATTAAAAGATTTTTTCCCATGTGTGTATTTCTTGCTTTTCGCATATGTACAATATTTTACATGTGCTGTAGCCCGGGCTGCCGAGTCAAATGCAGCTGATTGGCCTTAGGCATGAAAAGCAACTAATAGCCTGGCGTATCTCAGCAAAAAAACTGAATTTTATATTTTGTGCTTTGTGGGCACCAAGTGCTGAAATAAGGCTGTTTTCAATTGTCCATTAAATCTGCTTACTAAGACGGTCATTTTTCAGTACATTTGTGCATGAAAACTGCTACAAGATTTTAAAAAGCGCCATAAACCCCTACATTGAGAAAAGCAAAGGAAACTGTAATGGTAAATGTAAGACAGAAGGGTATGTAATTGTATAATTAAATATTCATGGCGTAATTAACACTGTGTATTTTTACACTTTCTAGAAAAAAATTGCTTGAACATCGGCCCCATGGCACAAAATACATTTGAACATATAAATAAATGAAGTGGTTCTGTCCAGTATTTTCCTGTAAAGCTGGTCTGAGTAAACTCAATCGTTGATACCTACAGATGGCTTGAGCTGGAGATCCCACCACCATAGCAAGGCCTGGGCTGAAAGTAATAGGGAATTAAGGGAGAATGGAGGTGGGCAAGATGGTTTGCATCTACCTCTTTTCCATGGCCTTAGATAGAAGAACTTTTCGATAGCCCTTTGCTCTTTACAATCTGACTTTTTTATTATCTTTATTTCCCTTTCTTTGGGCGATATTCATTGAGGCTTTCACCACTAGGAGCATCCATATTTATTAATACAGCATTTTGTTTCATGGATTTCTAAACAATAGGTAAATAACACTCTTACCAGTTGAAAGAAACACCTATTAACATGGCTCCCACTCAACAAAGTAAATCATGTGCATGGAACACTTCAGGGAGATCAGATTCTTTTAAAACAAGAGTATAAAAAATACAGTGATGAAACCATTTTAACAATATTTCACCCTACACAAATTCTTCTATGAATGAGCCAACTTTAAATGCACAACACATGTATTATTACCACTTGGTAGCATATTCTTCTAATGACAATGATAACGAACATTAGATCTGTGTTTATACATCTTGTAACCTACCATTACAGATTCCCATTTCCTAACTTTATAAGATCAGTGATTATTACTATAATAGAATCCATACCCAATATGTCAGAATACACGATTCAATGTGATTGTACCTGGCTTCTATTATAATACAAATTATGGATCTAATCTAATTATTTTTCTAATGATTATCCAGGAAAAAAAAAACATTATGAAGTCCTTGATTTGTATTTTAATAGAAATGTAAGTTAATTAGAACTATGATTTATATTACAATAGAAGCCACAAGTTAATATGTTATCATACACAATCAGTAAAAATATTATTTTTTTATTCATAGTTTCTATTATAATACAAATCATTGATCTCATGGCATATTCATTTAGAAAATATGCATTGTATGTTAATAGGTTTGTTCACCATACAATAGAACGTTTTCTCCTTGCTGTCTCACTCTGATTCTTCTCCCCCTTTTCTCCCCCTGTTCCCATAACATATTTGCACTTCTCCACTCACCCCAATAGTCCAGTTCTAAAACATGCTCTAGAATAGAGGTTCTCAATTTTTTGGATCTGGCGACCAGCTATCTACCTTTCAATGTTCATGGTGACTGGCTTTGAGATCCAATACTATATGGGGCACATTACATAGTTGCATAGTTACATAGGGCCTCATTCTATTAGCGGCCGCAGCCGTTGCGGGGCCGCAAGGACCGGCCGCAAGCTATTCGGCTATATTATTCCCTTCCGGCCGGGGGCTCCGGCAGGCTTGCGGCCGGTGCCTTGCAATCTCTTGCGGCCGCTCGCGCCGGAGGAAAGCCTTTGATCTAAAACGTCCGCAAGAGTTTCGGCCGTAAGAAATTCCTATTTGCAATTCAATTGCTCCGGGAACCCTCTCTGCAAGGCTAAAAACGAGCCGCAGCTTACTTGCAGGAAAGAGGTCCCGCTAGCACCAATTAAGCACATAAAATAGCTCAAATAAAGCCATCCTGCACTTTGAGAAGACTATAAAGGGATTTTAGGTGTTTTTAGTATAATTATCCTATACTCAAATCCGTAAAATATTTTATTTTTAATATCCGTAAAATATCCATGTAAAAAGTCCAGAGTGCTTGGAGCACCTCAGACCCGCCCACGCCGCAGCCGGAAAATAAACAGTTAATTTGAACTCGGGTTTGGGCTGATGTGCAAGCTTGAGAGTGGGTTTCTTTTAATCCTCATGTCCCCCAATATGATCCCTAGCATTTACAGAGCTGTACAGTGCAGGCTTGAATTTATTTTTGCGTTTTTAGATTTCAGAGCTTACGGCCGGTTTCAAGATATGCGGCCGGCCGTAAGAGGAGATCCTTGCGGGGCCGTATAATAGAATCGCGAGTTAACAGAACCCCCGCAAGGAATCGCAGCCTTACGGCCGGTTTACGGCCGATAATAGAATGAGGCCCATAGATAATATATCTTTTTGTTATCTGTGTCCTTCAAGATGGGCACAGAGAGAAATAACAAAAAAAGGGGGGAACACTTTTATGTGGCTAAATATGTTATGAATTGCCTCATACTAAATTTAAAAAAACAATCTTTAATGAAAATTATTTAAAATAATTTTTATAATTAAAATCTGATCGTTTAAAACAAAGAATATATACAAACAGATCTCTGAATTTATTCTCCAGAGAATACAATGACATCACTACAGTGATTGGTTTAGATATAATGTGATATATTTTTTATTTTTAAAAACGGCTTATAACCAATATATTTTTGTCCCTTAAGATTTTTACAATTTCTCTATAGCTGCTATTAAACGATCCGATTTTAATTATAAAAATAATTTTAAATAATTTTCATTAAAGATTGTTTTTTTAAATTTAGTATGAGGCAATCCATAACATATTTAGCCACATAAAATTGTTCCCCCTTTTTTTGTTATTTCTCTCTGTGCCCATCTTCAGGGACACAGATAACAAAAGATCTAATATTACAATAGAAGCCACACGTTAATATGTCATCATACACAATCAGAAAAAATATAATTTTTTTTATTCATAGTTTCTATTCTAATACAAATCATTGATCTCATGGCATATTCATTTAGAAAATATGCATTGTATGTTAATAGGTTTGTTCACCATACAATAGAACGTTTTCTCCTTGCTGTCTCACTTGGATTCTTCACAACTTTTCTCCCCTGTTCCCATAACATATTTGCACTTCTCCACTAACCCCAATAGTCCAGTTCTAAAACATGCTCTAGGATAGAGGTTCTCAATTTTTTGGATCTGTGGACCAGCTATCTACCTTTCAATGTTCATGGTGACTGGCTTTGAGATCCAACTACTATATGGGGCACATTACATTTTCATTTATTTTGGCCCAATATGAATAAAGTATATTTTAACTGCAGATAAATTCCTCAATAATTTGTTTATAATTGTGAACCAGTATGTCAGATCTCAAGGACCGGCACCAGTCCCAGGAACGGCTCTTGATAACCACTGCTCTAGGGGATCCAGAAAAGCTTTAAAAATGAGCATATCAGAAGACATTCCACAAATAAAACATACTAAAAAATATAAATGCTTTATTTATAAAACTATTGAATATAAGCCATGGCAAAAGTTTGATAATAACGTCCCTTTTTATATTTCCCTTTTGTAATCTTGTTGCCATTTATTTTCTTGAACATTGTTTTAGGATTTGTCTTTGTTCTGCAATCACATTTCCATTTTCTAGTTTCGGTAATCTGATTGCCCTTTTGCAGGTCTTGGATATTTGGAATGCTGCGTATGTCCGTTCTCCCTTATATAAATGTCTGGCTCTCCTTTTTTTTTCTTACCTGTTTATTTAACCAATTTGGTTTGCATTTATTTATTTTTTCCTCCAAGGGTATATGCTGATAAGTGAACCTATGTGACAGTATTTTAAAGAAACATTTATCTTCTACATATTTTTTGTGAATAGTTCATTCCAATCTAAGCAATATTACGATGCCTTTAGCAGATTAGAATTTGCCTTTTTAAAATAAAAGGGCCAGGAAACAACCAGATTTAAAGGGTTTTTAGAAAAAAATATTTAATGACATGACTTGACATGAGATCATTTGTTAACTTAGTCATTGGTCACTAGTTTTAATATACGATTAGCTTTTAATACTTCTGTATATTATGCAAGTGTTAGATTGGCAAATACAAATATTTGTTCATTTTGCCAATCTAAAATTTCCCAGAGCCCATTTAACATCAGAATGGATGCTCCCATTATTCGTGCATATGTTTACAGAAATTAATGTAGATCACTGGGACAGTCTTTCAGTAGTAGGAACAAACACTGTGAAGGTATTCAAGCATGCCTGGTATATTAATATACTTAGCAAATCTTTTTATATAGGCTGACTTTTACTAATGTACCATCAAAACTATGGTTATATAGGTTAAGAAGTGCACCGGGTAATTTTTTCTCACCTGAAACCATGTAAGCTTACATTCAAGAAACTTTATTTTATGCTATAGACCATGGGTGGGGAACCTTTTTGCTGCCAAGGACCATTTGGATGTTTATAACATCCTTCACACCCCATACAAATTGATCAACTTATAAATTAGCCTGCTATATTTGATGCTCAAAGTCTCCTCAAAGTAGGAAATTCATCTTTCCCTATGTAATGTTTATAGAACTCAAGCAGTGACATGTTGTTGTACCGTTCATGTCTCTTCTATGGGTCTCTCACTCTCCTGTCTCTCACTCCTCTCTATCTTGTCTCTCTCTCCTGTATCTCTCACTCTATCTGGTTTGTGTCTGACTCTCTTTCCTGTGTCTCTCTCTTTCCTCTCGCTCTTTCTGCCGACGATGTGTCTCTCTCTCTCCTGATGCTATGTCTCTCGTAGTCACGTGTGCCCTCCTCCTGGCCACCCAGTGGCAGAGAGTACAAGTGTGCATCGCTTAATGTGTGACACCTGCACATGGGGTGGAAGGGCCAGACCAAATTATTTTGCGGGCCTTATATGGCATGCGAGCCGGACGTTCCCCACCCCTGCTATAGACACTAGTAGCAATCACATATATAATTGTGAGCATGCGGGCCGTTTAGGACACTAAATCAGCCACATTATATACACCAAACACCATTAGCTCACTTACAATTTCATTCCCGTCATTTTTTGACGGGCAATTCGCTAGTCACATATATAATTGTGAGCATGCGGGCCGTTGCTAACGCTGCGGGCTCGCGAAGTGAGGGCCGCAGTTGCTGGCAAGGAGTGCCGAAGGTTCTCCTTGCCAGCAACTGCGGCCCTTGCAACCCGGGCACCCAAGGCTCGTGATAAGCTCATGGTGAGGCCCGCACGTCTCCCCCCTGCCCCACTGATGAAGGAAGAACAACCGGCAGGAGTCCTGAGAGAGGAGCAGCTCGATTCACAGACAGGACAGGGCCGGCCTCTTCCAGCACCTAACTGCCCTCCTAAATTTGCCTCTGATATGGGTGCCAGCCAGAAGAGGCTCAAAAGGGACATCACTTCCCTTGCCAAGCCCGGAGTGCTGACGGGACGCAGAGGCCCAGAGGCCTCGGGCCCTGCTCATCCACACCACGCTCATGCACACCCTGTTTAACTTCCACTGGAACCAGCTGGACATCACTTCCCCTGCCAAGCCCTAGCCTATCCCGGCCCTCCTGCTCCACCTCCCAGATGGATGTCAATGGCAGCGGGATCTGCCGCACACACAGGGCAGAGGGAAATCCATGAGAGAGAGGAGTGAGGTAAAGGTAAGAGACCGAGGGCCTGGGCCAGGAGAGGGGTTGGCAGATATAAAGCAGTGGGGGGAGATACCAGGGTACAGGTAAGAGCTGGGGATACTATATTGGGGTGAGGGGCCTGGCAGCACACATAGGACATGGGCACACACACAGCCCAGCAGGGTACACACCTCCGCCACAGACCAGGACACACGAGAGTGTCAGGCCCACCACACACACTGACAGGGGAGTTAGAGAGGGGCAAAAATGACAGGAGAGGGAGAGAGGGGTCAAAGAGAGACAGGAGAGGGGAAGAGACACAGGGGAGGTGAGGAGAGATGCCAAAGGGAGAGACATAGGGGAGGGAGAGGGGGAAGAAACACAGGGGAGGAAGGGAGAGACATTGGGAGAGACACAGGGGAGGGAGGGGGAGACACAGGGGGAGAGGAGGTGACACATGAGAAGGAGGAGGGGAAGACACAGGGGAGGGAGAGGAGGGGGAGGAGGGGGAAGAGACACAGGGGAGAGGAGGAGAAGAGACACAGGGGGAGGAGGGGAAGAGGCACAGGAGGAGGAGGAGGGGAAGAGACACAGGGGGAAAGGAGGGGGAAGAGACACAGGGGAGAGGAGGGGGAAGAGACACAGGAGAGCGGAGGGGGAAGAGACACGGGGGGGAGAGGAGGGGGAAGAGTCAAAGGGGGAGAGGAGGGGGAAGAGTCACAGGGGGGAGCGGAGGGGGAAGAGTCACAGCGGGAGAGGAGGGGGAAGAGTTGCAAGGGGGGAGAGGAGGGGGAAGAATAGCAGGGGGGAGAGGAGGGGGAAGAGTCACAGGGGGGAGTGGAGGGGAAAGTCACAGGGGGGAGAGGAGGGGAAGAGACACAGGTGGGGAGAGGAGGGGAAAGAGACGCAGAGGAGGTAGAGGAGGAGAGGAGCAAAACACGCAAAACACCACCAAACAGCTACGGATATTCCAAAAAAGTCGCACGACATAGAAAATGAAGGACACTAGTCACATATATAGTTCTCAGCAATACGGGTCGTGGCTAACGCTTGCGGGGTCGCTTAGCAAGCCCGCCGCAACTGCGGCCCTCGCAAAGGCGCCACTTGCGCTGGTGGAGATGAGCCCTACGACTTTCGTACTACAACCCCCTACGACTTTCGGACCGCAAATGAGGCCCCATTTGAGGAGGTGGAGGCTCCCACGTCGTCTGTAAAGAGCCGAAGGCCGCAAACGCAGACCCGGCAAAGCGAGGGGGCCGCATTTGCGGAGGTAGAGGCTCTACGACGCCTCACAAGCGGTTACAATTGACCACAGAAGCGGGACAAAAAACCACAAAACACGCAATGACTAAATACGGACTTACACAAAAAAATACGAGCCGCAGGACTTCGAAAAATCCATTACGGACTCGCAAAAATACGACCTTAACGGACAACCCGCGCACAGCGGAAACATAAAAAAAACACATAATACACACAAAAATAAAATAAAAACCTTACCCACAGCAAGGGGGGACACCCAGGACATCTGGAAGACAGGTTACACATCGATTTCAGTCTAATTTAAAAAGTTTACACACTTGAAAATCCCCTAAGCGAGAGAAAAAATGGCCGCCGAAAAAGGAAAATTAGGCTACACGACCCCTAAAGCTGCAAAACACCGCCATGCACATACGACTTTTACAAAAACCCATACGAGGTACAACATACACCATTAGCAAGGATGCTAAATCATCCACACCCGCGTACCACATACACATTCGCCGCCATTTTACAACATTCACTTATAGAATGCAGAAGTACCGAGCTACACAAACTGTTTCCCCTCACGCACGCAGCCTATTTACACTACACACTGCACACATTGCTGACACTTACACCTTAGCTCTAAAACACTGCAAACCTACATTGTATGCTGCAGGAACATGAAAACAGATTGTTAGCTCTTCAGCACATTCCTTGCTGCATATATTAATTACAAATAGGTAAAGTATATTAATTTATGATTTAATTAATTAATTAATTAGAATTAAAAAAACAATATAAACAAAACAAAAACAAAAAAAAAACACCACAGTATTGCAAAAAAACACAAACACCGCGCCATCCACAAGGAGCGCCAACGGTGCTCATAGGAAACAAAGTACACCAGGGGAGAGCCTTGCAATAAGCGACAAAACGAGATCACTGTGGAACTGACAATAATAACAAAAAATACACCAACCCAGAGGCTCGCAAAGAGCGCCGAAGGATCTCAGACCACCAAAACACTTACTCTCTGTGGCAAACAGCATTACCTTCCTTACAATTTTATTACCACCATTTTTTGACGGGCAAGTCGCTAGTACAGTAGAGTTTTAATTATCTGTCCTAAAAGGGACCAAGAGCTGGTTGGATAACCAAAAAGAGGAAATTGGGTCTGAAAGCTCCAATAACAATCTGCCCTTCCCTCTCTCTTTCTCCCAAGCCCTTCCTCCATCGTCAACCAAAGTCCCTCAGCTCTTAACTGTCAAGAAATGTTGAAGCCAGACAAGATGAAACATTCTATATACCAAAATTCAGATTTAAAAAAAAATAGTTTTATGCTCAGAGCTTACACAGCTCTAGTTACATACTTCACAAACATGGTGCATTTACAGAACCACAGTGGTGCTTTAATCCAAACTGCGCGGCGCACGTATTATTTAAAACTACTAATTATTGCATTTAAATCAGACGTAATCACTTGAACCAATTAACAACTCTCTCTGCCAAATTCACACTCTCAGGTGACAAATTAACAAAGCCTTTTGGCCAACAAGGTTCTCAAAACTGCAATACAATTTAAGTGTTCGAATAATGGAAAATTAATTGTATTAGATAAAGAAGAAATGGAAGTAACATAAAGATGCTCCTCTATAATTTAGAGCTAGTATGGTAAACGTTGACCTATACAGCCTTTGGGACATATGGCCAGCTGTCCAGTGCACGTTCTTTGTAGAGGGTTTGTGGTTATTTTGTAAGAATATATGATGCGATCCTAAAATGTTTTATGCTCATGGTTTACATAGTTGCTAATGTTTTTAGTTTTTTACATACTTAACAAACATGTCAGGTTTTCCCCAAAGTGCAATTATTCTTTCAAGGAGAGAGTTTTTGGCATCATGCATTATTATTATTATTTTTTTGTAACGCGCCAACATATTCCGTAACGCTGTATATGGGTAAGTTCAAGGCAAAAACAATAGCAGTATCCACACATTGCAAAGGATGGAGGGCCCCGTCTTTGAGCTTAAAATCCGGGGGGCCATAATCCCCAAAGCACCATGCCACATTGGAAAATTACAAACGTGCAATCTAACGGGATTTGATCAAAATGGCTTAAATGGAAAGGAGATCTGTTTAATTAACCCAATAAAATACTTTAGTAACGCATAGGGGATGTTTAACCCATTAGCCAATTCCAGGCATAGCATATTTTAACCCAATGAGTGGTAATGATGAGCTGATCTTGCCGTACCAAGGCCGCTTCCCAATGGCACGGAGGAGTTCAGTTCATCATTGCCTTTCAGAAGGGAAATTAAAACTATATTGTATGGATCCCCTTATTTTTAACTTATTAACTCCTTTCCTTTGTGGTCATGGCTGTGAAGGAAGATAGTTTTCCTTTTTTTTGCTTGGACGTCTGCAGATGGGTAATGCAGGGTAGCTTCAATGAAGCTTCGAGATAAACCATGTAGGGTCACCGCAGATGGGCAGATCATAGTAGAGAGGTCAGACAAATTGCAGAGAAGAACTGGCAACCCACTCCAGTATCTTTGCCAAGATAACCTTATGGATAAGCACAACCAGAGACAACGATTGTGCCTGGTGTGCTCTCGTACATAGGGTCAAGGAGAGTCGAACAACAACAAAGACTAAACAACAACACACGCTTAACACCTGAATACTCCCTAGTAATGATAGCTAGTGATTAGCATGAAACATGGTCATGGGCTCTGATGCATCACAGCCCATCACTATACATCAGTAAACCCCTACCCCAAATGTCTTATTTATCCAATATGAGATTGTTGAAAAAAATGAAATGATGTATGTTATGGCACCGCAGGATCTAACTAATTATTAATATGAATATTAATATTGTTCATTTGGCGCAACATCTGACAATCCCTTCTAATTTATTTGTAAGTGAACTGTTCTCAAGTAGCACTTACCAGCTCCTCAAGTAAATTAAATCACAAAAGCAAAACACATTTTCCGACTTGAGGCTGCATACCAAATTGGAAACTCACAAAATTAGTATTTTTCATTTGCATGATGATAGTCTTACTCCACAATTGTTTGCCTAAATTATGCAACGGCGCTAACAGAAGCAAAAGGACACAAGCAATTTATGTTGCTTTGTGCGACCACCTTGAGGACATATTTAAAAATTAGATTTTATTCTCCCAGCTCACGGATCCCAGTATATGAATGTTAATACACCATATTGATTTTTGCTATTCTTTGTAAACAAGTAATTTAATTTAATTAAAACCGTTTAATTAAAAACTAAGCAGTTATCATGTTAATTAAAATCTTAATTTGCCACAAACAATGAGGTTCCGCCGGTGCTAAACAGTGTATCTTTTTTGCTATAAACTAATTCACATCTGTACTGATGTAAAGGTTCTTTTCGTTCCTTAATTACGTCTTAGATTCCACTGGGGAAAGAAATAGGACACCAAACCGAGCAGGTTTTCTTGATTAAGACAATGACAGACATTTTATGCTGTCAGTTCTTTCCTTGGCATGTTATAGATAGTGCAGCATTTGTATTCAGAGTACTCGATATAGAAATCATTACACAAACAAATCTATAATACAAAGTGCAGTTGTATAGTTATATTCATACTTGGAGGAATTCAGTTTTTTTTTTTATAAGAATGTTTACTTAAAATATACTGTATTATATTGTAACCAGAGCCCTTCACCCTCCAAATACGTACAAACCACGCTTTCATTCAATGGATGTGCTGCATCTACTACCACTGCCTATTCAAATTCCTAACCCTTGGATAAAGGTGCTATGCGCAGATGTAAATCAATAAATCTTATTTGTTTTCCTAAATTGCTCCTAGTCACAGGATTTTCCCATCTATCCTATATGGAAATGTGTACCTTGGTCCGTTCAGCTGTTCTCATGCTGCTTCAAGTTCAAGGGTTTGGTGATCTTGAAGACTCAAAGTAATTGAGGTTGAAAAAAAGACTTCCAGTCCATCAAGTTCAACCTTTTAGGATCTCCTCTGATCTGCAATATGACAATTAGTTGTTAATTAATTGATCCAGAGGAAGGCGACAGAAAAAAACAAACTAGTAAAACTTAGCCAATCGTCCCAAAGGAAAAAAAAAATTAAATTAATTCCTTCCTAACCCCAGATACTGGTGATCGGATTCCTCCCTGGATCAATACTCTCTAATTAGCCAGGATAACCCTGAATGCCCTTTTTGATGAGAAATAAATCCAGTCCCCTTTTAAAGTTATCTATCGAATCTGCTGTCACCACCTCCTCTGGTAGAGAATTCCACAGATTAACCAACCTTACTGTGAAGAACCCTTTATTTTCTTTAAGGTGGCATCTTTTTACTTCTAACCTCAAGGGATGTCCTCTTGTCAGTTGAAAACCTCTTGGCACAAAAAGCTCCCTTGACAAATCTTTATACTGACCCTGGATGTATTATATAAGGTAATCATATCTCCTCTTAGACGCCTTTTTTCTAGAGAAAATACGTTTAATTTGGTTAGTCTTTCTTCGTAACTTAGCCCCTCCATTCCCCTTATTAGTTTTGTTGCCATCCTCTGTACCTTTTCCAGCTCTAAAATGTCCTTTTTATGAAGTGGTGCCCAAAATTGTACGCCATATTCCAAATGAGGGCGTACTAGAGATTTGTATAGTGGCAGAATTATATTTGCTTCCCTGGCTTCTATACCCTTCCTAATACATGCTAATATTTTATTTGCCTTTGCAGCTGCTGCTTGGCTTTGACCGCTGTTACCTAGGTGGTTGTCCACAAGCACTCCCAAATCCCTTTCACTAACTGATACCCCTAGATTTGCTCCATTAAGACTATAAATTGCATGGCTATTTTTTCTTCCCAGATGCATAACTTTACATTTATTCGTATTAAATCTCATCTGCCAGCTTATATAATCAACTTTTTTTGACTTTTGCTTCAGACTGAATCCTTGTTGTGTCCTTTCTCAATAGATTCATTTATAGTTTTAATAATTTTTAATCAGGTTGTGTAAGGATTTTAAACCCTACTACCATCATCCTTGGTTCACTCAATCTGTATCATCACATCTAAACAGAGCTGGAAGTACCACATATCACTTCAATGATCTAGCGGGTGTCATCCCAGGGCAACAGAAGTCTGGATCCATTTGACTGAAGCATACACACCCAATGTTGGAGGAAGCAACATATAAAAACACACTAGTCCTAGTTCTGGCACTGGCTTCTCTATGAATGACCTCTCCTGTTCTGGCACGGACATCTTTTCTAGCTCTACTTCTGATTACGCCCTGTGAACCTTCTGCTTGCGATTCTAAATACTTGAATTGCCTCCTGCCTAGACCCTAACCATCTCCTCAAATATTAGCTCCTCAGAAGGGGCATGAGTATAAACATATGTATGTGTGTCCATGTAATGAGTATCAAAACGATTTAGAAGCCTTAAATTGGTAGATTAGCTAGCTTTTGGATATCCACCATATACTGTACTATATAATTTTCTTGTAACTAAATGTGTATCTGCAATATCAACATGCAATGGTGTATTTAAGAATAAGTCATGGTCACTTTCTCATTTGCACGGACCCATCCACTTTACTGGTTTAACGTTACATAGTTACATAGTATTTAAGGTTTAAAAAAGACTTTCAGTCCATCAAGTTCAACCTTTTAAGATCTCATTTTATTCTGCAATATGCAGATTAACTATTAATTAGTTGTTAATTAATTATTAATCGATTATTTATTTATGTTATTTTTTAAATTTTTAATTAATCCAGAGGAAGGCAAACAGAAAAAAAACAAACAAGCGAGACATGAACCCACGGCAGAGCGAAGTGGAATGGGAGTGGGTGGTGACCAGAGAAGGAAGCAAAGGATAGGAGTGGTTTCTGATTGGTAGAGAGGGGAGAGAGGAGGGGTTTCAGCAGAGGTTTCTTAAAGGGGTACATGTGGCAGTTGAGCACACATGAGCCTAAGTTGGTGCTGTAGGTTAGTTCCCACCCTCCCTCCCTCTTGTTTCACTATCTTAGAATGTTATTTAAAAAAAGAAAGAAATAAATAAAAAAAAAAAAAAAAAAGCATGCATAAAAGTTTTGTAAGGTATATGTTACGTGTTTTATATGTCACAGCAGGGGGCGGTAGTGCTTGCCCTCCTACGTTGGTGAAGGAGGAGGAGCCTCTAGGGGCACGGGATCCCCTGAGTGGTATTAGGCTAAGTAGGGTGGGCAAGCACTAGTTGGTATATTGTTTAATTAAAATTTGGTTTGGTTTTACCTGTTAAGGCTAATAAAGAAGCTGTGGCCAGTTTTTTATACCCAGATTGGTGTCATGTCGTTATTTCAGGTTTGTTGGGCTTTGGGGATATCCCAGGTTGGTATTATGCAGTCAGATGAAGTTGCCATGTTAATTCTATCTGATTAAGTGGATTACATACTACCATGTTATGAATATGAGAGAGAGAGAGGGGAGAGAGAGAGAGAGAGAGAGAGAGATAGAGAGAGAGAGAGAGAGAGAGAGGGGGGGAGAGAGAGAGGGAGGGAGGGAGGAGGGGGGGAGGGGGGGGAGAGAGAGAGAGAGGGAGAGATGGAGAGATGGAGAGAGAGAGAGAGAGAGAGAGAGAGGGAGAGATGGAGAGAGAGAGAGAGAGAAAGAGAGAGGGAGAGATGGAGAGAGAGAGAGAGAGAGGCACTATCCTTGTTTAAGTTACAATATCTTAACTGATTAATTAAACAACTTATTTTTTCCACAGAAGTCAATAGAGTAATTTGTCACTATTAGATACTGTATATCAGTTATGTTTTTTTTCTGACTTTTGATGAAACATTTTTACAGGCAACACTGCTGGCTTAAATGTAAAGATAAGTATGAAACACGGAGTTCGTTTTAACCCATATGTAACCATAGCAGTTATTCAACAACTCTTTCAGACCAGGGAATTAGTGATTAGGGTTTGTGTTTTATGATTAGGGTTTGCAGCTAGTGTACGGAGCATATCTACCAGTGGTGTAGGTGGTGCAGCCCAGTGCTGGGTAATTTTTTCTTTTTTGCATTTAATTATTTTTTTGTAGTGTAGGGGCCCCCACCCCAGCCGATCCCAACATAGCCCCTTGCCCCCCCTGGCTTCACCCATCTCTAAATAAGAGCATTTCTACTGAAGTTCCATGAGGTGGCAGTGTGGAGCAGTTCAGCACACTGGAGATGTGTATCCCGGATAAGAAGGTAAGGGAGCAAGGGCTACAAAGTGGCAGCAAAGTATAGGGTGATGAGTTCTGTGAGGGAGGAATAAAATAGATAGGGATGGTGCTGTGCGTTGATGGATGCTGACACAGACTTGGTGGGGATACATGCTATATATATATTTATATTGGAAAGGGGCCTTGGCGTAAGGGTCTGTGAAGGTTTGCCGTTATGGGAAGTGGTCTTTGGGAGGGTAGCAATTATGGGAAGGGGTCTGGGGGTGCACTGAGTCATTTGGTTCTGGCGGTGCCCAGCGCAAAACATTTTTTACAACCCCCAGGTAGGGGGCCCAAAACTTTTTTTTGCTCCAGGGCCCACCATTCACTAGCTCCGCCACTGCTAGTGTATTATAATACCTAAATACATCCATGCATATAAATATCACTGCATATCAATGTACTACTGTGCTTGGGCAGCCTGTTGCCCCCTGAAAATGAGCTGCTCTAGGAATTAATCAATGTCTTATAATAATAAATAACTTGGATAAAAGATCTATCTCTCTGCCCCCTCTTATTCTCTCTTCTTTTTCTCACTCTCATACAATCCAACTAATCAGAAGTAGGGCAGCATACCATCATTAAGTAGAGTGGCCTAATTTAAAAATTAACAATGAATCCAATTATTTGCTTTTTAAATTCATGTCAAACAAGCTTTTGCAACAATCACACCGCTGCAATTAGCACCGAGGCCGGACAATGCTGCATGTTCCCCCGAGCTCCTGATAGAATTTACCTGAACATGATTTTTTTGTTTTAAGATTCTAAACACAGGGTTGTATTAGTTGAGTTCTAATTACCCTTTATTAGTTTTTAAAAGGCAATTTTAGCCCTGAGGGGGTTGGCATTACCCATGCACAGACCTCTTAAAGTTAAATTACACCTGCTTGTATTGCATGCTAAAAAAAATTGGTGGTATGTCAGATAATCACAGAAATGTCTTTAACGGATCACCTTATGCGGCTCTTAGAAAATTCCCACTATCTTGGTAATTATATTAAGCAGCGTGCATTATGTGGAATTGTTTTAATTAGTACTCTAGTATAGAAAAGTGTTCTTAGCATAACGACATATCCTAAGCAGGTTAACAGACCTGTTTTTTTTACAAAATTATTAATTATACAGCCTTTTACTGCTGCAAAGGATTCTGGGTTAGAATATGCAAATGAGCCAGACATATATCCAAGATGTAATGATGTTAAACCAAAATAATATCCACAATTTATTATACTATATCCACTAAATAAGACTTCTCATTAATTACATGAAACCTGTAACATACACTTGTAATTAAAAGTTTACTGTAGTTTGGGAAGAACTCCACATGTTTTATAAAATATGCAACAAACTAAAAAATATTACCAATTATACAAACCATGAGCATAAAAACTATTTTAGAATTGTTTTTATACATTTAACAAAAATGTCATGTGCACTTGCAGGCTGGGAAGTGTGTGATCATTTAGGAATAGTCATATTGACAACTCATTGCTGCTCACAGTGGTAATCTTTCAATTAAAAGGAATAAAAATGTTATCTGAATCCAAGCTTACTCTCTTTCCAAAATGTAACATAATAATTGTAAATTAAAGACTGTATTAAAGGGCCACTTAATTCAGCACAGAAAAGATATCCTAAAAGCATGTTGAAATACTTTTTGATTTTTGAAACCGATATATTATGTAAAATCTCTGTTTACATATATCACTGACTTCCCACAGCTCCAGCTCCGTGTAGTGAGCAAAAGAAAAAAAGTTAACCATTGCCAAATCAATCTGTACAGAGCATGGAATGCTGGAATCACCTAAACAGGCCAGTTATGGGTTAACTTTTCAGTGCAGTCCAGAATTCAGGGAATAATCTCTGTACGCAATGCGCAGCTCGGCTATCTGTTATTACTCATGCAACAGTGAGTAGACAGGGTAAACATTATTTGTAAACAGACTTAGGGCCTCATTCAAACGCAATTTGGCCAATTGAATAGGGCTCTATATAAGCACATAGCATATTTTTTTACACAGGTTCTTAGTTAGTTAACTTATATCCAAAAGCAAAGTCTTCACTAACTAAAAACTTCTGTAAAAAAATATGCTGTTTGCTTATATAGAGCCCTATTCAATTGGCCAAATCGCATTTTAATGAGGCCCTCAAAACTGTAGATTTTTTAGCTGTTATTAGTGTAATTAAAACAATGGATCATTTTAACATAACATCAATACCAGGAGCTGTATGCTGTGGCCCACTGAAGGAACTGGCAAGCCACTCAGCATCTCGGCCATGAAAACCAAGCGGATTAGCATGGTGTGTTGCGGTCTATGATGTCACAGAAAGTCAGACATGACTGAGCGACGCAAACAAACACTGTCACTTCCCTGCAGCTACCTCATTGCTGCATTGTGCAGCAGCATCAAAGAAAACTACACTCTGTAAACAAAGCAAAGCAATTTGCAGAACATTGGAGTAGGGTCAACCAACGTTATTTATGCTGATCTTTATTTTTTACTGTTATGAAAGGCCCTTTAAATGATGCTGATAAATATACATTACATACAGGGGTACAACTTTATTTGCATTGTTCTCATAATAAATCATTTCATTTGTATATAAGAAGCATTTACAATTAACAACCATTAAGCATACTTAAAGGGCCAGTTAATTCAGCACAGTAACGATCTCATAAAAGCATGTTGAAATACTTTTTAGATGTTTGAATATGTGCATTTTTCACTGAAAAAATAGAATCTCAGGGAAAAAATAATTCTGTGTTTACATGTATAAGAGATGGCCCACATGCTGTGGCATTACTGTAGACAATCAGGTTACAGGTGTTTGTGTCCCATTCACGTCAATGGTAAGACTGCTTACATATAGTTACATAGTTACATAGGCACATAGTATTTAAGGTTGAAAAAAGACTTTCAGTCCATCAAGTTCAACCTTTTAAGATCTCCTTTGATCTGCAATATGCGGATTAACTATTAATTCATTAGTTGTTAATTAATTATTAATCAATTATTTAATGTTTTTTTTTTTATTATTATTATTAATTAGTCCAGAGGAAGGCAAATAAAAAAAAAAAAAAAACAAGCGAGACTTAGCCAATTGTCTAAAGGGGAAATGTAAAAAATTGGATCATTTCTGTCTCTCTAATTATCCATGATAACCCTGAATACCCTTTTTAATTAGAAATAAATCTAGTCCCCTTTTAAAGTTATCTATCGAATCCACTGTCACCACCTCCTCTGGTAGAGAATTCCACAGATTAACCACCCTTACTGTGAAGAATCCTTTTCTTTCTTTTAGGTGGAATCTTTTTACTTCTAACCTCAAGGGATGTCCTCTTGTCAGTTGAAAACCTCTTGGCACAAAAAGCTCCCCCGACAAATCTTTATACTGACCCTGGATGTATTTATATAAGGTGATCATATCTCCTCTTAGACGCCTTTTTTCTAGAGAAAATAAGTTTAATTTGGTTAGTCTTTCTTCATAACTTAGCCCCTCCATTCCCCTTATTAGTTTGGTTGCCCTTCTCTGTACCTTTTCCAGCTCTAAAATGTCCTTTTTATGAAGTGGTGCCCAAAATTGTACTCCATATTCCAAATGAGGGCGTACTAGAGATTTGTATAGTGGCAGAATTATATTTGCTTCCCTGGCTTCTATACCTTTCTTAATACATGCTAATATTTTATTTGCCTTTGCAGCTGCTGCTTGGCTTTGAGCACTGTTACCTAGGTGGTTGTCCACAAGCACTCCCAAATCCCTTTCAATATCTGATACACCTAGATTTGCTCCATTAAGATTATAAATTGCATGGCTATTTTTCCTTCCCAGATGCATAACCTTACATTTATTCGTATTAAATCTCATCTGCCATTTAGATGCCCATTCCTCAATTTTATGTAAATCCCCTTGGAGGGAAAGCACATCATTTTCTGATTTAATTACCTTGCACAACTTTGTGTCATCAGCAAAAATGGAGACCCCACACTCCAATCCTACCTCTAAGTCATTAATAAATATGTTAAAAAGGAGAGGACCTAATACTGAACCCTGAGGAACCCCACTTACCACATTAGTCCAATCGGAGTATGTTCCATTTACAACAACCCTTTGCTTCCTGTCTTTTAGCCAGCTCTCAATCCATGAGCAGATATTTACTGCAATTCCTGTATCCCTTAGTTTGCCCAATAGTCTCCCATGTGGCACTGTATCAAAAGCCTTTGCAAAATCCAAAAAGACTACATCCACTGAGTTGCCTTGATCCAGGTTCCTACTAACCTCCTCATAGAAACTAATTAGATTTGTTTGACATGACCTATCCCTCATAAACCCATGTTGACTCGTACTTATAATCCTGTTCAAATAGACATATTATTGTATATTATCCCTTATTACCCCTTCTAAAAGCTTCCCCACTACAGAAGTGAGGCTCACTGGTCTATAATTCCCCGGATTTGCTCTTGCTCCCTTTTTAAATATAGGTATCACATCAGCTTTTCTCCAGTCATCTGGTAGAGACCCTGTGTTGAGTGAATCTTGAAAAATTAAATATAATGGTTTGGCTATTACAGAACCCAGTTCCCTTAGTACCCTTGGATGTATTCCATCAGGACCCGGGGCTTTATTAACATTTATTTTTTCCAACCTCTTTTGGATTACTTCCTGTGTTAACCAATTATTTGGCAAAGGTAGTGTAGCCCCATTATGTCGCAGTGTCCCAACCACTGGTACCTCCCTTGTGTATACAGTTTGAAGAGAACAGAGCTTGTAATGTTTGTAATTTCTTATGGCATAAAAATTCAGGTTTCTGCTCTCTTTCTTGCCTCTCTGGAACTTGAGCAATGCGAATCAATGCTTTGATTGCTTTCCATATTAAGATAAAAAAAAAAATGTACCCTTACATTATCTGTGCAGGCATGGAATGCTGGACTCACCACAACAGGTCAGCTATGGGTTAATTGGACAGTGCAGTGTAATCTGAATCCAGGAAAAAGCTGCTCTCAATCACTATAAACAATCACCACACCATGCACGGGTATCTTTTATTACTCATGCAACAGCCAGTAGGCAGGATACACGTTGTATGTAAACAGAGACTTAAAACTTTAGCTTTTTTTATCTGTTATTAGTGTAATTGATAAAACATATGTTTTTCACATGTAATCTTGTGCTCTTTCACTTCATTTAGTGCACTTACAGTGCTAATAATAATAATTAAAAAAAAATAATAATAAAAGGTAACATACCCTTTAAAATATCTCTGTAAAATGAAAACAAAATATGTTGAAAAACTGGATTCTGAATATGAGCATAATTAAGCATGAAAATATGTCAAAAGCACTTTTAAACACAAAATATATATTTTGATGCTTCTACTGGAGATCTTGGAGGCATCCATGATGTTTTCATTTATGAGATGGATATTTACAGTTGCTTAAGAAAAACTCAACGACAATGTTCTTACTTTGTAGCTGTATATAATCCGACAAGAAAAATCACCAGCCCTGTCATTTTTCTGTGAAATTATATTATCTTACTCATCCTGTATAAATTTGAACACACAGCAGTTTTTTTTCTTATTTTACAAGAGAGAGCCATCGCTTTCATTGACTTTTTCTGTTCTACACATTTGTCAAAAAAAAGACATGTTTTAAGTAAAAGATATTCTAGAAAAATACCTAATTGTAAGAAAGAGACCTCTTCACTTCTTTCAAAGTAGACGTGTTTTGCAGCAACTAATACCCTAGAGGAGCCTGATCTTTAGGTTCAGATAGGTAGCAGAGGAACTCATTATTATCCTCCAGTCATGACTCCACTGTAGCACTGGCAGCTGCCACTGACACTATACCTTGTGGGGTTTGTTAAGGACCTGAGAAATGTGTCTAGATGAGACTGGCCGCGGGCAGGTACAGAGAATGTCCTCTTATACAGCCCGAAGTAGGAACAGTTTATCCCTCCCGGGAAAGTATTCTCACAACACAAGGACGGGTTGTATTAAGTTCTGAATTTCGTTTTTTTTGGTATAAAGATTAGTATATGTACTATGATACTTCTTGGAAAAAAGTTTGAGGTTTCTGAAGCAATAGAAAATTAAGATCAACTAATATATTTGCTGAATATTTCTAAAACCTTTTGGTTACTGAAGTTAGAGGGTTCAACGGCTTCCTGTCTGTATGTCAAGAAAATCAGCAATTTTGTTCAAGTGTTTAGTTTAAAGACAAGTTTACTCCACAAACAAGTTTATGTATAGCTTTCCTTATGCATGTCACTAACCAGAATCCTTAGCTGCAACAGTTTTATTTTTGTGTCGTTCAGTCGTTTCTAACTCTTTGTGACCTCATGGACTGTAACAGGGCAGGCACATCTTTATGTCAATGGTCATGCTGATCCACTTGGTTTCCATGGCAGAGATACTGTGGTGCGTTTACAGTTCCTTCTCCAGTGGGCCACAGCATAAAGCTCCTGGTATTCCTAGGTGGTCTCCCATCCAAGTTCTGTCCAGGCCCAGCCCTGCATGGATTCAAGATACTGTGACCTCTTGGCGTCCCCGACTGAAATCGAACCCAGGAAAGCGCCAAATCCTAACCAATGGACCACCAGGGAACCCTGCACACAAAATAATTCTTCATTTCTGACCTGCTCTGGAAATGTATGAATTCTCCATCTGTGTTTTGAGTCTAATAGTGGAAGAGTTCTGGGCTATGCTCAAAATGATTTGTATGACAATACAGAACTGACAAATACAGTCAATGCCTTGAAACCCAGAACACATATATATTTAAGATTCACATCATGTAGATATCTAATGCAAAATATATTAATAAACAGAAAAAAAACATGTAAACTGGTTTACTTTGCAACAAAAATTTTCTTAGTTCTGATAAAACTCAAGGATCCTCTCTCCTTGGTTAAAGGGCCACTTGGAGTGCGCTATTATGAAGAACTTGACTTGAAACAGTACCAAATACGTTTTGAAAAGTTAACTATTCTATTCAATTTTGCTTTAATGATGTCCTACAAGTATTATTGTTAGTAATGGTATTAGACAACTGGGAGGAATGGGTTCTTTTCTCTTGGGCAACGGCAGATCAACTCCCAGTAGGATCAAACACCTCCTGGGCTCTAAGCAAACTAGCTGACTAAGATGGAAGTGTCTATGGCACAAGCACAATCTGGTAAATGTAAACATGCTCTAAAAAATGCTGTCACACTTATGAATTACATGGCGACTAATGTAATTTGCTTCTGAATCGCTACTTTGTCATGGCAAAGGGGCTTGTGTACCTCACCGAAGCTGTGAGCTATACCATACAGGGTCACCCAAGATGGGCAGATCTTGGCAGAGAGGTCTGGCAACCCACTCCAGTATCTTTGCCAAGACAACTATATGGATAACCATAACCAGAAACACAGTGACTAAGAGTCGGACATGACTGAAGGACCCAACAGCAATGTAATATATCCTTCACAAACAAACAAGAAAATTTTACAAATATTCCAACCTCTCACCTCTTATAAGTGAGTGCTATTTGTTGTTTTCAATGTATGTTACACCACCAGGTATGAGTAGTGAAAATAAGCACAATATAAGCTGTTCGGTGTTAGCCTGTCACACACACACGCTGGCAGGCAGGCATAGATTACACAAAAAAAAAATTATAAAATAAAATAAATGATGTTCAAAGTTTTCTCAATGATAAAGTATAGGGGGCGAACCAAAAAGCGCATGTGTTCGCCGTTCGCGGCGGACGCGAACATGCGAAAATTGTTGCGAATAGTTCTCCGGCGAACTGTTCGGGACATCACTAGTAGCAACTGCTATACCTACAGCATGCCAGTACAGAAACAAACTCACTAGTTTGTATTATGTAGTTTATAGAGCAACAAGGTATTATATATATTATTTTGCTAAGAGCCATATTTGTATTCTACAAAAAGCTGGGAATTGGTTGCACTTTCTATATAAACTGTTTACTAAAGTAATATGTGAGCCAAAACATTACTTTCAAGATGTATTTTTCTGTCTGGAACACCTGTTTCCCCTGGAGTATAACTCACCTGCACAAACTGGGCCTATGATAAAATGATCAAAATGATGTAAAGCAAAGCAGGTCCAAGACAGCGAAGACATAAAACCAGTAACATTTAACACCCTTGTGGCACATACACAGGAGCAACGAAAAATCTGAAACTCTTCAGCAACCTGCAACTCCTCCAGACTGCTAAACAGGCTCAAGGAATAGAGTGAATTTCACAGGCTTAACAAATACTGCCTAAGAACCCAAGTTTATTAAATGAAAATGATTTAACATATGAGTCTGCATGAAATAAAATCCATTTTACTGCACATGCTCAAGGTATTAGAAAAAATAGGGATTTTATTTTACCATATACCATTTGGAGGTGAGAGACTGGGGAGAGGGGAGAGACAAGGGTGGAAGGGCGAGACAAGAGGGGGGAGAGACAAAGGGGGGGAGGGAGAACAAAGAGGGAGGAGAGAGAAGGAGATAGGAGGGAGTCTGGGGGAAGGCACAGGAGTGCCGCCCCCAAAGAAGAGCCCCCGAAACGGACCGCCCTCCCAACTACACCTCTGATGTGAGGAGTGAGGGTTAAAAATGACAAGTTAGCAACATTTTAAACAGCATACAATATGACGAAATATCGTACATTTTTGTAAGGTCGCAAATTTAAGCCACACCTTATCTTTTCACAGTTGAATTTGGATAAAAAGTGCAGCTTATTTTCAGGCCAATATGACTTTTACATTACTTTAAAATGGAAATATCAAGCTGTTTCCTTTAACTGGCAAAGAGATCATCAACGCACTGCTTCTTCAAGCTTCTCAGGTCAAGGTGGCCATTTGGTTTCCCGAGCACTGGTTGAGGAAAGATTTTGGGGAGCAGTTGTGTCGTTACATAGGAGCTCATTTTTATGGTCCTTGGATATTATCAGTAAGTTTGGATCCTAATATGGCTTCTACTGCTCAGTTTGCTTGGATAACACTGTATATCATTAACATAGCACAGCGTGAAATGGAAACATATTAATATACAATTATAGTCTTGTGTGGTTTCTAGATTAGGAAATTTACACATCAAATATTCTGGAGCCTACTTGTCAACTTCCATATTAGCAACTTCCATGCCATGCATAATCTTTATTCATTTTTAATAAATATAACACAGGAACTAATTGTCCATTTTTGTTCCTATTACAAGACAATTCTACAAATGACGAGATGATGCTGATATAACACATGCAAGAAATTGTGTGTAGCCTCCCTAGACTGAATTATGCATTTTTTTCCCCTTTTAAAAGTTAATGGAAATACAGATGGACAAGCCAGATGGGAGCACCAGCTGTTCATAAGTTCTCCTAAACTTCTCTTCAGTTTGTATCTCATTTAGAACCGGCTACTGTACCTGAAAGCTAAATGATATTCAGGTTCGTTAGTAATTCTATACACCCAAGTAAAACAAGTTGTCACCATTATCACTTCTTCACCTTAACTATGACAAACGGTGTTATAATATAAGATAAAGATAGAAATATATAATTGGGTAAAATGCACCAAAGAGATTATTATCATAGAAATACTTTCAATACCCTGAGGTTTAGTTCATGCTTGCTCATTTTGTGCTAATGCATAATGAACATCTTCTTTCCTTCCAAAAGTTATTTGAGGATAGTTACTTCAAAATCTCTAAATGGCAGCAAAAAGGCTTTTGCAGCAAAGAGAATTATAGAGTATTAGTACTGTTAAAATAAAGCACTACCGTAACTAAGATATTAAGGTAGGATACATTATCAATAGCTTTGGTACAAACGAATACATTATATGTTTGATTATGTTCTATGTTGCAATACATGCATATTTCAGTTCATGTTTTTCGGACAAAATAAACATAATAAGGTCAAATTTAGGCCTAAATCATGGTATAGAAAAGGGGTAATCAGTAGGCAGACCTTTATCGGATTCAGGACCTTCAGCCTATTTATTCAAGACCTCAACACCATTATTACATTTTTCTTTTTTTCCCCTCTTAAATCGTTCATATCCTTAAATACGTTGTTAAATTATAACCTTTCTTATGTTTCATTCCCTATGTAACCTTCCTTCCTGTGCCCTTTCCAGTGCCATTATAGTAACATATTTGTATACTGATGGACACCGGACCATTACTTTATTTTCCAGTAATAGATTTGCGCCTTGGTTGGACTTTGTGAAACATTTAATTGACAACCCAACTTTAGGGGTTCAAATTTATTGAGGAAAATGTATCTAACAGAAAGTTAAATGTTACCAATTTGAGAAACCTAGATGGTACAAGTAATTTTCATTAGCATGATTAGTCAAAAAGCATATGGTGGTCTTAAAATATTTATATTAAAGGACCACTTTAGTGGTCTTACAACAGGCTCTCTAAAGAATAGGGTCTGGTAGGAACAAAATATCTATTAAACTTTTATGGTGCTTTTAAATAATGTATTACTATATTTTTAGTCGTCCCCAGGATGTATCAGCTCCACATTTTTCGACTCCCTGAATGAAGTCATGTGTCTGGAGTGGAGCCAAATAGGGGAGAGGGATTTATAATTTGGCATACCACAACTGCAATATGGTAGTGGGTTGTGACTAGAAGGTGTGGTTGTACATGGCTGGACCATCATGTGATACTGCTCACTTCAACTGTGGTTTTCAATTTGACACTTGCCCTGGGGTGGGTCTACTTCAGACACAATACTTCATTCAGAGGGTGCAAAGATCCAAAGCTTATATATATATATATATATATATATATATATATATATATATATATACACAGTATATATATATATATATATATATATACATATATATATATATATATATATATATATATATATATATATATATATATATATATATATACATACATACTGGAAGCAGTTTTTTTAACTTGCTTTAGACATTCAAATGTGAACAAGCTGGAAGCAGTTTTTTTAACTTGCTTTAGACATTCAAATGTGAACACAGATGTACTTTTTATTTACTGTACTACTGTACGGTGGAGGGCTTCTATCACTCTTTTGCCCACCATATTATAAATGATTGTTGTGGGGAACTACCTACTCATAATTTCCACAACACAGGCTGAGATCCCGCTCCATGCTGATGATAGCCAGTAAGCTTGAAACATGTACATGGATTGGATACTCAGCTTGTGTTTATTCCAACCTTGGCTTTGCATTAAAGCTGTGTAATACAGCATGCATAAGCTTAAAGGAAGCCATGTTTGATAATGGCTAAGGAATGAAGAGTGAGGCATTTGTGGCCATGTTTGTGTGTCCCAGCTCAACTTCCCAGAATGCAGTGTAATAACTGTTTTTCTTGGAACTCTGAGCTGGAAGCAGTTTTTTTAACTTGCTTTAGACATTCAAATGTGAACACAGATGTACTTTTTATTTACTGTACATATATATATATATATACATATATATATACATATATATATACATATATATATATATATATATATATATATATATATATATATATATATATATATATATATATATATACACACACACACACACACACATACACACATTAAAACCTCCGTTCTCCAGCACCCACAGGAACTCCCTATTGCCGGATAAGTGTAGTTGCCGGAGTCACAGAGTTTAAGGGTCTAAATAACCCTTAACCCCCCCAAAAAAAAAATCAAAATGCCTTTAAAAGGCCATTTAAGCCCAGAAAAAACAATTAGAAAAAAAGTTAGTATTTTTTTTTTTTGCAGTCCCAGGTGGTTGGGTGCCAGATAACCGGGATTCTAATGTATATATATATATATATATATATATATATATATATATATATATATATATATATATTTCTTTATTAAGTAAGTGTTTAAATGCACAGTAAAAGATAAAAAAAAAACATCTTTCTTATCAAGCCCTACATAACTATTCCTTAAAGAAAAAATATAAAGATATGCAAGTACCAATTGGTTAAACATATTCTTTAGAATTTGTACTTTTCTTACTAAATCCGATTACAAATTCTACTATATCTGGTTCAGCATTTTCTAACAGCTTGGAATCTAAGGAGGTGTGATTATCTTGGCTATTATTGGAACTTTAGTATTAACCACTTATCCGATATTGGCACTCTTGCTCAGGCAGTCATAAGGATAACTGCAAGCCTTCCATCTGCAGAAATGTAACTGCCCCTCATACATGAAACTTAAACCAATGTATCATTGATGCATCCACGGACCATGTAGCTTTTATTTTCACTAATAATATTCATAGTAAGACTCATAGTTCAATAGTATATATGTTATTTTATCCTATTGAACAGCATCACTTATATTTCTTTTGGTCTTAATGAGACGAACTTAAAATATGACTCAGCAATCTTACACCGTTCTCATTCATTTACTCTAAAACTGATTTTATTTCTCTCATCCATTTTTTAAACCTTTTACAGTTCACAATTCCCTGAAGGGAAGAATACAAGCACAACCAATATGTCATTCCATGACGACTATTTAGGTCACCTATAAAAAAAAATCTAGGGCAGAACAATTGCAAAATGTTTTCTGACTGATTTTAGACACAGCATTGAATCACATAGATGTGCGGCAACCTCGGTCCCTGCAGAATTGAAAGCTTTCATGTCATATAAAAAGGATTCTGTGATAGGCACCAACTGCATGGGCATTCACGTGAAAAAAGTATTTGGTTGGACCCAGGCAGCAAAGGGTTAACATTTCCTATTGAGGAAAAAGTGAATTGACTAAAGTCATATAAGGTCTGGGGAAGTTTGAATCAAGAGCCAGACTAGTGGGAAATGTTCTGTATATATATGTGTGTATGTATATGTATGTTATTCCACTGCATTCTGGGAACCTGGGCAAGGACATGCAAATGTGCCCACAAACGCTTCGTTCTTGCAATCCATAACAATTTTAAAAAAGGATTCCCTTAGGATATGCTTGATGTATTACACAGCTGTTTTTGCAAAGCTCAGGATGGATTATACACAAGCCAGGAATCCCATCCACAAACAGCTGTTTCAAGGTTACTGCCTCATCAGTGTGGGGCTGGATCCCAGCCTGTATTGCAGATATAATGAGGAGGTAGTTCACCACAACAATCATTTAATTTATGGTGGGCATATATATATATATATATATATATATATATATATATATATATATATATATATATATATAATGTCACTCATATGTCTAGTACTCGAACCTCATTAGATACATGAAAAGGCCAAGATATACCCTATACAGTTGTTCTCTAAAATAGGGGAAAAAATATATATTTTTAATTATACAATAAAAAAGTAAAGGTAAACAATAATTAAAATGATAAAAACAGTGGGGCATTAGATGCACAACAGGTTTTTATTGGCTAATATAAATTAGCAAAATATATTTCACATATTAAGTCCAAGTAGCACAGTGTTAGTATATGTATTCATATGGGGATATCCAGAAAAAAATCTTAATGTCAAAGTAGCTCCCAACATTGCTCGCTTAATGACATATCTAAGTTTACTGGATTATGAATGCATCTGAAAGAGGGGAATTAGTATTGTATCCAAAATAAACATTTAAACACTTACATTGAAGTCAGTCTAATGTCTTGTAATTTCAGCTAAATTTGCATCAAATGTAAAATTATTTGTTCTGGCCAATCAGGTTAGTTAAAACTTTTGAATTAACTCTGGTGTTCCTGTTTGTGCTGCAAAGCAGCCTGGGATATGTAGTGTATCACTGATACGTGCTATGTATTGCTGCTGACATACACTCAGGAAGCTGAAGGAGATGAGCTGAGAAAGCAACAGCAGGTAAATAGTGGGTTATCATTGACCCCCTGATGCTGCATGATGATTGGGGGGGATTAGGTGCCCGTGTAGACATCCCCTGGAGGCGTCAACATAATCATTAGAGGGATTTTTACATATTAATAAAAATAAAATGTTTTATGAGATGTGCTGCATACACATAAACTGCTTTTTGCCTAAGGACATTTAATCCATGAAACTTTCATATCCCTTAAAATACAAATCTATATACTAGTTAAACATCTACCAAAATGCAGGAAATAAGAGCAATTGTATCAAAGTTGGATTCTGGATACTATTGTATCAATATTATTCCACATTGCAAAATTGCACATTATTAGGTACACCTGTACATCTGCTAATTAATGCAAATATATGAAATCAGACAATCATGTGGAAGTAACTCAGTCCGTAAACACCTGCAAACTTCAGAATAATGAAGAAATGTGATCTAAGTGATTTTCACCATGGAATGAGTGTTGGTTACAGATGAGGGGGCTTGGGTAAATGATCATCTCCTAGGATTTTCACTCATTACAGTCTCTAGAGTTGAGAATGGTGTGAAAAAAAAAAAAAAAGTTCTATGGGTGAAAATGCCTTGTTAATGAGAGAGGTCAGAAGAGAATGGCCAGACTGGTTCAAGTTGCCAGGAAGGCGACAGTATCTCAAATAACCACCATTACAACCGTGGTACACAGAAGAGCATCTCTGAATGCACAACATGTCAAACCTTGAAGTGAATGGGCTACAGCAGCAGAAGACCACACCAGTTCCATTCCTATCAGATAAGAATATGATACTGATGCCACAGTGGGCATCAGAAAAACATCTACATTCTGCTATGTCATGCAGGTGGCAGGGTCATAATTTGGCATAAACAACATTAATCCATGGATCCTTCCTGCCTTGTGTGTTCAGGGTGCTGGTGGTGGTGGTGTAATGGTGTGTACCCACTGAGGCTCCAGTATCATATTCTTAGCTGACAGAAATGGAACTGGTGTGGTCTTCTGCAGCTGTAGCCCATTCACTTCACTATTTGAGTATTGTTGCTGCCCATGTGCATCCATTTATGGTCACATTCTTTGATAAAGCACACTTCACATCAAGCTGGTTCCACGAACATGACAATGAGTTGTGTACTCCAATGGCCTTGCACAGCCACCAGATCTCCATCCAATACAGCATCACTGGGATGTGGTGTAATGGGAAATCTGATGCTATCATGTCAACATGGACCAGAATCTCTAAGGAATATTGCCAGCATCTTGTTGGATCCATTCTGGGGGGGCAAAGGGGGTCCTACCAGTACTAGAAGGGTGTACCTAATGACGTGGCCAGTGTGCCAAAGAAAATAATTTTAACACAAATTTCCAGCAAGTGGAGATGGATGTGTTATTATTTTCTCTAATTTTTTATATCACTGGGTACAGTAAAATTTGGGTTTGGAAATACATAATTAGACAGACTGATACAAAAATACACATGACACTATTCTACAAACTGCTTTGCAAGACTGAGAGTTTGCAAGCATTAATTATACCAAAGCTGAAGGAATTAAAAGGAAGAAGCAAAGGCTTGTCAAGTCAATTGAAAGAGAGTAGAGGCTTAATTAGTTTGCGGGTGTAGCAAAATGGAGGTGATAGTGCAGAAACCTGAATTATAAATAACTTGTTGGTACATTTTCGGTCTGAACATTAAGACGCTGCCTGCTAGACAAACTCATATAGTGGGTGGATACTAGCATTGGCAATAACATCTGATGTTTGACAGGAAATGTAATATTATATATATATATATATATATATATATATATATATATATATATATATATATATATATTTTTTTTTTTTTTTTTAATTATTGCAAATTAATGTTATTAATGATCAATTCCTAAATAAAACATGGAGCGCATGTTTGGGCACTACAGTGACCTTTTCAAGCGGTTCACATTTTATGGATAATTATATACCATAAAATGTGATAGAAATAGCATGCAGTCCACTTTGTAAACTTAACATAATTAAAAAAAAAACAATAAAATTAATATAAAATAGTTATAACAGATTGAATAATCTATTTTTTTTTGTTTTTTTAGATTTTATTGTAATGGGGAAAAAACAGGAAATCTCTGCCACCTCTATACATTAATTATGGGATTAAATATAGGAATGTAATACACGAAAGTGATACATTCATCATGAGTCACATTCATATATACTGTATCTTGTTACATTTAACTAGAAAAACACATAAAAATTGGATTAATTTAATGATTTAACACTCTCTGCACGGGGGTGTAAACCAGTCAGCAAAAACTATAATTGGATAAGCTAAATAAAAAAAAAAAGTCACTTATCTGTACAATAATCGCTGAAGGCTCTATATTAACCTATGACATAACTGTGAAGTATTGTAAGATTATTCCTTTACCTTAGATAAGGAATAATGAAGAAGTCAAAATATGTTACGGACAGAGCATTCCATAATAACAGTGTACTGTTTGAGGTTCCCTAGTAGACTCGGGTATTTGATCATAGCAGTTACTTGACATGTTATTTTATCCATAACTCACAATGGGTAGACTTTAAGTCATTTTCCAAAGAAGGTCACAATGAGCCAGATAATATCACAATCTGTTATCATTAGCTGTGCTGGAAAGGATCTCAAGACACTAGAGAGAATTAAATGACCTGGAAAATCCAGGCTATAGAAAAGTCTATAGAATTCATCTAGTTCTTTATTTCCATTGTCATACTTCATCTCAACTCAAGGAAAACATGATATGCTTTAGAAAGTAATAAATGCTAAGTAGATAGTTCTTTGTTGTAGGAGATAAGGATCCACTGTAGTTAAGGAAAAACTTCACATGCTTGCGATGTATAAAAACAGAACATTAGCAGCTGTCTTATTCAAAATATAACTTTTTAGCAGGCTCCACTTATGTATAGAAAATTCCAGTATGTCCGTATACAACACTGTCTGCTACCTTGAAGTTTGTGCCTTTATATGGATCAGTGGAGATGGGTGCCATAGAAAAAATAGGATGGATTTGCTTCGTCATTGGGGGGTTTAGAATTTGACACCTACCTCCTTTTTCACACACATAAAATAGATGAACATACAAAAAAATGAAGGTCTCTATTTATGACGTTTATTTTGTAAATGTATTTTGCTAATTTTCAAGCTTCAAAAGCTCCACATCACAGTAAAGATCTCCTAAAAGTCTGTTGACATATTTTTAGAATTTGGGAAATGAGCGCATTTTTCACAGAGAAATCAACAAAGTCTGTGTTTACATGAATCGCTGACTGCCCCCATCCAGAACCACAGCTACAGCTCAGTGCAGTGAGCAAATTAAATAATAGAGTTAACCCTCAACAAATCAAACTGTGCAGAGTATGGAGTGTTGGAATCACCAAAACAAGTCCATTATGGGTTAACCTGTCAGTGCATTCCTGAGTTCAGGGAAAAAACTGCTATCAATCACTGTCCTCACCGTGCAGCTTGGCTGTCTGTTACTAATCATGCAGTAGTCAGTAAGGCAGGTTATACTGTGTTTATAAATAGGCTTAAAACTTTACATTTTAACATACAATCTTGTGCTCTTTCACAACATGTACTCTTGTGCACTTTTCACAATGAAAGAACAAGAGGGCATGATTTAAAGTTGGAAGATTAAATAATGCGAGAAATGTACTAATCATTTTGTAAAATAGTAGCTGAAAAAAAATGAGGTTTACAAGTTAATAAAATAAATGATTCATTTTTTTATTAATTCAAAAGCGCATACTGTAAATAGGAGACACCGGCATCGCCTTGGGCAAACTGATCCATATGGATTAGGTAAAAATAGAAGGAATTCAGCAGAAAACAATTATTCAGTAAGAGGAAGAATTCTACTGGAAAACTGTGATTTGTTTAATGGATTTGAAGTGCTGAATCTTAAAAACCAAGAAACTATTTTAAAGGATAAAGGTTTTAACAATAAGCCCTTCCCAAAATGTAATGTATTTTGTAGATTAACAACATGAAATAGCATTGAGTTACTAGTGGAGTACTTTACTAAAGTGCTGGAATGTAAAGTGAGTGTTTAGCAATCAGTAATGGGATCCCGTATAATACTACAGCAGGGCTTTAATATTAAAAAGGGAGGATTGCCTTGATGCTCTGGTAATGCCTTGGAAATAGGGTGCTTTGGGAAAAAGCACTTTCTGCAAATATTTTAAGCTCAAAACAGTGCCCTTCATCTTCTATTCTATACATTGTGTTAATATTGTATTTTTCCTTGTTCTTATCTCCTGTACATTGCTACGGAATATGTTGTCATTGTCAAGATAATAATAATAATAGTCATTTTTATCTGCACTACAGTTATATAAGCTGTTCCTTGTTGATTTCTGAATGTGGTATACAAATAACTTGTTCTCTTTAGGTATTTTTTTGTTTTATATACAGTAAATGTTTGAACTAGGTGACTCAATTAATGTTATTCTCCTACAAAATCCCCAGGAGTAGCATATTCTCCCATCTAGAGCCTTTACTTAGTCTCTTGTTCTCTCTCATGTAGGGTGCCATGTTTTACAGCTGTGACTTAATGCCAGGCCACAGACAGGGGCTTTAAAGTTATATATCCTTTGCATTTTTTTTTTTTTTCAAGCAACATGTTGATTATCAGTAATGTTGATTTGTATAACATGGATTTGGCATGTAAAACATGTTATTTATTGTTTGCTTTTATGTTTGGATTTCTATAATTACAAAGTTTGTAGACCCCTAGCATAAATTTAAAAATCAGAAGCAAGGGCAAGATGTACCAGTGGTGCAGGTGGTACAGTGCACCAAGGCCCTTCTCTAGGGAGGCCCAGTGCTGTGTAATTAAAAAAAAATATTCATTTATTTATTTTTCTGGAGTGTAGGCCCCCTTGGGCCTCCCACCTGAGCCCAATCTACCAATGCCTCCTAGGGACCTCCTAGGGACCCCCCTAAGCCTCCTTAACCACACACATACCCCCAGCCAAAAATGTGTGCGTGCCTGTTTAAATAAGATCATTTCTGCTGAAGCCCCAACAGGAGGCAGTGTGGAGCAGTTCATGACACTGGGGATGTGTATAGGATTGAATGAAAAATAACAAGGTCTGCAAAGTTGCAGCAAAGTACCAGGGGAGGAGTTTTGTGAGTCGAAACAAAGGAGATAGGGATAAGTGCTATGTGAGCTGGGTTCTGCGGGATGGATCCTCAAAGGGGATGGCTGCTGACAAGGACTGGTGCTATGTAGGGGTGATGTTAATATACATATATATATATATATATATATATATATATATATATATATATATATATATATATATATATATATATATATGTGTGTACGTACTGTATATATCCCTAGAGGGGGTTTGGGGGCAAAAAAAAACATTATTTTACATCCCCCCTCCCCCCTCAAGGGGGCCCCAAACTTTTTTGGGCACCAAGACCCTCCTTTCTCTAGCTCTGCCACTGGTCAAAAGATATGTTATGCAGTAGTATTACCCACTCCTACATTAAAGGACAGCTTTAATGCACTAACAACAGGAACCAGATGTTTTAGTTAGGAATTGATCCTTAATAAAAATGTATATTCAATGATTTAAAAAAAATCAGTATTAAACTTTTTTCAAACCGACTGCTTACCTGCTGCTGGTATCCACACACTACAATGCCAATGGGTGACTTTGGTCAATGGGTGGATTTTTCTAGCAGGCAGCTGCTAAATTTTCAGACACAATTTGTAACTAACAAAGCAGTCTCATTTGGTCATTTGCCTTTGCAATAACCTTATGCTGTGAGGGCGGCCTATTAAATTGTCCTGTTATCGGACATTGTTCTTAAAGACTGTTTGACTGGTCTTTCAGCATAACCCCATTCCACTCTTTGATGACCTCATCGGGGTGGAGGCTAAAACTCTAACCTTTGTAAGTGAATATAATATTGCTATTATAAATCGTTAAATATTAATCTTAATAATGAGCAATACATAGTTTAAGCAGCTAGCTCCTCTTGTTAGGGCATTACACTAACCCATTAAATCATCGTCTAGGGACAAATCCTTAGATATTTTTGCAAATTTCCTGCAAAGCTACCAATGATATAAATCTGATCGTCTTTGTATTTCATATTGTACTGTGCAAGCAAAGTACAGAGTATACAAATAAATTATTATTATTAATTGGTTGCTGAGCAACTATTATGGGAGAGCTGTAAATACAGCTTTTGCTGACACTATGGAGAGCAATAAAAAGTAATTGTTTCTAAGGAAAGCATTTATGAGTCTCTAAATCATGAATCTAAGCAGAGTCGAAATCCTGGAACAAGCAGGCTTTGAGTAAATAATGAAAGGATTTTTCTAGTCACTTATATTTTTTCAAAGTATATCATATTATTTCTTTAGAATAAAATTCATTATTGTATTCAGATCCTTGGAATCTTCCGTTTCTAGCGAAGAATATCCCCATTTTTTTTTTAACATATTGGGGGATTTATCATTACAGAATAATGGCACAATTAGTTTCCTTTTATATATAATACAAATTTGCAGGGACATATGTGGGTTATATGTTATGAGCCCCATCCATCTACTTACTACTCCTCCCTTCCTCTTGCTAAATTCCAATCATAAGCTTAGCACATGGCGATATAGAAAATCATATAGATGTCAGTATACAATAAGTCATAAAGTGAAATCTACACTTATTTTTATTGCATATAGACATTTCTGTGCATATTCCATGGCACTGAATCGGCCCTGAAAATGTGCAGCCCTAGGCCTGGGCTTAATGGACCTAGGCTGAAATACATCCAGGTCTACCAAACCAATGGCTCTCAAGCTTTTCGATCTGCGACCAGCTTGTTACCTTTCAAGGTCGAACCAACTGACATCCAGAACAGCCCTTAACTAGGTGATCCTACATGTAGCACATTACATTTTCATCTAGTTTTGCATTAATATGAACTACAGATGCCATCATCAATAATCTCTTTTAAAATATGACTAATTATAAGTAATAAGTGTTAGGCTCTTCTCATCCCTCTTTGTTCCTGAGAAGGTACCATCACCAGCCCTAGTATTGGCTACTGAGATCCACAATACTAGACTGTTGTGTCTTTAAAACACATGTTTCTCTAGGTTGTATGCCATTTTGGTAAATAAGAAGAGTGACAGCCATAGTCAACTAATTGGGATACATCTTAGTTAGCTGAGGAAACACTACTCTGATTGACTTCTCGCCAAAACACAAATCATAAAGAGATAATGAGCCCTATTCTATTGCTTAATTTGTAATTTTATACTAACTTAAAACTGGTCTTAATATTGACACTATTAGCTACTCGCAATCCAATTACGAGTTCCCAGCCCACAAACACTACGGGTCAGTAGCCTTAGAACTCCATTGGTTTGAGCACAGCTTGAATATTAAAAGCTCTAAATAATTAAAGTTACACAAAATCGATATTCAATTAGACCTGTAGCTCTAGCTCACAAATAAAATCTGACTCGCAACTGAAAACAGTTTAAAGTTTCTGTCCAAAATATTACAAATACTAAATAGGACTCGCAAGGGCTTTTCCAAACACTTACTAAAGCTGTAGCAGCAATTAAACACACACTACTGTACTTTAAATGCATGGGAAAGCACAGAAAGACAAATATTTTCAGATCATATGATCACGCCCCCTGAAATCAAACTTAAAAAGCCAGGGTTTGCGAGTTCAGCCTTAAAGTTGGAATTTGCGAGATGGAGTCAATATAATACATCTAAACATTTAAAACAGAAACTCCTGCCGCCAAAATTTATTTGAGGCATTCGCAAGCAGCTAAGAATATGGTCCAATGTTAGCCCATTGGCTTGCTTCACTCTACATACAGTAACTCAAATATGAGTAAACTGGCTGTAAATTGTTAGACATACAATAATAATTAGTATTTTCCCGTTTCTATTGTGTCGCAATGCATTCTGTCCTATCAATAAATTAGGGTCCATTAGAGAAAATAGGTTGCAAGGATATGGAGAATACTGTACGTCCTTGGCAAGGATACTCCCATGTATTATTTACTCAAACATCAGATTTTATACTAAAAATAAATAAGGCTAACCACAATTTAGTTTTTCTCTCTAGAAACAGGGGAAAATATTATCACACATTATTTCTTCTTACTCATTTCATGACAATTAGTATACATGAGAAGATTTAAATCCTATTATCATGATATTAATAAAAAGTATACTGAAATTTGTAATATATGAATGTATTTTTGTATAAAGCAACAACAGTTTCCTGTTAATTATACAATCAGTAAAATAAATATTGTATACATGATTTTGGACAATATATAGATATAGATTTCATAGTAGATAAGATCTAAAAGGCTCATGTAGTCTACCTATTTTATCACTCGACAACGTTTGGGTTATATAGCCCTCAGGATTTCTTTATGCTTATGCTACACATGTTTGAATGTATGCCCATATCACTTCTTCTGGGGAAGAGCTACCTACTATACTTTCTGGATTGCTACCTTGTCATGATTACATTCTTTAGTGACTAATATTACCAGTAATTATGGATATGGCCAAAGTCACATGACATTGTTGAAATGTAATTATGTGTTGCCTGTATTTTGTTATCTTGTATCCTAGTTATAATATGTAATAGAGGGAAAATGTGATATAGAACAGAATATATGTGGAAATGGTAAATATGTTCTGCACAGAAGTTTAACTGCAGAACATTGCATCTGCACATATACAGGCCTTGATTCAAGGCAGATGACTGCTCTTTAGGAGTCCTGAGCAAACACTTGAGATTAACATCAAGGTTATTTGGCATAGCTAGCTATCTGTCATACAGGTTAGATATCTGGTGAGTTTTATCTCAAGGGCTTCTATAGAAACCAAGGTCGCAAGGCAGATGTGTTTCATTACACAAATGGTACACAGGGGTGTGTATGGGAGATGTATAAATATGTTGGTTCTGGGATTCAATAAATGTTCAGTTTTAGTTTCACATATCCACTGTGGGGCTGTAATTGTGCCTGTAGCCTGACTTGGAGAGTGGTCTTGTCAGAGGCCACTAGTAACCTGTATCCAGTCTCCCCTGCCTGTAACTTTGGGCGTTGCCCTCTTCAGATGCCATCTTTTGTACCGGAGAGAACAAGAACCACAACATTTTGCTGGGGTAGGTTTGAACTAGGTTCATATCAAGCCGCCTTGAAGTAGCAGATCATAACATATACCTTGTAGGGTCACCCAAGCTGGGCAGGTCATAGCAGATATGTCAGACAAATCATGGTTGACTAGATAAAGAACTGGCAACCTACTCCAAGAAAACCTTATGGATAAGCACAACCAGAGACATAACGTTAGATGTGCCTGGTGTGCTGTGGTCAATAGTGTCACAGAGAGTTGGATATGATTGAACAACAGTAACAACAATACTTGTCCACCCACAAACTTCACTTCATGATCTTAAATACTTATTTAAACATACACATATGCACTAAATAGTGACATGGCCCATTGGATAATACAGCAATTGAGAGGTTAACTAACATTCCCTTCTTCAGCATGTCAAGTCTATGAGGCTTAAGAGTAGGGGCATTCAGATGTGTGCCCCCAACAACCCATTAACTACTCCTCCTTTCCTATTTCTGTGCATATTCCATGGCGTGGCTGCTGCCCCCTGAAAATGTACTGCCCTAGGCCTGAGCCTAATGCACACGTTCCAACCTTATTGTTACATATACCCCATTTTAGCTAGAAAATGCTAAGTGTTACTAGTAAAATTTTACATTTCTGAAGGGCCTGCTGGGCATTGTTTACAAAAATGGCAGAAACTGCATGAGGTGCAAATTATGTCTGAAGCCAGAAAGGTCAGAAGTGAAGTGTTGGGAACGGATAGAAATATTCCCTCAAAGTGCTCATGAAGCATTTTCTTAGATAAAGCAACCTGTGTACAGGTAATCCTTGGCTTAGCAGCAAATTCAGTTTTCTGCGCTGTCAAAATGCCAATGTCTCAATTCATTGAGAATGTGACCAGGGCTCTATAATGTATTCATGCTCAATAGGGTATTTTTAGTCTAGAATACTGCTGTCCTTATAGAACAGCCTGCATTCAACCAAGCCCTCAGCTTTTGTTGCTGCTATTGTATATATACAATGTGTGTACATATATATATATATATATATATATATATATATATATGTGTATATATATATATATATATATATATATATATGTATATATATATATATATATATATATATATGTATATATATATATATATATATATATATATATATATATATATATATAAAACCATTTAATTTATGATGCACAAAAGAGCGATAGAAGCCCTCCACCGTACAGTAAATAAATAATACATTTATGTTACATTTGAATGTCTAAAGCAAGTTAAAAATCTTGTTTCATGCTCAGAATTTAGTTATTACACTGCATTCTGGGAACCTCTGCAGTGATATGTAAATGTGCCCACAAACGCACTTGCAATCCATAACCATTTCAGACATGGTTTCCCTTAAGCATATACCCGCTGTATCAAACGGCTTTGAGAAAAGCTAGGGTTGAATTATACACAAGCCAGGAATCCTACCCACGTACAGCTGTTTCAAGGTTACTAAGTTTAATGATTGTTGTGGTAAATTACCACAAAAAATCCACTACACAAGCTAAGGAACCGGCCCCATGCTGATGCGAGGCAGTAACCTTGAAACAGGGCTTCAGTCTCAAGCTTGTAAATCTGCAAATAAAAAATAATTAATTGTAACTTCATTTCTGTGTTATATCGATCCCAGAAATCAAGGGGATAAAACATATTAGGCCACCCACATGGACTTCAACAGATGCTTTAACGAATTTCAAGATTGCTCGAGTGCAACCCGAATGACGAACATTACTTATTTGCTTGTGTTAATGCTTAGCCAACCATTGCAGGTTAATTGTAACCTCCATTTTTTACTGACGTCATGATGACGGTCTTATTTACTATTGGCTCTGTCTAAAAAGTAACTTACAGGCTTGCTTACTTATTGTCAGATCACATGATCATGCCCCATAAAATGCTACTTGCGTGTTCATGGTTTGCATGTGCAGGCTGTGAGTCTGTAATTACGGGTTAGAAACAATTGAATACATCTAAATGTTCAGAAAAAATGTGACCAGCAGTCAAAGTTCTGTTTGGAGGCAATTGTGAGCTTGAAATTGAATGAAGCTCTATTAGCCCTATTAAATTCCCTCAACGTGTAAAACCGTAGCCCGTAACAAGACTTGCAGCTATTAAATTAACCGGTAAAGCAACCCGCTAACGACTTGCGGTGTAAGGGTGAGAAAAGGCTACGGGATGTGGAAATTTGAACTGCTCGCCCACAAATCCTCTGTCAAGCCCGGAGGATAGTCTACTGGAGCGAGGCAAAGAGTTCCAAAAAATAGGGGCAGCACAAGAAAAGTCCTGGAGGCGGGAGTGAGAGGAGATGATAAAAGAAAGAAGAAGGCCATTAGCAAAGCGAATAGGGAGGCTGGGGGAGTATTTTAAGACAAGGGCAGAGATATAAGAAGGTATATTTTTTTACAGAAGTTTTTAGTTAGTGAACTTCTGTCCAAAAGCAAGGACTGCACTAACTAAAAACTTCTGTAAAAAAATATGCTCTGTGCTTATATAGAGCCCTATTCAATTGCCAAATTGCAAATTAATAAGGCTGTATATATTTATGACACAATTAGATTTAATTAATATATTATTATATAAATATATTTTTTTCTTTCATGAGCACCTGGAAGCAGTGAAATATATGGTATTTACAGTGGTTAATAACTTTGTATATATTCATTCCATTTCAAATGGATTTACTAAAGAACATTATCCATTTGCCCTTCAATAACCTTAGGAAATACATTTAAAGTAGACTATCTTAAAGATACTTTAAGTAATGATCGTATACTCATTTTACTCGCCCTTTCAGTGATATCTAATTTTTCTTTCATAAACAAGGAAAGATGGCAAGGCTCAAGAAATGATATATACAACAGAATTGTTTGAACTGGTGAATAGAGTACTATGCTCGAAAACTTGTCTTAAAATATATTCTTAGCGCAAGTAAAATGTATTCACTTCAGGCTACAAAGAAATTGCACTTTGGGTCTCAGCCAAGATCTGCAATGCATTTGTTTGTGGAAATAATGGTATATGTAAACACAGATTGTATATAAATATATGTATGACATGCTGTGTAACACACATGGTCATACAACTGCCTGAACAATTTCAATTTGTGGTTTAAGATCGGAGTAACTTGAATGTATAAAAGGAAGTAGATTGTTTTTCAGAAAGAGCTGAAAAGTAGTTATTTTCTCTATCTCAGAGAGAAAATATCCCCAAATATTAAGGCGTCCAAAAACAACAATAAAACATGAGAATGACATGGCAAACATGTCAAAAGAAGTTGTGATAATGTGATTGAAATCCCCAGTCAATAATAAGTCCTGTATCTTTAGTGTTAAAGAAAGTGACCATCTTCATTTCAAATGTTTTTCTTTCCTGGATGTTTTTGATTTTCAGGTTTTGAATGGAGTAATCATTCTCTGTGAAATGAAACCAGTTATTGTACCCCAGCTGGAAACCATTTGGATTTTTCTTCTTTAAATGTACTTTTTGGCTGGTTTCCCCAATATAACAGCCCCTTTCACATACTGTATTATATAAATCACATTGGAGGATGTACATGAATATGACCCTCTGCTGTTATAGGTCTTGCAGTTATGTGTGGCTGTGTCCTCCTTACAGATGTGCTGACAGTCTACAGAGAGATCTATTGCAAGGGTTGGTACCATTTTCTTTTGCAGATTGTTCATTATTCAATTTTCTGCTGACCAATGTTTCTTTCAGGTTTGGTGGCTGTCTAAATGCAAGAATCAGGAAGGTTTGCTTTAGCTTATATTATTTTGTCCAATAAAAAAGGTATCACTATATACTGCAATACTCTAATAATTGATTATTCATCTAGATTACTGGACGCTCACAGCTACCTCACTCATATATATATATATATATATATATATATATATATATATATATATATACACATATAAATATATATATACACATACATATATACATGTGTGTGCTTGTTTGTTTGTTTCTATGTGTGTGTGTTTATAAATACCATGTTTCAGTTACATTCTAGGAATTATGTTTGTGACATGCATTGTTTCACTCAATCAAATAATGAAATTTTGTTTATAGTAGTGTAACATGGATTGGTTATTTATCAGCATTACTTACATGCTTGCTCAATAAAAATAAAAAAATCACATTATGCTGCAACACTGATTATTAATATATATATATATATATATATATATATATATATATATATATATATATATACATATATATAGATTTATATATATATATATATATATATATATATATATATATATATATATATATATATATATATTTGTATATATATAGTAGTATAGAACAATAACAGTACATATTTTATCCCATTTTAATTTCTAAAAATAAGTTAAAAAAAAATGTAATTCTGTTTCAGGTTTCCTAGAAATACACTAAATGCACTGCACTCTGGGAAACTGGGTGGGGACATGCAAATGAGACCAAAATGCACTTTCAGTCTAAAAATCCTATACCACTTTATAGATGGCTCCTTTTAAGCATATACTTGCTGTATTACACAGCTTTAAGTATAGAGCAGTATGGATTATACACAAGCCAGGAGATCTACCCACAGAGCGGTCACGGTTTCGATCTTAATGGATCTCATCAGTGTGGGACTAGTAACTGGCCTGTGCAGTAGATTTTGTGGGGAGGATGTTTACCATAACAATCATTTAACGTGTGGTGGGCAGAAGAGTGGTAGAAGCTATCTACTATATATACCATGTTTCAGTTGCATTCTGGGAATTTTGTTTGTGATATGCATTGATCCAAGAATGTATTTATCTCATGTTGGGGTATAAGAATGAAAGAAGCTGTCCATCATACAGAGCACGGCAAGGAGAATTGTATTCGTCATAAACGAGTTTCCAGATCAAAATCCAAGCAATACAGTGTGTGCACTGCTTTCTGGGAAAACTGGCGAATTGATTTTACAATGTGTTATGATCTTTCATTCATTAACCATTTTCATCCGAAAACATTTGCACTTGGCCCCTTTAAAGCTAGTGCCCATTGTTATAACACAACTCTTAAGCACATAATATAGCCACTTAAGAGTGTGGGGCTAGATGCTAATGAAATGAATCCGGTAAAATGGCTGCTTGGAAAAAATATTATTGATAGATAGATAGATAGATAGACAGATAGACCGACAGACACAGACAGATAGACAGACACACAGATAGATAGATAGATAGATAGATAGATAGACAGACAGACAGACAGACAGATAGAGATGGATAGGTAGATGTAGACTGCTCAAATAAAGGGAACACTTAAACAACACAATGTAACTCCAAGTCAATCACACTTCTGTAAAATCAAACTGTCCCCTTAGGAAGCAACACTGAGTAACAATCAATTTCACATGCTGTTGTGCAAATGGGATAGACAACAGGTGGAAATTATGGGCAATTAGCAAGACACCCCCAATAAAGGAGTGATTCTGCAGGTGGTGACCACAGACCACTTCTCAGTTCCTATGCTTTCTGGCTGATGTTTTGGTCACTTTTTAATGCTGGTGGTGCTTTCACTCTAGTGGTAGCATGAGACAGAGTCTACAACCCACACAAGTGGCTCAGGTAGTGCAGCTCATCCAGGATAGCACATCAATGCGAGCTGTGGCAAGAAGGTTTGCTGTGTCTGTCAGCGTAGTGTCCAGAGCATGGAGGCACTACCAGGAGACAGGCCAGTACATCAGGAGATGTGGAGGAGGCCGTATGAGGGCAACAACCCAGCATCAGGACCGCTACCTCCGCCTTTGTGCAAGGAGGAACAGGAAGAGCACTGCCAGAGCCCTGCAAAATGACCTCCAGCAGGTCACAAATGTGCATGTGTCTGCTCAAACGGTCAGAAACAGACTCCATGAGGGTGGTATGAGGGCCCGACATCCACCGGTGGGGGTTGTGCTTACAGCCCAACACCGTGCAGTATGTTTGGCATTTGCCAGAGAACACCAAGATTGGCAAATTTGCCACTGGCGCCCTGTGCTCTTCACAAATAAAAGCAGGTTCACACTGAGCACATGTGACAGACGTGACAGGGTCTGGAGACGCTGTGGAGAACGTTCTGCTGCCTGCAACATCATCCAGCATGACATTTGGCAGTGGATCAGTAATGGTGTGGGGTGGCATTTCTTTGGGGGGCCACACACTCCTCCATGTGCTCGCCAGAGGTAGCATGACTGCCAATAGGTACCGAGATGAGATCCTCAGACCCCTTGTGAGACCATATGCTACTGTGGTTGGCCCTGGGTTCCTCCTAATGCAAGACAATGCTAGACCTCATGTGGCTGGAGTGTATCAGCAGTTCCTGCAAGACAAAGGCATTGATGCTATGGACTGGCCCGCCCGTTCCCCAGACTTGAATCCAATTGAGCACATCTGGGACATCATGTCTCGCTCCATCCACCAACATCACGTTGCACCACAGACTGTCCAGGAGTTGGCAGATGCTTTAGTCCAGGTCTTGGAGGAGATCCCTCAGGAGACCATCCGCCACCACATCAGGAGCATGCCCAGGCGTTGTAGGGAGGTCATTCAGGCACGTGGAGGCCACACACACTACTGAGCCTCATGTTGACTTGTTTTAAGGACATTAAATCAAAGTTGGATCAGCCTGTAGTGTGTTTTTCCACTTTCATAATGGGGGTGACTCCAAATCCAGACCTCCATGGGTTGAAAAATGTGATTTCCATTTTTTTATTTTTGTGTGATTTTGTTGTCAGCACATTCAACTATGTAAAGAACAAAGTATTTCATAAGAATATTTAATTCATTCAGATCTAGGATGTGTTATTTTAGTGTTCCCTTTATTTTTTTGAGCAGTGTATATACATTATTTCTCAAAAAATTTAATCTAAAATACAATTGTAACAATACAAAAATTGCAATGTAGTTGAATAAATCGAATCCACAGAATGCTTTCCGATGAGACCAGTTACAATTATTTACTGTACATCTTTATATCTATACATAAGTGGCACCAGGATGTCTGGGCTTTTTTCTTAATTGTTTGCAAGTGTTCAAAATAATCTTGTAGCGTTTTTATTCTAAAATATGACAGCCTGACATTTTCTTTAATTACAAAGCCTGATGTGTTTAATAGCATAAAATTGGCCTACAACTTGACAGCTATCCTTTTTAAAATCAATGGTTAGACTCTGGGGCACCAGCTTGGTCATCAAGATCAATATTAGAAAAATATAGCCTGTCAAGACCTTTCGGCCTCTCATTGATTCTAATAGGGAACAGCTAGCAGATTGAGTAATGATATCAAGGCTCCGATCCAACAGACTTGGACTCCTCATTGATTTCAGCATAGGTAGATGAATCTTTGATGAATAGCAGAAGTATAATACAAACATCTAAAACTAACAAGTTTACACTAGCAAATTACTCAGAAAGCTGTTTTATTCTGTTTCACAAGAAATCACCACCAGGGAACCCATTGAACTAATAAAAGAGCCTAGACAAATGTAGCTTTTGGAATCTTATTTCCCAGGTCAATCTGTATTAGCAGAATGATAGTTAGACGATGAATAAAAAAAACATGGGGAACATTCCTCAACAAAGCTACGTCAAGTCGCATTAGGCCGTTTCTCTCTTGAAGAGGCCTTATTGAATTATCAATAGTTGTGGCAGGTTTGAGAGTGTTGGTTAACTGCAGTCTTAGACAAAACAGTTGTTTACAAGACTTCTGGTGCGAGACCAAGAAAAAATCCTTGGTCAATATATTGCTTTTAATGTTATCTAAATAGTGACTGTGTCAAGAGACATAAATGACATACGTAAATCATTGGTTTTGTGTTTGTTTGTTCAATATAGTGTGTAAACAACTTGCTGTTGTTCAGTCGTGTCCTATTCACTGTGAGCCTATGGACCACAGAATGCCAGGCACATCTTGTGTCTGGGTGTGCAAGTCTATAAGGTTTTCATGGCAAAGATACTGGAGTGGGTTGACCGTTCTTTCTCCAGTGGACCGTGATTTGTCTGCGATGAGCTGCCCATCCTGGGTGACCCTACATGGTTTAGCTCACAGCTTCATTGAAGTACACAAGCCCCTTGACCACTACAAGGTAGCAATCTAAAATGGGACACAAACAACTACTGTGGTTATATATATATATATATATCACATATATAGTTGTGAGCAGGCGAGCCAGCCAGAGCCGTTGCTCAAGCTTGCGGGCGCTCCTTGCCAGCAACTGTGACCGTCACAAACTTTACGTCGCAACGCAAACAACACGACACACCAACTACGACCCTCGCAAACTTTACCTTGCAACGCAAAAACCATACGAGACACGTTACCACACATTACGACCTCGCAAAAATTGGCTGCAACTCGCGAACATGACAAAATTAAAAACACAATAAATACACACAGCACGTACATAAAAAGCTTACCTACAGGAAGAGGAAGCATCCAGGACCTCAAAAAGACACTTAAACCTTCATTTAACTAAAAATAAAAGAGTTTAGACAATAAAAAATTTGCTAAGTGACAGAAAAAATGGCCGCCGAACAAAACGAAAATGAGGCTACAGCACTCTAAACACGCAAAACACCACCAGAAACTCTCAAAACACAACAAATGACCTACGGATATTCCACTAAGACGCATACCACACATTACCCGCCATTTTACGCAAATGCGGAAGTACACAACTACGCTAACGGTTTCGGCTCGCGCACGCACACTATTACACTGCACACATTCAGCATGCTTACACAGCAGCTCCACAGCACTAATGCTGCAGCAACATCAAAACAGATTGCCAGCTCTTCAAAACAATGCTTCACAATACGTAAAGTATATTCATTTATTAATGTATTATATATTCAGTACTATACACAAAACACCATTAGCTACCTTACAATTTCATTGCCGTCATTTTTTGACAGGCAATTCGCTAGTATAATATATTTATTGTGTGACCCTATGAAGAACCTAACTTGATAATGTGGAAAATGTGTTTAGAAGATTTTAAGTACTATATTGAAGTTTGCCGTAATGGAAGCAGACATTTGGGTACCTTGGATTGAGATTCCATCTCTGTATAGTTCAATTGAAAGACTGCAACTATGAAAATTACTTGCAATGGGGCTGAGTAGAGGATCAAATCTCAATAGGACCCCCCTGTCAGGCTGCAAGCACACCAGCAGTCCAAAATGGATTAGCCACAGTTAACAAAATTAAACTTTTCTCTAACAATTATTCATGATTTATATACCTAGCTGCTGATGCTGTTAATTTGTTATATGCAAACATATGATGTGTTTTCTGTCTTGGTTGTAAAAAAGGATTGATTTTTTACTTAAAATCAAAAAAAGGGTGCCATTTTTTACATAAAAAGATAGAACTTAAAAAAACTAAATATGCTTAATGATATTTACATCTAATTTGACATTTCCAAATAAATGCATTTACCAATCTAGTCCTGAGAATTTAATCCCAGTGACATAAAGGCATACATTTTTAATTAGATAAGAAGTTTGTTGATTTTCTCGTTGCCCCAGAATGTTTGAAAACAATAATACACTTTTATTAATTATCTCCCACTCTCCCTTTGCATGTATTGCCCTTACTTGAAATGGAGGATGCTGAGCAGACATGTGTAACTTGCTCTGTAGAGCTCTTCTTACATGAGTGAGAAGCTAAGTGAAAATAGGTCAGGTGACCATGCTTGTTATGTCATGACTTGAATGAAAGCTAGGCCGAGATCATTTTTTTTTGGGGGGGGGGGGGGGGTTAAAATGTATTTGAATATACCCAGGGCTAAACTTGACATGGCAAGGAAACAGATAGAGGCAGAGAGGTGAATATCCACCTGGCACACAAAACACACAGCATGACACTGAGCAGTTCCTAACCACACTCCATAATGGGCCTCACCGTACCATCTTCGGCAAGAAGATGCAGATTCTGATGGTTGGTGCTAGATGCTACAGATCGATGGTAGGAGAGATTGTGACGACTGTCCCAACTATCAGTTATAATATAGAAGACACTGTGAGGCGTTATTTGCAGCACACACAGAGCCCTTTATTTGTTGTAGATAAACATGATAAAGAGCAAGAAGCAGCACATGACTTATAGAAAATACTCCAAGAAGATGATCTCTGGGTTGCAGAAACAAAAAAGATCTATACATTGCAATGGTCCCCAGTAGGATGGCACTTCAGATTATCCTTTGTATGTGCAAGCAATGTAGGTACTCATGGTACTGGTCTATATGAAGGACTTAACTGACTTTCAATTGAATTTTCCAATTTCTAACAAGGACGACTGTTCTTCAACAAGGACGAATATGTTTAACAAGAATGACTGTTCTTGTAGCCTCTTAACTAGCAAACTAGTTTCTTCTTGGTTATTACATGGCATAAAGAGCTGGCATGGGCACCACACTCTAAAACGTAAAGATTATCTTGTTGCGAGTCATTGACCTTATAGTGATGTGTATTCTGGTTTTACTTCTTCGCCAGTGTATATGCCTGGACATAATTATTGTATCTTTGGAATGTGTCATTCCATAGACATTCAGGATTAGTTTTAGGGGTTAGGGTCAAATTTAGGGGCTAGGATTATGGTAGGGGCAGATGATAAATTTTACACTAACAAGAAATCCAAGAAAATGTTGCCCATAATCAAGTGTTGCACTATAGAGGACCACAGTGGTTTAATCACAAACTCGTACAAAAGGCCACATTAAGTGTATATTTTTTATGTTTTTTCTAAGCGCATTCAAATATTACAACAAACATAAAAGATTATTACACTCTTAAAATCATGATACAAAACCAGGAGCCATCTGGTCATACACAATTCACCGTTTTCATTTATAAACTTAATGAAACAGTTAATGTGACTTTTTGTATCATGAAAATGTAGAAATAAAAATGAAGAAAAAAAGAAATAAAAATGGCCATGTACTAATGATTATTTTCGAAAAAAATAAATAAGGAAATGCTTTAGCTAACTTCTCAAAATAAGGAACAATCATAGAAATGCATACATTTATTTATAAATGAAAAATACATGTAAATGAGCAGTTAGAAGAAATGCATGTTTCGTGTGCAATGTCATGCTTATAGTAGTTCTTAAAAAATAAAGAAAACACAAATATTTAATTTTCATTTCCATATATACTGTTTAACTTTAAGCAGTATGTGACACTATAAAAATATGACTGCATAATGATAAACCTTATAATAGTGAGAAATGAATTATTTGATCATATATATTTTATTCTTCTAATTTCCAATTATTTTTATAAACCTGTTTGTTCTCAAAACCCTTATTATAAAATATAAAAACAAGCTCTGATTTCCTCACTAGGACACTTTGTTTCTAAGAAACCCATCAACAATGTTGTAGAGTAGCTCTCCTAGATGGTTGTTTACTATGAATTTTTTATATGTTCCTTTTCGTTTGGCATATAAATAAAATCTGCTTCATCCACATCCTCTGATAATATTTACAGCAAATTGAAGACTAGTAAGTAGAAACATATATTCTGCCAGATCTTTATTCAGCTTTGTGTCACAAGAGAATATAGTTGTGCATCGGGAACCTTCATGCCAGTCTTTTCTATGGGAATATGAAGAAACTAAAATGAATTGATAGATAGATAGATAGATCGATCGATCATTGGGTAGATGGATAGATAGATAGATGGATAGATAGATCATTGGGTAGATGGAGAGATTGATGACAGATCATTGGGTAGATGGAGAGATAGATGGATAGATGGGGTGATAGATGGGGTGATAGATAGATAGATAGATGAGTCATTGGGTAGATGGAGAGATAGATGGATAGATAGATCATTGGGTAGATGAAAAGATAGATGGATTGATGGGGTGATAGATGGGGTAATAGATAGATAGATAGATAGATAGATCATTGGGTAGATGGATAGATAGATGGATAGATAGATCATTGGGTAGATGGATAGATAGATGGATAGATAGATCATTGGGTAGATGAAAAGATAGATGGATAGATAGATCATTGGGTAGATGAAAAGATAGATGGATAGATAGATCATTGGGTAGATGAAAAGATAGATGGATAGATAGATCATTGGGTAGATGAAAAGATAGATGATAGATGGGGTGATAGATAGATAGATAGATAGATAGATAGATAGATAAATAGATAGATAGATATGATATAGATATATATGATATATATGGGCGGTCCGTGGGATAAGGATGAGATATGTCCGTAATAATAACTTACGGAAAATATTGTGCTCTTTTTTTTAAATTCAAACAAGAGAGCATAAAAAAATCTCTACAAAAAGCCTTTGGATCATGAAAGAGATTAAATATTAAAAACATGTAATATAAAAGTTAACATTGATTGTAATCTCTTATGAAGAAATTGACCTGTTTTTCGAAAGTTTGCAATAAGTAAATATTTTTTTATTTATTTTTTGGCCATTATTTTGATCAAAGATTCTAAAACTGTGTCCGTAGGCTACATACAGGGTGTCCATAAATCAAAAACAACTAAACAAAATAAATTAAAAAAGCATAATATTATATAGATATTATATAGTAATATTTATAATTACACTATTCTCCTTTCTATTTTTGTACATTAAAAAACATTTAAAAAGTCGGAGATTAAAATTTTTATTTCATCCAAAAAGGAACTGTAGTAGATTGCTTGTCTACTACACTGTGTTTTTTATAAAATATATTTATGAAAGTTACTAGTTGTTTGTATAGTAAATGAAATATTTGATATAAGATTTATAATGTACAACTGTTTCCTTTCTTTGCGCAGAGTAGACGTGTGGTGCGCCGCCAGACCCTGTCAATTTAACTTAATTTAGTTGGGTCAATAAACCAGGGATACTGCATTACCAGCTGAGTTAGATTCACATGGCTATTTCAATTTCTGGGTTATTCAAGGATAAGCCCCGGTGTCCTCCGTAAAGTTCATTTGGGTTGTAAATATGTAATATTTTAAATATAAGAAAAAAATAATTTGAGTAAATGTTCTGATTAATCCATTGTGATTTTGTGGTCTAATTCCTAGAAGTTCATAGCTTGTATTAAATGGAACGAATAAAAAAAAAAATCTTGTCACACGTGCTATGTGATCTAGACATTATTAATGTGCTCCTGGCTTCTTGTGTCCTGATACAGCTTTCATACTGGGAAATGATAAAGATGTCAAAAACGCTGATACCAATATTCTGGACAAAGTTTTATAATTGCTATGAAGGGTTTCCATAGCATTGATCTTTTTTGCAATCACAGCCTGATTCGGGGTTTTTTATATATATTTGCATTCTCTCTTCTCACCTGCATTTCCAGCACCATGAATAAATCATCAGAACAGATGGCGGAAGATTATCAATAAAAGGCGTTGTTAGCCTCAGTGTGAATCCACTATGCTCAGTCAACATGCTTTTTCTAAGCCACCTGCTCATTTATTACATTCAAAACAACTTTTTTTCACAATATATAGAGCATTTTGTCATAATGTTGCGGAAAGAATGATTTCCAAATATTTTATAGCATACTCTATGGCATTACTGAATTTATTATATGGGTTGGGATAGTGCCACGTATTTGAAGTACCAACAGTGATACAATCTCGTGGCCTGGAAATGTTGTGGTCTATCAACATGTCACAAGAAAACACTGAACAAAGTAAAAAAAAACAAAGGTCAAGCAGATCCATGAAGTCATATCAAATATATATCCTTTTTTCTATTTGACTTTAAAATGGAATTTTATATTTGTATGCATCCCGTACAGTTGGAGATGTTGAAGGGGTTGCCACTAAATACAACACTGTAAACATTTACCTTCGGCATTGCAAGTTTTATTATATTGCATGCCAGCAAAGATGCCATATTGGTAAATTGCTAATATAAAACATTATTGAGGTACACACCCATTTCTCTTTGGATTCGATTCACTAAGTCGCCAGGTCCCCCTAGGTCTCTATGGTGAAATTAATATAGAGACGCTCATGTCTTGTTAATAAATTATATTGCTTCCCCTTGAAACTCTGCAAATCTTATTAAATCTGGCACTTTGTGGTACAAAATGTGCCACATCCGTGGCAGAGCTAGTGAATAGAGCAAAATAATGTGGGCCCCCACAACATTTCACTCTATATATATATATATATGAATAAATAAATATATATATATAAAGCCAACAAAAAACAAATGCACTACCCCAACCTAAAAAATTAAGAGTCCTCATTTACCCCTGCTATTCTGTAGCGGGCCAATGAACCTCTGGCCTTGCACTAAGTCAGGTGGGGTAGGTGGCAGCTGCCTCGTCTGATGCTGGCATTCATCACATTGATTTTGAAGACAACAATTTGGAGCATGATTTTGATTTGGGACGCGGAATATGATTTGGACACAATGCACTCTACACCAGTGGGGCTGAGGGGTTTTCCTAGCGATTGAAGGCGGGGACTTATGGCCGGGGACCCCTTGGATGGACCTGGGCTGAGTTGGTGGCAGCTGCTCCCCCATAAGTTGGAGCCAGGAGCACTGGTGGCAGCTGTTCCCCATGCAAATAATTTGGTCATATCTGAGGGCTCCGGACGGAAGATGGTGGAAAGGCCACCCTCATTGCTAGGGTGAGGCGGGTGAAACAAGATCTCTGGATTTCTTGTACCTTTTAGTCGGAGCCCAGAAGATCAAAGGGATCCTCAAAGCCCACAATGCGGGGAGGCCAGTAGGCTTCACTGGAGCACAGCTACCGGAAGCACAATTTTTTTGCACTAGTGGCACCATTCATTTTGAACACGACCCAAAGCATTTTTCAATAATAAAAACGATTAACTTATAATATAACTAATAGACGGGTGAGTTATAAGCGAAAGCTTAAGTTAATTTAGAACAATAGCTTCCTATATATAAAAAAAATATTATCATTTAACTTATATTTTCATGTTATCACTGTGCAATGATGATAAGAGCATATCATTAGTATAATGAGTGAGGGTATTCTATAATTCACAGTGAGGTGTAAAACCTTTGTTTGGAAAATGCATCATCCTTTAATGGACCTAGGCTGATGAATTAATAAGTATTGATATGAAAAGATAAATGCATATACCCAACTATTATACAAACAAATATTTGTACACAAACATTCATCATATTTAATATATTTAAAAAAGGTTTCAATAAATATTGAAATTAAGAACACTTCTCTTCCACTGTAAAGAAGATGAAATCCCCATTGGTAAAGCACATGAAGACTTTTCAGTGCGCAGAATACCTCTGGGAATACCAGATCCGCAGCATGATGAGCGCTGTGTGATAGGATGCTAAAGTAATGTTAACATATCATCTGCTATAGCACCCGGCAGAGCTCTATGGGAATTCTGTACAGTCTGGAGTTTCTATTTTGGAACACAGAAGAATATTTTGTGACAAAAAGATCAATATATCATGATACAGAAAATAAAAGGATAACACAACGTTACATGAATATTAATATACAAAAAAGGTATAAATAAATATAATATAGGTAATTGTGTCACTATCTACAATGGGTGGATAATGTTGATAATAGTGTATCACAATATATAGTTTCCGTACTGCGAGATTGTGTGTAACGCTCGCAAAGTTGTGGGTTGAGTATGTGTGTAGCGCATGTCGAGGCTCGCAATGAGCACCAAATGAGCTCTTTGCTAGGTTCGCAAAGAGGAGAGAGAAGGAGGGAAGGAGGGCAGGAGAGGAGGAGAGTAGAAGAGGGAGGGAGAGGACACAGAAGGCGGGAAGGAGAGAGAGAAGTCACGCATAGCGAGGGGAGAGGTGGAAAGAGCCAAGGGCGGGGCAAGAGACATGGGGGGGGGAGACCCAGGGGAGGGAGAGGGGGAAAGAGATGCAGGGGAGGGGTGGGGGAAAAGACACAGGGGAGGGGATGGGGGAAGAGACACAGGGGAGGGGATGGGGGGAAGAGACACAGGGGAGGGGGTGGGGGGAAGAGACACAGGGGAGGGAGGGGGGAAGAGACGGGGAAAGAGACACAAGGGGGAAGAGATAGGGGGGAAAGAGACACAGGGGACGGAGAGAGGGGTAAGAGACACAGGAGACGGAGAGGGGGTAAGAGACACAGGGGAAAGAGAGACGGGTGGAGGGAGAGGGGGAGAAGTGACACATGAGAGGGAGAGGAGGAAGAGATACAGGGGATGGAGGGTGGAAGAAACACAGGGGGGAGGGGAAAGAGACAGGGGAAGGAGAGTGGGGAGAAGTGACACAGGGGAAGGAGAGTGGGGAGAAGTGACACAGGGGAAGGAGAGTGGGGAGAAGTGACACAGGGGAAGGAGAGTGGGGAGAAGTGACACAGGGGAGGGAGAGGGGGGAAGAGACACAGGGGAGGGGTGGGGGAAGGATACACAGGGAAGGTATGGGAGAAGAGACACAGGGGAAAGAAAGACAAGGGGAAGAGACAAGGGGGAAAGAGACACAGGGGAGGGAGAGGGGAGAGAAGTGACACAGGGGAGGGAGAGGGGGGAAGAGATACAGGGCAGGGAGGGCTGAAGAGATACAGGGGAGGGAGGGGGAAGAGATACAGGGGAGGGAGGGGGAAGAGATACAGGGGAGCGAGGGGGAGAAGAGGGGCAGGGGAAGGTGAGGGGGGGAAGAGACACATCATATATTATACAGTCATTAATGATGGGCCAATGACTAGTTATATCACATTATTAAGTTTAAACAAAATAAAATAAGAGTCAGTCGTAGATTTGTAATAGAAGCTGGGTGTTGAACGTGAACATGGAAACATGGGAGAGATGTATATAAATGTAAATGTATATATGTATGCAAATGTTCGTTTTTAAAGGGGTGTGCGACTTAGGTAGGGCTCCATTCCACTGAAATGTCAGTTGTAGTATGCTCTTTTGAAGAACTGGACTTCATACTGTAAAACATTTTTTGTTGTTTTTGTTCTGTCCTTTAGTCGTGTCTGACTCTCGGTGACCATAAGAACTTAGCACTCAAGGTACATCTGTTTGTGTTTCTGGTTGTGGATATCCATATGGTTTTCATGGCAAAGATACTGGAGTGGGTTGCCAGTTTCTTCTCCAGTGGACTATGACTTGTCTGACCTCTCTGCAATGACTTGGCCATCTTGAGTTATTCTACATGGTATAGCTCACAGATTTATTGAGGTACACAAGCTCCTTCACCACGACAATGTAGTGATCCAAAAGGGGGCAAAATGCTTTACATAGTTTAAAATAATTAATTACAGTCATTTATTTGAACTACAGGGGTGGACCAGTGGTTAGGATTTGGTGCTTCCACCGTTGTCGACCTGGGTTTGATGCCAGTCCGGGAACCAACAGATCGCCCCACACTGAAGCCATGCAGGGTGGGCCTGGTCACTAGGAATACCAGGAGCTTTATGCTGTGCCCCACTGGAGAAGGAACTGCCAACCCACTTCAGTATCTCTACCATGAATACCAAGTGAATCAGCATGACCATAAAAATGTGTGAAATCTAACCTCCACTTTCTCAGTGATGTAATGATGACGATCTCTTTTGTTATTGGCTCCGTCAAAACCGTAACTACGGGTTTGACAAATTGATCATGTTCACGGCCGCGCATGCAACATGCTCAAGAATGGCTTACGGGTTTGCGTCTCAAGCCCATAACTCGCGGCATGGTATATTTTAATGGCTCTGTAACGCAGCCAAATTTCAATCCTGCAGCCTTTGCGGATATGCCGATGCTGCTACGGGCTTGGAATTTAATAGGGCTGATAATCATCTAAACAGAAGATTTTCCCTAAAGAATCTATTTTATAACTGTCTTGCACTCCTGCTAATGTTATTTTGTTAGATATTTCACAAACATGTTATATTCTTTTAACCAAACTACAGAGGCCCTTTAAGTGTGTGCTCAGACATCGGTAGCCCCTTAGGTTCCTATCGCTAACGTCTAGAGACAGTGGATTGTGACTGGGACATATTGTGTATATAGGGACATATTGTGTATATAGGGCCAAGTTTGGGTTGCTGCAGGGGAACAGACTTTATTAGAGCATAGGGGTTATATATAATGGTTCTCCTCCATATCGCCAGGGCTAATTTACATCTGATGCATCCTTACATGATGACTCCTCTGTGTCCTTCTCTATAAACACACAAATTACTGTTTAAAAAAAAAAAAAATTATATATATATATATATATATATATATATATATATATATATATATATATATATTGCTCACCATATGCTAAATGATGATGTGGGTAATAACCTTCCCATAAATCTATAGCAGGAGGTATGTACCGGTCCCTCACTGATGAGATCTGTTTAAAATCGAAACAGCTGTCTGTGGGTAGGTCTCGTAACTCCTCCATAATCCATCCTATGCTTTAAAGCTGTGAAATACAGCATGCATTTGCTTAAAATGAGCCATGTTTAAAATGGTACTATATTTTAAGAGTAAATTAAATCTTTGTGGTCTCATTTGCATGTCCCTGCCCAGGTTCCCAGAATGCAGTGCAATAAATGTATTTCTGGAGTTCTGGGCAAAAAATATATTTTTTTAAATTATCATGGGTGAACACAAACGTACTACTTATTATTTATTTATATATATATGTATATATATATATATATATATATATATATATATATATATATACATATATATATATATATATATATATATATACACACACACACATATATATATATATATATATATATATATATATATATATGTATACACACACACACATATATATATATATATATATATATATATATATAAATACACACACAGTAGAATCCCGGTTATCCGGCACCCTACTAACAGTGACTCTCAAGCAACCGGCACCGTCATCAATTCCCCTATTTCAAAAACTCCCGATAAACCGGCATAACCGGCAGTTCAAGACTGCAAAATAAAAATGCTAACTTTTTTTCTAGTTATTTTTTTGGGCCCTAAATGGCCCAGTTTAAAGGCATTTTGAGGGGTTTTGGGGGGTTTACGGGTTCTGGATAACAGAGGTTTTACTGTATATGTATGTATATATATATATATATATATATATATATATATATATATATATATATTTACACACACACACACACACACACACTGTATATGTAGTGATTGGGCTTACAGGGTTAAACGTGCTAAATGTCCTTGGCATAAATCACAGTTTTGTTTTCTTCACAACCAAGTGTGACTACAACTTTAAAGGACAAAGAATCATCTTTTTAGTTTGGTGTTAAAACCCCTGGAGAGAAAGCAGCATTTTGGATTTTATTTTGTTTTTCACACTTCTTTAGTAGCTTGTGAACAGAATTTCACATTTCCTGTCTCTCTGAGAAATCAATTGTATTTTACTTACTTGAATAAAAAGCTGCCTGTCAGTTCTTTTATACCTTGTGATATATCTGAGCCTCTCTTAGTTTGTATATTCTTTAATTAAGTTCCCCTCTACACTAGACAGTAATTATTAATGTTTGCCAATTTATAAAAAAGGTGCCACTTCGGTACTAAACTTAAAAGGACCACTGTGGTCAATGTTGTTTCATGTTATTTTAAATAACTAAGCTTGAAAATGGTAAACTAATTAAAAAAAAATCATAAAAAAATATAAACACAACATTTACATTTTTAATTTGTATATGCATTTTTTACTACCACTTTATTTTCTCGTCTGTTTATCTGTTACTTCCTTGAGAGGTTGTGTTCTTGTAAACTAATGAGATTTCCATCATTCCTGTTGAATGCTCTGGCAATTTTAGAGCTCTATTTGAGGACTTCCGTAAGAACTCCCATAAGGCTGACTGTGAGCTACAGGAGTATTGATAGGCTTATTTGAGGAGCTATTCTATGGCTCCCACAAAAAATAATCCCATAAAACTTATTGACTATCACCCAAGGGGGTTCTCTCAGGAGCGCTCTAGATCTAAAGAGTGCTTGCAGCCTGCTTAAAAGGAGACTCAGAGTCTGAATCTTAGTAGTCTCCTAAGCAATGCTACAAAATGGTACCCATGAACTTGAACACGCTACACTAGCATCCAATATCTCTATCTATCTATCTATCTATCTATCTATCTATCTATCTATCTATCTAACTATCTATCTATCTATCTATCTATCCACCTTCCCATGGCACAGAAGGTGTTAAATCTTCTACATATATATATATTTGTTATGTGATGTGGGGTGGAGGGTCCAATAACTCCATATGGTTCCTATGGATCTAAATTTAACCATGGGGGTCATATTTGATACCCATGGCACTTTAAATTATAACCATGAGGGTCCTTCTAGACCTCCTTCTGGACCTCCATGGCACGTAATATTAACTCCATTACCATGAGGGCCCAACTTACGTTTTTTCGACTGGGCCCTCACCCAATATACTATTTTTGCAGGTTATGATTGGGTGAAATATGTCTCATATTTCAGCCAATCAGAATCGAATATTTGAATTGCACTCATGCCATTGCTGATTAGTGTAATCAATCAGAATGCACAGATTTCAATCAATTCATTGTGTTGGATTTGAGCATTCAAGACTCAAATCTGACACAATTAAGGTGTTAGCTTCATAGTGATGGATTTGAGGCATTTTTAAACATTTCATCCAGTTGGAAAGACTTTCAAGTAAACTTCAGCGAGATCGCATACCGTTACCGGAGGCATGCAATAGCGATTTTTAAAATACTTATGGGATAGGTATGGAACAGGTACTTGGGGATATTTGGAACATTTAGAGCACTTGGATGGCATTTCTCGGAGGTTAGATTTACGTGAATAGGAATAGCTAGATTGTGGGGTGGCTTTAGAATGCCCTATGAATTTAGATACCAGATTGTGTTTAGGCGTTGCTCTTCATTGGCTGCCTCTCAATAAGAGCTGATAGGCAGATCTGTGGCAACATTAAATATTTGAAATAAGCACGTCCCCAGTCAATAAAGAGTGCAGTTTTCAACACATAAATTGGTCTTTATTATCTATTTCAAAATCATTTCGATCTAATATGGTGGAATCAAGCAGATTGATAGAAGGCTGAGAATCTAATGTTTGATGGTCAGTTTATTACTGAATGTTGTGTTTTAATCAATTCTATTAATGACAAATGGCTAATTAAAACTTCCAACACATGTTAAGGTTTTGCATTAGTCCTTTAAAAGAAAACAGTGGTCATGGTAGTGGCATGACATGATAAAATGATTTTTAAACTTAAAAATAAATATATAAAAAAACAAAACCTTTATATTTTGACATTTTTATATGCAATTATTCTTTATAGTGTAGTTCCTTTTTTCTCTAAACATATATTTTAAGTGTCGTTCTTCAAAATAGCAAATTGAAGAAATATACCCACAGTGGTCCTTTTATGAACATTGGTGCTTAAAAAAATAAACATTTGTTGGAGGAGTCGCACAAATCCAACACAGTAATATATCCCAGTGCTTTCTGAAAAGATGTTGATTAAGATATTCCTGTCTCCAGTCACTCATTTATACAGTGATTACATGGTGTGAATGAAATGAATTCTAGAACTCTCCCAAAACATAATTACAAAAGCTTAATAGATTCAAATCAATCTCATTGTTTTTTTTATTTTACATTTGTATGTTTATTTCTATTTGTACCGATGTCTCCCAGCATTGCCTGACGATTTGTTACATCCTTTCCTAATATTACAAGACTTATCCGAGACGTTTCAAGAGCAATTAATTTGTCTGATTATTTATAAGTGGTTTGTCACTTTGATTCCTATAAAAGCTCTACCCTTGGCCCTTCAAGTAGACTTGTTTGGGCACGAGAAAGATGCAATACATGAATGTCTAAGCATAAACATGGAAAAAAGTATTAAAGGGATACTGTAGTTCAGGAAAAAGGTACTTGTTCTTGAAGTACCTAATGAACTAACAACATTAGCAGCTGTGTAAGTCATGGATATAAAAGCATTTTTAGAGAAAATCAGATTTTTTGAATATTCTGTTTATGAATCCATTTGTGTTTTACTTTGATTTTTTTTTTTTTTTTATGTTTTTATCAGTGGAGGGAGAGGTGAGAAGAGGGAAAATCGTTAATAGTCTTTGTTAGATAATTGGTCAGATTAAAAATGGACACAAAATCCATGTGTCAGGAAATTTGCATCAATAGAACCAAAGTTCTTCACAAATATAATTTCCCCTCTTACACACACCCTTGCACCAGAGTGCCATGGATCCAACAGTGGTATCAAAATTAATTAAAAATAATAATTAAAAACTAGCTTCATAACATGTTTACTGCCTAATTATGCCTTTAAGATAACTCATGAGTAAAAAAAAGAAAAGAAATAATAATAAAAAAATACACACACACACATATTATATTATATATAATATATAATATTGCACAGAAGCCCTTTAAAAAGGCAAGCTAGGTAGCAATCCAGGGATCTACTCCTATTGGCTAATCATCTGATGCAGTTTTGCAACTCGTTTTCCATTTTCTCTTATTCTACAAACTCTAAATTAGATTTTAAGCTTTTTGTTTTATTTATTTTTTATGGGAGGGCAGTGGTCCAGGATCCAGGAATTGTTTATAGCTTCACACGCTAAGACATAAAACTCAACAAACATTTCTTTTAAGTTAAAGTGGTGAATTGCAGTGAACTTCTTTAAACTGCTGGGGATTATTATGGAGATTTAGAAAAGCTGTGCACTAGTTCATTAGTAATCATTATCCAAATGCCATCAGTTTATCTCTTAACATCACAAAGGCCTGCTAGTGAGCCTATTTTGTTTTTTAGGTTTGCATTTTTGATAGCAATATCAATTAGGAAATTACATTTTAAAGGTCCATTGACGTGTAACATTTACAGTATGACTTTTTGAAAAATGGGACTAGATATTGGCAAACCAAAATTTAAAAGAATTATATTAAATTGTGTTTAAATGGGAAGACCCTTTTGCTTTTTTCCTACCTGGATTAGTCACATGGGAAAGGGTTTGATATGAGGATACAATCTCTATTCAGTTCTATTAAAGGGCTATCACAATGTTTTGGAACTTAATTGAATTAAAGGCCATTATGGTCCTACGTTTAAAATGTAGCACTTTGAAGAACTACAATTGCAAAATGCAACATGTTTTTAGAAAGTAAAAAAGTAATAATACAGCATCTATTGTATTATTGTTTTCCATGCAATTATACTAGCAAATAAACTTCCTAAGATGGGAGGAGACTTTGAATACATAGGAAATGTTTGTCTGCACAATGGGAATGTGAGGAAAGAAAAGATAATTTGAATACACTTACATGTCTCAAGGGGGCCAAGAGACCTGTTTACCCCACAACACTTCTCAGTAAACAATGTGGATCTAATGATTCTGGGTTGTGACATGCAAATGAGGCTTAAAAACATACCAACTTTTTGCCTCAGGCCCACTTCACATGGGAATCCATATAGGAATATGGGCCCTGTTCTCAGGCAGGCCTCAGGACTTAGCCATGGATTAAGGAATGAGGCACAGTCCCCTTAGCATGGAACCTAATCAGTTTAAAAGGAGAGTGAGAAAGTGAGAAATGAAGATGCAGAAGCAGGAAAAAATCTAAATAAAGTCCTGTGGTAAAGAATAATTGAATTTATATTTTGCAAAATATAATGGTTATATTTTGGGGGTTTACTTTCTGAAAACAGCTTCACCACAGGGGTCCTTTAACTGGAAGTGTAACTCATGGTAGAATCACTCAAATTATGTTCTAGATCATAATGAGACATCTAGAGGTACAAGATGGAAGCACCTAGACACAATATCAGTGGTGGGCTACAGGCACCCCTGGGGCCTCATGATGCCCACAGACACTACCCATGTGGCCCCAGGCTGTGCTCTAGAGTGGGAGAGCAAGTCCATCTTCAACAATACAGAGTGCATTTCTTTTCTCCACAACTAGCAAATCATCTTAGAGCCTCATTCAAATTCGATTTGGCCAATTTAATAGGGCTCTATATAAGCACAGAAGTTTTTAGTTAGTGAACTTCTAGCCAAAAGCAAGGTCTTCACTAACTAAAAACTTCTGTACAAAAAAATATGCTCTGTGCTTATATAGAGTTATTCAATTGGCCAAATCGCATTTTAATGAGGCCCTTAGACTCCAAAATACAATTCCTCATTATCTATTCCTCTATTACCAATTGATCCACCTCTACTTCTCTCCCATAGTAGGTACATCATTTTTATTCCACATAAAAGATTGTGTTGCCCCTCTAAGGAGCCACTGGCCCTATACATGACCCTTCATGTGACATAGGTTACCTGTAACTGGCTAAGACTTTCTGTGCCAATGCTTTTTATCCTCATTGATTATACTGCTGCTAATGTTGTTAAACTGTTACATACTTTACATATATGTGATCCCCCCAAAACTATAGTGGTCATTTAACAATTCATTATACAGTAGACTCTGAGCTAACCGGCACTCATGGGGATTGGTAGATGCTGGATATATGTTGTTTCTGGCTGCTTGAGAGCTGCTATTAAAAGAGGCCTAGATTAGCTGCACATAGGATGCTCTGCTAAGCATATTCGACAGTGAGGGCTGTTCTAGCAGCAGCAGCTTTCACTCCTCACTTACACACAAGTACGTTTGGCTGGAGGGTGCGGTGCTGATCCCAGGGAATGTAATGCCAACACTGCACTGGCTCAGTCACTCATGCCTGTCTGCTTCTAGGTAACAGGAATTGCAGAGACGTACAGTGGATGAAATCTAGGTGCCTGTAAGCATTTTGTGGCACGACAACCTGGCTCCTGGCATTTGTTGAACCCTGTAAATTTAAATTTTTATTTTAATTACAGCATTCAATTTTTTTTTTTATGTTTGCTTGAGCGTTTTGGTTAATTGAGAGTCTACTGTACATACTTGCCCTTTTAAATGCATATCATTGGTTCATTAAATCATATATTTTCTGATTTTTTCCCAAAAACTAATTTTTTTCTAGAAATCCGTTGCAAATTCATAATTTATAATATGAATATTTATGTGTGTAGATTTCTATATAAAATAGAAGACATAAAAGCCTGAAAAAGATACCAGATGTAAAAAACAGTACTATACATGGATTTGGTTTTCATATATTTAATTATATACAAGTTAATGAATCTGATACAAAGCAAAACAAAAACAAATTATCCCAACGGCAAAAACCAATTGATGGTATTTGCAATATAATTTTCCTTTTGAAACTCATTCTAGTAATTGTATTTGACAGCAAAATATTTTAAAAATCTTTGTCTAATTTTTTTTTCTATCGTTTGAAACACAACGCTCTATTTTTAAGCATATAAATGTAAGCCTATTATGTATTTTTATTACGTAAATCAGAATTTCAATCTCAAGATGTTCCAAGGTGTTTGATAAAAAGATTAAATATGCTTCTTTGTTTTAGCTTAGCACGAGTTCAATAGAGAGCCTGCCATCCATGTAATATCCATCTGTTTTCAAATGTTTTATATTGCAGAAATAAGGTACAGGAGACTCACCAATTATTGAACTGTAAAAAAAGAAAAACAGATTTATCCCAGATGTTCAGATATTTTTTCATTTGTCTTTTTTAAAATCTGTTACTGCTCAAAAGTTGAAGTTATAGAACATTAGAGTTTTGATTGAGATTTAGTTATCACAGAGAGGTAAAAGGATTTTACCGGAATAAGAAATACTAACATATAATGGCCATGAAACTGCCAACTGCTGTGGGATGCGACTAAGAAAATTTCAGGAAAGACAAACTAGAGCTGCTGAACTTTATTTGGGGTTAATCAGAGGCACTTTAAATGATGGCAGGTGTATGCTGACTCCTATTTAACACGATTTGGAATGTGATTGCTTAATTCTGAACACAGCTCCATCCCTAGTTATAAGAGGGTGTGCAAACTTATGCAATCACATTATTTTTCTTTTTTTTTCTTCTTCCCTCTACCTAAAAGATTTCAGTTTGTTTTTTTCAATTGAGTTGTACAGTTTATAGGTCACATTAAAGGTGGAAAAAGTTCTGAAGTGATTTATCTTTGTCTAATTTTTTACAGCACAGAAACCTGACATTTTAACAGGGGTGTGTAGACTTTTTATATCCTCTGTATAACCATGGAAATCTCTATGGCTCATCACGGCCCCTAACATTAATCAGTTATCATAGGGGTTCCTACGTCCCCCCATGGCAATCTAGCCTATCAGCTTTTCATATCTGTTTTGATGGGATTATAAATGGGATTATAGATGAGATATAACAATTTGTGACATCAGCATTATCACTCGGCTCCACATGGTAAAGGGTTATATAGCTTGATTGTCTACTGAACAGATCCATTAAGACTTGGGACACTCCTAAAATGAGAATACACATTTTTCATAAATGGCATTAAAAAATATTTTGTTGGTGATATTGTTCTAATGCTTGATAAGAATTTAATTTTTTCCTCTTTAGAGTAATTTAAGGGACCCATTAGACAAAAAAAAATATTTTTATATATAATGTTTTATCTACATGAGTTAATTAATGTTTTCTTCCTCAATGTAATTGTTATAAAATGTATACTTCACTTACTTCTAATGAGCCTTAAGAGTAACGCTTCTGCAGCCTTCCACTTTCCTCCTCTTCTCTCTCACAATAGCAGTCATGTTGCATGGCTTTGACACAGGGGAGGGGCTTCACACTACCAGTGTCTTATGGGTTCAGAAATACAGCATGTCACTGTCTGCCTGAGACATTGATAATGGGAACTTCCTCCCTTATAGATGTGGCTTTAGGTCACAGCTTTGCAACAAGGCAGCTGTCATGAGTAGAGCAGAAAGGGCAGAGGCTGCAGACAGTCATAATGTATTAATCTGGGGGTTTCTTAAAAGTAAATGAAGTGTACAATTAATATCATAAGTACATTGACAAGGATAAAACATAATTAATTGGCCATTTACCTCACTAAATGCTCTTCAAAGTATGAAAGAGTACAAGATTGTATGTTAAAATAATCAATTTACCTAACAAAGTCTCTCCTGCCTACTGCCTGCTGCATGAGTAAAATAGGACAGCCAAGCCACACAGTGACGATGATAACATTTTCCCTGCACTCAGGAATGCACTGACCAATAACCCATACCAGATCTGTTTAGGTGATTCCAGCATTCCTTGCTCTGCAAAGATACATCTGTTAAGGGTTTACTTTTTTTTCTTTTGGTCACTACATAGAGCTGTAGCTTTGGGTCTGGCAGTGGGCAGTCAGTGACACATGTAAACACAGATTTTATTTGATTTGATATCTCAGTGAAAAATGCACATATTTTAAAAATTCAAAAAGTATTTTAATATGCGTTTACTGGGATGTGGTGCAAAATGTGCTGAATTAAGCGCTCCTTTAACCTAGGTAAAAGTTTTTTACATATGAAAAAAGCATTTGCCTAAAGAGTTCCTTTAAATAACTAAGCTTTTAAATATTTTGAATACATAACCATAACCATAGATGTTCCTTAAGAATACCGTTGTATATTGTAATGAATTACTTTATATAATTATTTTAGAGCAGATAGTTATAAATATAGTTTGTCAAAAACTAACGAGAACCACAAAAAACTGAGAAATGAAATGTGGAGGAATATATCACAAATCTCAATTGTTAGCGGATGAGTAACCAGGCTGAGCGCATCTTGGGTGTAATTGTATGCAGTGTGTGCTTCCATCTCATGCCATCACCTGCAGTCACAACCACTGATTCTCTCCTACTTTCCTCACTGCGAGATGAAATAAAAGTTAGAAAGGATTCATGAGCACAGATGTTTTAGATCATTATAAGCACAATTCACATATTAAATATTTAAAATAAGAGCTATAAAAAGCTGCTGTCCTGGAGGTTTGAATGTGCAAATATGGAACAAAGCACAAATTCCTACTTTATCAGCTAAAGCTCCATGTTGGCTTTCCATAAAGTCGAAAAAAATATCTTGCTCGGAGCTAACGATTCAATACATGTTTGAAATGATTTAATTAATCAAATAGCAGGTTTGCAAGATCACAATGCATTTGGATTCAGGAGCCATGATGCGGATGTAGTTGGGTCTATGATAGATGATTTGTTTAATATTTGGGTGAAGTGCAAGAAAGAATCAATCCAATTGCCTCAAGTGTTGCTATGTGAACTTGCCAGCTAATGAGTTTGTCAGTAGCGGTGGCACAAGCTCCTTATAGAATAGTTAACAATTCGGAAGTAGGCATTATGTCCGACAGGATTATTCAGTGAGAAATACACTGCATTTATTATATTTTATTCAAAATAATGTTTTTCTATCATTTATTTTTTGGTCAATTTCGATAGCAAGTAAGAAGCAAAAACTCCATCTAGCCTGACTATTTTAACTACCTACAACACTTTGCTTAATAAAATTCACAGATTTGTCTTGTGTGTACTCAGGTTTGATTGAATTCCTTTTTTTTTAAAGTTATAATGCTGTTCCACGTACCTCCTACACCTGCATATTCCAGCTTCAAATCATGATGTTCTTCTCACACTACTCTTTTCTATTAGAACATCTCTCCCAAACTTTATTAAATGCTTTGATATATTTATGGTTTCCAACATGTCCTCCATATCCTTTCCACCCAATACATATAAAAGTCTTCTCTTGTATGTTAGACCATGCATCATTTTTTATGCCCTCCTTTTATTGAGTCTAACTTATTAACATAATTTTCTAGATATAGTCTTCATAACTGGACACCATATGTTAAGTGCGGTCTGACTAGGGATTAGGGTCTTAGGATCTCTCCTTTAGGGTTCCATGGTGGTTCAGTGGTTAGGATTCAGTGCTTTCAACACTGCAACCTGGGTTGGATTCCAAGTCATAGAACCAAGAGGTCACACCACCCTGAGCAGGGTTGGGCCTGGTCAGTACTTGGATGGGAGACCACCTAGGAATACCAGGAGCTGTATACTGTGGCCCACTGAAGAAGGAACTGCAATCCCATCCAGTATCTCTGCCATGAATACCAAGTGGAACAGCATGACCATGGACAAAAGATGTCCTGCTGTGTTACGTTCCATAGGGTCACGGAGAGTTGGAAACGACTGAACAATGGGGAAAAAAAAATCTCTCCTTTTCCGTTTAATGATAGCACAGCTGTATCCAATTTTTGTAAGCAGTAGACTTGGTAAGGTTCGCAAATACCCAAGTCCTTTTTTTGGTCTATGAGTCTCAACATGTAGCATGGGAAAACTATACCCTGAATTAAGCCTCTATATACAATAATGTTATCAATCGCCTTTGCTCAAGGGCCTTTATCACACAAGATTGTCAAAATATGTTGTGTAAGTGAAGATATATCAACCAGTGGCTCAATCATTTTGATCTGTGTACTCGGCCTAGGTTAAGGTACTCGAGGACTGGAGCCTGGAAACATACGGATGGTTGATTGACACAAGGAGCAAGCTCCAGCCAAGATACATTTCAATCCTTCCTGGAGCTACTTGGATTGTGGAGAAAAGGTGGATAAAGGACCACTGTACTCATATTTAAAATATATTCTTTTTAAGAACTACATTTCAAAATCTTAACATTTTAGGATGTAAAAAGTGATACCAATTTTAAAGAGATTTGTCCTATATTCTAGATAATGTTACCAGCAGTCAAAGAAAATGGGGTTGTGTACAAAGCAGGAGATTACACCTATCACAGAAAATTGTTGACTATTTCAAAGGTTAATAATCTTAAATACTGAGGTTTATATTCCCTAAATTGGGGTTTTGATTTGAATATTTTCCTCTTGAAAAAAGTACATATTTTCTACCAAGATCTGTACTTGGGTTTTGTCCGGTATACATTGATTACTCTCCACACAAAACAACTGGATCATACTATCAGTTTCATTAGGGACATTATTATTGTTGTTTCAGTTCAATTTATCCATTTTTGTTTTATATGAATAAACGTTAAATGTTATTCTGCTAATAAAAGTGCCTAAAATACATGTTTAGAACACTACATTGCACACCCACATTGCACGCATATACTGCAGTGGGTAGCCCCCTACAGGGACTATTTGTTTTATTTTTGGCAGTAAAGAGAGTTTTTAATTGCTTCTTTATAAAACCAAGTAGATCACAGTAAATACATATAAAGGTATATTACATACCTAGTACAATCCAAAAACCTTCCATATCCATTTAAGAAAGTATTTTCTTTAATACAATCTAATTTCAAAATGGAATTGGAGAGGATTATGAGTAAAGGTTGAGGCCTCTATTTGGAAGCTTTCAGTAATATTACCAGTTCCATTCAGTAGTTCGAACCTGGAAGAATATATCTAAGTGCACTTAGTGGTAAGTGCTAGCAGGATTGTGACATTATGAAGCTCTGCAGGAAACTATATATTGACTTGAATGGCCATATATCTACTTAGAGTCCCATGAAAGGATCAACAATATCAAAAACAAGAGAGCTTTCTGGTAATGTTCCTTATGTACTGCATGACAGACAATCGCATATATATCCTACAAATAATATTGTGTAAACCTTTGACACCAAATTATAGGGTAAATAAATCCCTTATGGTAAATCCAGTCTTTATTAGCTATATTAGACCATTATTCTTCACTGTGGGCAGCCATTGCTTTATTTCCTTACGTGACTGCTCACTTGGGATTATTGGTTTGTTGCAACTTTTATGGATCAAATTAAATCTATAAAAGCAGCACATCATTATGATAAATCTTTTAATACAAAGTATGTATATTTTATCTGCACCCAGAAGAAAAAAAGCCCAGCATACATGCACAGTTGATGTTGATGCATTATATATTGTTTTTCATTCTGAATAAAGCACACATTTTAATTAACTTTTTTTTGCTGTAATCTAGTACTCTTTACAGACTGCTTATGCATACCGTTTACCAAAAGGTTACCTAATAATCATTTAATATATATATATATATATATATATATATATAATACATGTACATATCTATCTATCTACACATCCATATGTATGTACGTACGTACATACGTACATACGTACATACGTACATACGTACATATGTACGTACGTATCTATGTATATATATATATATATATATATATATATATATAGCCACTGACGATATTAAGGAGATCATGAAACAGTAGCCAAGATTCTGTTTGGTTCTTTGTAGTCATGAAAATAGAATGGGAAAATAATAGAGGTTCATTTTACTCTGGAGGAATGAAAGTTACAAGCCTCTGTAATGGAGTTGAAACGTACCACCACTCATGTGTAGCCCCAAGGTAGTCTAATACCCAGATACGCTCAATCAAATCCCTTGCATGCTTTATATTTTCAGGCGCAAGCAATGAACTGCAAATATTTACCTTCCATCTGCTTTCTATATCTTGCTCATGGATATAGATGCAGTTTTCTGCTAACATGGTCACATACGGTTTATTTTATTAAGTGTCTGCTCCATCGCTTGTAATGTGGCATTATGAATATGCATATAAGCGCATATGAATGTAGCTTGCGCCTTACGTCAGAAGCTAGAAAGCTGGTACTCCATATAACGCTTCTCTTGCTGAGTATTTGAAGTGACACTGAAGTTAAAGCCTCTCTGCACAATCATGTAGAGCATTCAAAATCATTTATATATTATATTGGTGCAAAATTAGCACATCGCTCTGTTCCTTTACTTCGAACCAGACTTGGCTGCACCACATGTTTCATTGAGCTTATCAGTTTCTGAGAACACCATAAATGCAAATCTATCTATCTATCTATCTATCTATCTATATATATATATATATATATATATATATATATATATATTTATTATTTGGTGGGCAAAGAAGTGATAGAAGCCCTGCAGCGTACAGTAGTACAGTAGATAAATAGTACATTTGTGTTCACATTGGAATGTCTAAAACATGGCTGTGCAATACAGTGGGCATAAGCTTAAAGGAAGCCATGTTTGATAATGGCTATGGATTGAAGAGCGAGGCATTTGTGGCCACATTTGCATGTACAGCTCAGCTTCCCAGAATGCAGTGTAATAACTGTTTTTCTCGGAATTCTGATCTGGAAGCAGGTTTTTTTATCTTGTTTTAGATGTTCAAATGTGAACACAGATGTACTATCTATTTACTATGCATCTATCTCTAAATAACTAAAAGGGATAGCCTTACATTTTTCTTTTTGGCTGCAACAAGAAGAGTTTGCTGCCATTTACATGGTGGTGCTTGTGATTTTTGGTCCTTGCAGAACCTGCCAAGTGAAAGCTCATCATAGTATTTAACGAAAGCAGGATTAACTGGGTCATATAAAAACTAAAAAAAAAAAACAGTGAAATAGGCTTAATAAAAATAAATAAAAAAAAAGAATATATTTCTTTTCATTTCCACACAAAGCTCATTAGTTTACAAGGCCACATCCATGTTTTTTTTTTTTTTTTTTACTTTTTAAAAAAATATGTCGCTCATTATCAAGTTCAGTTATCAAGCTATCAATCTAGCTTAATAAGAATAATTTAATAACGCAATCTTTGGAGCAAGCCGCTAATGAAACCTGGCCGGAGATGTTATGTCATGTCTAGTAATCAATACAGCTCAACATCTAATGTACATCAGTCATTAGGACGGCTACAGTTTCATAATGAATTGTAAGGAAATGTATACTTCTATTACAAGTAATGCATCATTCTTTATTTGCAATATATAATATTATAGGCATTTTTCTCTGTGTATACAAAAGCCACATTAGTAAAGAAGCTTACATTGCAACTACACAGCAAGGATCAATACATTAGACTGATTACACCGCCATTGATATATTAGTGATTTATTCCATATTACTCTGTATTAGGGCAAATATTAGAGATATATTATATCACACATTTGGCTTCAGTTACTGGAAACTGTACTTACTATATATATATATATATATATATATATATATATAGTAGTACAAATAAGGAATAGTACATTGTTGATTCCATTTGAATGTCTAAAACCAAGTTTATAAAAACTTATTTCCTGCTCAAATTTCTCAAAAATACAGTATATGCACTGCATTCTGGGAAAACTAGGCGGGACATGCAAATGAGGCCACATAATGCACCATCACTCTGTCAATCGAAACCATTTAAAACATGGCTCCTTTAAAGCATTTGCTTACTGTATTTCACAGTTTTAGACATAGCAACGGATGGATTTTTCACAAACCAGGTCACTTAACCACATACAGTACTGTTTCACGGTTACTGCCGATCCTCAGTATGGTGTGAGTGCCTGGTTTGTGTGATGATTGTTGTAAAGAGTAGTTCTATACAGCAATTGTTTCACATATGGTGAGCTAAGAGTGATAGAAGCCCTCCACTGTACAAAGTACAGTAGTACAAATAAGGAATATTACATTAGTGATTCCATTTGAATGTCTAAAAACAAGTTTATAAAAACTTATTTCCTGCTCAAATCTCTCAGAAATACAGTATATGCACTGCATTCTGGGAAAACTGGGCGGGACATGCAAATGAGGCCACATAATGCACCATCACTCTGTCAATATATATATATATATATATATATATATATAAAACCACCTATTATGTACTGCAATCAGCTGATTGCGCACAAGAGCGAAGCTTCAATCACACGGCATATTGACCTTGGTGACTGTATATTATAATATACAAAAAAAGAAATCCATTAACAAGCTATACTACACATTGTACAGTTATAAAGTGCTCTATAGAGCTCTTAGAGATAGTTTAAATTATCATTACCAGAAACTTATTCCCAACCATCTTTATATATTATGAACATTGATTAAAAGAAACTTACAGTGAATTTCATCATTAAAGGAGCTCACAGCAAACCAATGGGGCTCTGTATAATCAATGGGGGGCAACTAAAAGGGTGCACAGAGGCACCACGGATCTCCCTTGGGACAGCAGGCAAGGGGCCAAGTCTGGGCTGCTTTATAACACTTAGGGATAACCCAATGGTTACTTGCATAGAAATAAACAGATAAGCATGCCTACCTGAGAAAATGCATCCACCAAGTACCATGCCACTAAGGGTGCAATCTCAAGTTTTAGCTTGCTTGTGCCATTATAGAGAAGAAATCTCTCATGGTTTGGGATATAGTAAGGAGGAGTTGTAACTGAGGAGTGTTGTCATCATTAAGTCGTGTCCGACTCTCCGTGACCCTACCGACTGCAGCACAACAGGCACATCTATTCTTATGTCCTAGTTATGCTTATCCATAAAGGTTTTCTTGGCAAAGATACTGGAGTGGGTTGCCAGTTCCTTCTCCAGTGGACTGTGATTTGTCTGACCTCTCTGCTATGACCTGCCCATCTTGGGTGAATCTACATGATATAGCTCACACCTTCTTTTAAGTTCACAAGCCGCTTCACCATAACAAGGTAGCAATCCAGAAGGGGGACTGGGGTATGGGGGAGCATAAATGTGAATGGGCCTAGGGAAGCATAACATCTAAATACGCCCAGGCATTATAACACGACCAGATAAATAAATGTAATATTAGTTTTGCATTCAGTGGTCGTTCAGACAGCTCTGATCATATCCACTAATTCATTTTATAATCACTCTCCCTGTTACTGTCCGCTATCTCTTCTCCTTGAGATCTTTGTCTCAACCAGTCCCAGCTTCCTGCAAGACAGAAGAGCAGTGGTGTAAGAAACTACATTATTAACACTTCCTTAAAAGCTGAAATGAAGATTTTGGCAGATAGTTTAGCTAATCTGTCAGAGATAGGAGAACATTTATCTTCAGGAAGTATCAGCTACTCAACTACAACTTTTAAATGTCAGAATAATACATTGTAGGAAGAGATTGGTTTAAAAGGAAAAAGTTAAGATTCTTGGCAATGACACTAAATGACAGACTATTTAAATATGGGTCATTTGTCCCTTCTCCACCTCAACATTCAGGTGGAATATACAACATTACTGCCCTGTGTCCTGCACTAATGATGTTTGTCCTGTAATGGTGATGTGATCAATTTAATATAAAATATAACAGTATAGTAATGTACAGCATTCTTATTAATATAAAAATATTTTGTAAATAAATATATGGACAGTCTAAAGAACAAGGGCCATATCTAGCTTTTTGGAGCCCTTAGGCAGTGAAGTGGAGGAGCCATTTTTCCCTTTTCTTGTTCTAGGTGATTAACCCCTAGTAGCGAGTCTATGAACTGCAACATTTCATTTTATTTTAAGCCAGGAAGCATTTCATTTTTAAGAAGTGGCACCCCTCACAGGGAAGCGCCCCTTGGCGGCTGCCTAATGGGCAATCCGGCCGTGCACAGAACTGCATAATAATTAAAGTAGATGGACACTACAGGTAGATTGACACATAAAGGACAGATTTAGTGGTCTTATAAAGGGTTCTCTAAAGAATAGTTAGGTACAATTTGATAAGAAAATGAAAAAAACTTTATTAAACATTTACTGTGCACTTAAATAATTACTTAATATTTTTCCAATGATCCCCACCCAGGCTGTGTAAGCTCAGGGTCTTTCTGCCCCTCTAACACATTAGTAGGAGGTAGCAGTGTAACCTCAGCTGCTACCATTGTGCATGCACACACATTGCCAATTTACATTGCCACTGACTCCACTCTAGACACAATACTTCATTAAGGCGTGGAGAGATCTGGAATTTATATAGTCTGGGAGAATAACTGAAAACTAGTAATTAATTGTTTAAAAGAACAATGTAAAATGTATACTATTCTTTATAAAGCCCTTTATAAGATCACTAAAGTGGTAATTTTACAATCTAGAAGAAAGACATCAAGGCCACATGCACTTGGGAGAGACATTCCCATATCTATTGACCATTGGCCTCCACAAGGCCAAATAAGAGGAACATCAAGAATATTATTATTTTTATTTTGGACCAGAAAAAGTGTTTTATCTGACGTTTGGATATTTATTTCAATATCCCTGTATTCCACTCAAAGCACCAACTTACATACTGGGAACTATCATTCCTGGTATCACCTTGTATTATGAAATCAGGTTATTTTTAAAGGGGCACTTTAGTAGTAATCAAGGTTATGACCTTTAAAAATCATCTGTTGCATCCCTACAAGAAAAAGATATTAATTATTGCAATTATTTTAAATTTTACAGTGCTTGAATCTAGAACGCAACCTTAATCTACCATGCGTCCGGACTGTAAGGTGCAAAGCGGCAAAGCGAGGACCTCCATATTGCATCTTCTAATGCAAGTTCTTACTGATTCATGTGGTGCAAATTCTACTTTAGGATCAAGCTGCATGGACAAATGGGAATCTGCTGGTTGTGCTGTTTGAATTAGAAGATGCAGTATGGAGAGCCACATCTGCCAGCAACTGCGACCCTCGCAAAATGTACGTCGTTACGCAAGGAAAATACAAGACACGTTACGACCTTGCAAATATCGGCCGCAACACGCGCACATGAAAACATGAAAAATACAACAAATACACACAACAAATACATAAAAAGCTTACTTACAGGAAGAGGGAGCATACAGGACCTCGAAAACTAAAGTTACACCTCAATTTAAGTCAAATTCCAAGAGTTTAGACACTAAAGAATTCTCTGAGCGAGAGAAAAAATGGCCACCGCAAAAAACTACAGCAGTCTAAACACGCAAAACACCTACGTATTTGCCGAAAAACACCTACAAGATTAAAAAACAAGGACGCAACCCGCGCAACCCCAAAAACATTACAAACACAATAAATACAAACAACAAACACATAAAAAGGTTACTCACAGCAAGGGGGGCACCGGGGACCTCTCCAAATGAAGTTACACCTCCATTTAAGCACAAATTTCAAAGTTTAGAGACCTGAAAATCACCTAAGCGAGAAAAAAAATGGCCGCCGAACAAAACCAAAACGAGGCTAAAGGTCCCTAAACACGCAAAACACCACCAAACACCTACGGATATTCCGAAAAAGTCGCACAACATAGAAAACGAAGGACGCTAAATCACCCACATTATATACACCAAACACCATTAGCTCACTTACAATTTCATTGCCGTCATTTTTTGACGGGCAATATTCTAGTTTTAAATAAAACACACTGTTGAAGAATGCCCACTAGGAACAGTAAAAAAGCCATCAAATAAAAAAAATATATATAATGAGCACCCTTAATAAATTAAGAGCACCCCTTTACCTCAAGTTGCTACTGGTGGGAGCTGGTTCTTACCCTATACTGGGTCCCAGGGGTGGTGAAAACTGCTTTTGAAACTACAGCAAGCAACTTCACAGACTCATTAGTGACTTTTTACTAGAAACTAATGATTAATAACCATTTTCCAAAGTGTTTTAAAAGTAACAAACATATGAAAGGGAAGTGGACAATAAGCATGCCCAATATATTGCTCACAAGCACGGCAATTAGGCAGACATTTTCAGGACTAATTTTGGCTACACCTTTAGCAAGCGTTTTATGTGACATCAAAGTGGAATCTCCTAAGAGTTCAAAAGCTGCATTAGCTGATGAAATACAAGTAATGTTTCATCTCTTCTGATCACTACTTTCTCAGCAAAAAAAAAAAAAACATTTATAATATTTAATCATGTACTTTTAAAAGTATAAAATGTAGAACTACAGTATCCTTTAAAGAATGAAAAAAAAAAGGGTTAGCAGAGAAAATTGTAAATGTATATAGATGTATCCTGGATTATGAGTGCATCAGTAGTGTATGCAAACTTTTTTTGCAAGAAAAAATCCCCAAATAAACATCAATAAACGTACCCTAGACTTTGCAAATTTCTTTAGTTTTCTGGCAGTTCATTTTGAAAAGGAAGGTCCCTGAAAATCCAAGCCAAAAGCAAAAATAATTCATATTTTGTTTTGGCCAATCAGAGCTAGCTACAACATTGTTGCAATGTCTGGGGATTAGTCTAAGCAACAAAGCATCATGAGATTTTTCCCACAAAGAAGCAGCTTCAGGCTTTGCTGCTCTGGATGCCTGCTCTGTTCTGCTGTTAGTTGAAAGTTAGTATAGGGTTAAAACATACTTGAATGCAGTGTTTCTATTGGTTAGTGCCAGGTGCCTATGTAGGCAGCTCTGGGGGTGTGGAAACCATTTATTTCTTTAAATAAATCTGTATGTGTACAGAATGACTCCACGTAATGTGTGTTTCTGGTATAATCTGCATGTATTAGATTAGAAGAAGTTAAAAACAGGGCAACTTCTATCTACCTTTAAAGGGATACACTGAGATTAATTCTGCAATGTACCTATAATTCCTTTACATACACCTTTTGCAGTCAGGTCAGAACTCAGAATGGTGCAGTAACCTGACATACCCAAATTAGAGTTAGCCAGAACAAAGTCCTGACATTGTTGCAAAGCTGCATTTGCATGGCTTAATATCTGCCATACTAATCTGTCATACAAAGAACACTTTCAGAATATTTCAAACCTGAACTTTTAAATCTCTTACTACAGTGCCCCTATAACATGTGATCTCACCAGTAAGAACATTTCAGTCAAAACAAAATAATTTAATATGTTGAGACCAATGACTAAAGATCCTCAGTGTCTCTTTAACCTCAAAAATACCCAATTACCATAATTGCAGATCGGAAGGACTTTTTTGATGAAGAATTGCACTAATTTTTTTCCCCACAGATCAAAGAATAAAAAGCTTTGTAAAAAAAGACTATTAAAAAAAACAAAACAAATGAAAATGAAGCATTATCTGGAGAAATATTTTAGAGTACTTTGTTGAAACCACTAAAAATATCTTTAAAGATACGCTTATAAAAGAGCAATTGAGATTGCAATTATTAAACGCAAACACAGTAAGGTTTGAGTTTCAAATGCAAAGCTTTCAAATCAAACAAAAACAAAACAGATTTCCAAAAAAGAGTGTAATACAGCTTCAGTTTTATATAAATTGAATTTATAGAGTTTTTTTTTACAATGTATAAAAACAAAATAAATAAGTGTATACATTCAATAAATAAAACTGATGCAATACACTATTAGTAGGCAATGTATAGTCTGGGAAACTTCCCTAGGGTCCCCCTTATGTGCAATTCGGGTCCCATTCTGGAGAGTGTGCCATGATCCCAGGGTCGTAGGGTTGGTCGGAACAAATCCCCCAGATGAAATGAGTAGAGGACACAAAAAATAGCAAAATTAAACTTAATCATGCATTACCAGATTTTTTTTATCTTTATATATAAAGGAAGCCATGTTTAAAATGGGCTATTGATTGAAGAGCGAGGCATTTGTGGGCACATTTGCATGTCTCTGCTCAGCTTCCCAGAATGCAGTGTAATAAGTGTTTTTCTTCGAATTCTGAGCTGGAAACAGGTTTTTATAACTTGTTTTAAACATTCAAATGTGAACACAGATGTACTATTTATTTACAGTACTAGTGTACAGTGGAGGGCTTCTATTGCTCTTTTGCCCACCATATATTAAATTATTGTTGTGGTGAACTATATATATATATATATATATATATATATATATATATATATATATATATATATATATATATATACACACACACATACATACATATATACACATACATAAATGTTTTTATTATATTGGGGGGAGGGCCAGGGACAGTGAGAATTTAAACAAAGAAATTACACAATTTAAGGGCAGATAAGAACCACAATGCCTAATAAATCCTTAGAATGATCTCATGCATGCTTAAATTCCTACCACAGGAGAAACTACTGCCCCAGTGCAGTCTAATTATTTTCTACTGCACTAATATATATATATATATATATATATATATATATATATATTGCTACAATTTCTGTAACTTACCGTTTTTGCATATTACCCCTAAATCTTCTACCCTCCAACTTCAAAAAAATGGCTCTTGAATTTCTCTTTTTCTGGAATATACTTCCCCATAAACTCCATATCATATCACCCTCCATTTTCCTAAACATATATATTGGAGGGCCACTGAAGTCTTTGCAGTGGGTGTGTGCAGCACTGCTTTCTGAGGAATGCTGAATGGTGTATGAGGCTGTATGGGACAGGCTGTGATGGACATCAGAACTGTCTCTTTCTCCCTCTCTATCTCTCCTGTGGCGCTCTGCTCTGATCTCTACAGATTTATACTAATGTTAGAGTGGGATTAGTACCTCTACTTTTCTTTTGCAAATTCCTCTTTCATTACAACTAGGCATCCTACTCCATGCAACTTTGTTGTATAGTTTGCCTACTTTTAAATGAATCAACAATTTCTGCGCCCCTCTTATTTATGCCGAATCCTCAATTTCAAGATTTTGAGAGACAACACAAATCTTTTTTTTTTGCAATAAAAGGCTGAAGGCGACACTAGATGTTATTATTTTCCATTTTACCTTATTTTAAATGATAAATCTTGAGCATTTTGTAACAAATACATGCAAATCAATATGATGATCAATTGACTGTCTTCTTCTATAACTGGAAAAAACATTCTGAATAATCAGCTAGTAGGTCCTAAACAATTATTTATGAAAACATTTTCTATTAAATAATTATACACTGTAATCCAAACTAGTCTCATTATCCACAAATACATCATTTTCAACCAATCAATGAAAGAATGTAGTAAATTGCCTATGGATAATTGGGTATCATTAAATAAGTGGGATAAATATCTAGGTTGTTATGTATTATTGTAAATGTTTATAGCTTTCAGAAATGGAATTCATTAGAAATTTAAGGCACCCGGTTTCCTATAAAGGAAAGATGACACCAAATAAACATTTTGTTTTTAAAGGGAAATCTGGAAAGAAATTCATGACGTGATGTTCCAAAAAAGAAATACTAATAAAAAAATAATAATTGCACACATTATACGATTTAGTATCCTCTGTTGGTTAAAAGTCATACATATTTATAACAAAATTACAAATTATTACCTTTAGCCAGTTTTCTAACTTCACTTTAGGAGACTTACGGTTCAATAAAGATGATTACTGCTTTTCATTTTCACATAGTAAGGCAAACAAACTGCTTTCTCCTGCTAAGGTAGAGTGTTTATTGGAGATATGCTGCAAACACAATGGGCGCTACTTACAAAGACATGTCAAAGGGCACTTTCATGGAAATGGCTTGGTGTTTCTCAAAAAAGTCCTTTCTTAAAGAATAACAGACTGCGGTAAAAATGACAGTAACTGAGGTGAGAATCAGAGATAAGCGTGGACTGTTTGTCATACAATCGCTTTCCTTATATTGGACTCTGCTGTAACACATGAATAACTCCTGACTCACATACTACTGCCCAGCAATCATTGTATAAAAAATAGATCATTTTTTCTTAACAAAAGTCTTGTTAGAAATCTTGTGAAAATACTTTAAGAATTGTCAAAATGTATCTTTGTCAAATATTTTTCTATTTCATAACATTGTGTTACCTTTTTTTTTACAACATTTGCCTATTTTCAAGTATATTTTTTCAAAATAATATTTAAATATTGGCAGCAGTTTTTACTTAATTACAATTAGATCGGTCACGGTGAGCTAGGTTGAAGTGATATAGAAGTTAATTGCAGCCTTTTCAGTTCCTTAGTATTCAGGCATGTGGAATCATATTATTAGGGTCACCCGACGGATGTTCAGGGGTGAAGCACTAGGGTCTGATCTCAGAAGCCCAGCGGTACCAAGCTTGATTGTATTGACTTGACTTGACTTGGCAATGGCACTTCTGAGATTGTTGGTAAGGCTTGACCACAGACAGGGACTTTCTGCATCTGTTGGTGAGGCATGGTCACAGACAGACACTTTCTATGTACCTTGGCAAGGGTTGGCCCACAAGAGCTGCAAAGATGTGGAAGCTGTCTCCATCTATGACAGGACTCCAACCAAAGGCAGTATGCAATGAACACATGAAGTTAAGACACATGGGCAAGCTCACCAAACAAGCAGCAGACCCAGGCTTGCCAGAACACCCACATAACAGGGATGTGGCTCATTGTGTGCAGATGCAAGCACACACCCATGACCTACTCAGCATGTGCGATTAGGCCAGGTGCAGGCACACACCATCTAGGCCTACCCCATGCCCTACTCAGCATGTGCGTCAGGCCAAGTGCAGGCACACACCATCTAGGCCTACCCCATGACCTACTCAGCATGTGCATCAGGCCAGGTGCAGACACACACCATCTAGGCCTACCCCATGACCTACTCAGCATGTGCGTCAGGCCAGGTGAAGACACACACCGTCTAGGCCTACCCCATACCCTATTCAGCATGTGCATCAGGCCAGGTGCAGGCACACACCATCTAGGCCTACCCCATGTCCTACTCAGCATGTGCGTCAGGCCAAGTGTAGGCACACACAGTCTAGGCCTACCCCATGACCTACTCAGCATGTGCATCAGGCCAGGTGCAGGCACACACCGTCTAGGCCTACCCCATGACCTACTCAGCATGTGCGTCAGGCCAGGTGCAGGCACACACCGTCTAGGCCTACCCCATGACCTACTCAGCATGTGCGTCAGGGCAGTTGCAGGCACACACAGTCTAGGCGTACCCCATGACCTACTCAGCATGTGCTTCAGGGCAGGCCGACGTTCCACAAGCACCCAGGTTCAGGATTCTGCCGTGGTGGCCCCACTGACAACCAGACCAGGTACTTCTCCTGACTCTATTAAATGGTGTTTTTCTTTGATCAGATAAGAAGCGTCTCGGATTATATTAAAACAATCGTTTGTTCAAAGCATTACCAATGAGACACCATGGTGGCAATCATTAAGACAATGTTTATATGTGTTCACCCACTATGGACTCCTTCCAGAAGAACCCCATAGTGGTGGAACACATAGCAATCACAGTGGTGCATTACCCCATTGAATGCTACTACTGTGTCTTCTTGGTAACGCCAATGCTAACATCATCATGCTGTAACACCAACTCATCTATAAAAACTGAAGAAACAAAGAGCTGCAGCTACTAACTGGATGAACTAAAGGATTATCCAAGTACCGTGATATCTTTGCTTTGCATAAAAGTGCACACCTGAGAGCCTTCTAAACTGATCCAATCAGCAGCTTTTAATAAAAAAAAAGAATAAAAATAAATGCTTGATAATTTGATGAGAATAAATATTTGATACATACAGTGCTCTCAGATTTTATGAGAGTTGCTCGTTTTTTCGCATTCTGGTACACAACTAAGAACTATGGAGAGTCAAACAAGTGCGGATGGTAAAAGTTGTGGTGCAGCAGTGGCATCATGCCTTTCAGATGGGCAGAGGAGAAGAAGAGGGTGAGAGGAGACAAACACGGGTATACAAGAAAGTCTGGAAGGGAGCGGATAAGACATTGTGCAAATGCATATTTACTGCATATAATGAATTAATTAAAACATCAACGATAACAAAAGGTTTAGGAAGGAAGTATCTTCCAGAAATGATGGATACAAAAATAAGTTGTGATTTAAAACGGATGGCGTTGAAGATTTAAGGGTAATGTGTAAACATTTGAAGAAAATTTAATAGATAAGTGCAAAAGACAGTCCGCATTAGTGGTTGGGATCATCACCGATAAGAAGTTTAGGCTTGTTTGGGATAAGAACAAGGCCATTCTGAGTATTTATTATGCCATGCTATCTAGATATGTAGACAGGGAAGATCAGATGGCTTTTTGATTACTAGGAAGGTTGAAATGCTTATTGTGAGCAGTTAGCTGAAATTTTAGATCACAGCAGGAGAAATATACGTATATATATATATATATATATATATATATATATATATATATATATCAGAAAACATTACAATGTAAGTATGTCTGCTCTGGACTTAAAGAATAAATTCAATGTTTTGTTGTATATAATTAAAAGAGTATAACAGATTTTTGAGAACTGTGTCAAAGAGCACTACAAGTTTTTGCTCCAATATTAATTAAAATAAATTGCTTTTAGAATTTTAGGAATTTACATATGTTTCAAACTTTAATTACCACTCCACATATGTTGAAACTTGAATCATCAGACCCATCCTGGGTAACAATACTGCTCACACTGAGCTGGCAGATTGTTTCTACACTAAATAATTACTCATGTATTAATACAAATGAGATATTTTATTGCACATACCTTGCACCATTTTGTAAACCGTATGTCTGAACCAGTGAGAAGTTTTTGATGCAGATTGCCCACAACGTTTCTTAAATTGGATTTATTTATGGATAAATATAGAGTATGGCAAATCAGGAAGTCTCCCTGAAGCACAGTGATCTATTCTCAAGTTGATCTTGTCGTTATGCTTGTACAAGCGTCTACCAAGGTGAATTTCCCAATACTTCCTAAATCTCTCAAGAAAGCAAGACCAACTACTACGCTATCAACCTGTCGGTATACATGTCCTCTTTTCCTATACTTTTTACACCGTACCCCAAAATTTGTTGGCATATTTATGATATTATAATATTATAATAATACTCATAAAGTTATCCTGAGAAATATTGAGGCATAAGCTTTTTTCGCACTAGAGAATGGGTACTTTTAATGAGCCAAATAACTTTTATATACTATCAAACAATGCTTTGACTTTTCATACTAGGGGCTTGTTCAGATTTTATAAGTCTAAATATACTCCATATTAACCAGAGAAAGTGATGCTAAGGCAACATAAACTCTTAATTAAAACAAATAACCATTAAAAACTTTTCAACAAATTCACTAGCTACCATACACACATTAAATAAATCCTCACACGCTAAGAAATGACATATGCATTTTTGGTACAAATTGAATAATAATCACACAAATAATTTTGCTGCTTTCTTTCTTATACAAAGTATAGAGTAGGTGATAACCATAGTTTGATTAAAATAATCAACCAGGTCCTACATAGTTTATGTATCATATTTGTATCAGAATATATGACTGGTAATAAAATATGGATATATCGCTATCTACTTCCCCTGGCTTCCAAACTGCTGGAGCGGCTCGTCTATAACCGCCTTACCAGTTTCATCTCCTCTAACTCTCTTCTGGACACTTTCCAATCCAGCTTTCGGCCCCAACACTCCACTGAGACAGCCCTCATAAAAGTCACCAATGACCTGCTCACCTCCAAGTCTAAAGGCCACTTTTCTATTTTGCTTCTTCTGGATCTCTCTGCCGCCTTTGACACAGTTGACCATTCGCTTCTACTCCACATTCTCTCCTCCCTCAGCATTCGAGACACTGCTCTCTTGTGGTTCTCATCATACCTCCAAGAACGATCATTTAGCGTCTTCTTCTCTGGCACATCTTCTTCTCCTCACCCCCTGTCTATTGGCGTACCCCAAGGATCAGTCCTAGGCCCCCTTCTCTTCTCCATCTACACATCCTCACTTGGCACCCTAATAAACTATTTTGGGTTCCAGTACCATCTCTATGCAGATGACACCCAAATCTATCTCTCAGCACCAGATCTATCCCCCTCTCTTCTAGCACACGTCTCCGACTGCCTCTCTAGTATATCTTCTTGGATATCCGCCCACCATCTGAAACTCAACATGTCTAAGACTGAACTCTTAATCTTCCCACCCTCAACTACAGCTTCAATTCCTCACATCTCTCTCTCTGTCAACAATGCCATCATCACTCCCACCTCCCAAGCCCGTTGTCTCAGGGTTCTACTGGACCCTGCCCTCTCTTTCATCCCACACATACAGTCTCTAACCAAATCCTGTCTTTTCCATCTAAAAAACATATCCAAAATACGCCATTACCTTACACAAGACACTACTAAGATTCTAATACACCCTCTAATAATTTCTCGTCTTGACTATTGCAACTCGCTCCCTGTTGGCCTGCCCATCACTCGCCTCTCCCCACTTCAATCCATAATAAATGCCTCCGCCAGACTCATCTTCAGTAAACATCATTCAGAGTCGGCAGCTCCTCTTTGTCAATCACTTCACTGACTTCCCTTAGCCTCCAGAATAAGTTTAAAATCTTGACCCTAACTTATAAAGCCCTCAACAACAGCGCACCCCCATACATCTCTGCTCTCATCTCCAAATACTCCCCCACACGCCCTCTTCGTTCTGCTAAAGACCTTCTTCTTTCTACCACTCTTGTCACCTCCTCTCACGCCCGCCTCCAGGACTTTTCTCGCGCTGCCCCTATTCTCTGGAACTCCTTGCCTCGCTTCACCAGACTATCCTCCTGCCTTAAATCCTTCAAAACATCAATAAAAACGCACCTCTTTAAAGAAGCCTATAACCTTCCTCCCTAACATGCTCAGCACTACGTTATCCCTACTGTACCACAAACACACTTCAACCTTTAGATTGTAAGTCTGGGGTTTCAATCCTGCAAGGTGCTTTAGGGAAAGCGATAAGGACACCGGATTCCAAACTCAAAGCCAGGGCCATCCACTCTTTGCAATGTGTGAATCTTTAACTTGTTATTGCCTGTAACTTAACTTATGTATAGCGCTACGGAATATGTTGGCGTGTTACAAATAAACCATAATCACATATATAGTTGTGAGCGTACGAGTTGTTGCTAACGCTGCGGGCTCGCGTAGCGAGGGCCGCGGCTCGCGTAGCGAGCCCGCGGCCCTCGCGAAGCGAGGGCACTGTGCCAGGTTCTCAGTTGCTGGCATGGAGCGCCGCAGGCGCTCCTTGCCAGCAACTGAGGACCCTTGCGAAGCGAGGGCCTCAGTTGCTGGCTTGGAGCGCCGCAGGCGCTCCATGCCAGCACCTGAGGACCTCGCAAAGCGAGGTCTTCAGTTGCAGCAACTGCGACCCTTGCAAAAAAAAGTTTACGTCGCAACACATTACGACACTCGCAAACAACATACGACACACGTTCACACACATTACGACACTCGCAAACAACATACGACACACGTTCACACACATTACGGCCTCGCAACACTCGGACGCAACTTGCGAACATTACAAAATTACAAACACAATACATACACACAGCACATACATAAAAACCTTACCTACACAAACAGGAAGCACCCAGGACCTCAAAAATGCAACTTACAACTTAATTGCACTCAAAATAAAAGAGTTTAGACAATAAATAGTTTGTTAAGCGACACAAAAAATGGCCGACGAATAAAACGAAAACGAGGCTACACACGCAAACACCATACGAGACACGTTACCACACATTACGACTTCGCAAACATCGGACGCAACACGCCGACATACAAACATTTAAAACTTAACAAAGACACACAACAAACACATAAAAAGCTTACCTACAGCAAGAGGAACCAGCCAGCACCTCAAAAAAACAAGTTACACCTACATTTTAATTAAAATAAAACACTTTAGACACTAATACCATAGCTAAGCGAGAGAAAAAATGGCCGACGAACAAAACGAAAACGAGGCTTCAGACGTAACTACACTACACTTACTCGCAATAATGAAACACATACTATGCGGAACGTATCACAATCATATTAAACACCATTTTGAACAGTAATACGCAGAAAATGGCGGATGGAACGCAAATTGTAAGCTGGAACGCAAATAGCGCATGCGTATTGCGTTCTAACGGTCTCACTTTCCAGAACTTTCTACAAGTTTATAAATACTGCCTATTTCACACACAAAAATACATTTCTCCTCAGGTGATGAACGGAGTGACTTCTGAGATAACTGCTGCTTTTACTTCAGAAGACAATTCTTTCCTAATTTAATACTTTACATTGTGCAAATTACAACTGAGAGGTAAGCTATAATATATTACATTTTATTATCAGGACAGGTCAAACAAATAAAAAAATAAACTAGGATTTATGTAGTCATCATGTATGGCACATTTATGTGTATAGGCTCCAAAAAAAATACGGTTCATTTAACAAAACAACAAAAAAACATAATTCAATATTAAACAGAGGTTTATGTATACTGACATGTGACACGCACATATATGTCTATAATGTATAGTGACATCTGACACGCACATATATGTCTATAATTTATAGTGACATCTGACACGCACATATATGTCTATAATGTATAGTGACATCTCACACGCACATTTCTGTGTATTGCCCCTTCATAGTGACATGTGACACGGACATATATGTGTATAATGTATAGTGACATCTGACACGCACATTTATGTGTATTGCCCCTTCATAGTGACATGTGACACGGACATATATGTCTATAATGTATAGTGACATCTGACACGCACATATATGTCTATAATTTATAGTGACATCTGACACGCACATATATGTCTATAATGTATAGTGACATCTCACACGCACATTTCTGTGTATTGCCCCTTCATAGTGACATGTGACACGGACATATATGTGTATAATGTATAGTGACATCTGACACGCACATTTATGTGTATTGCCCCTTCATAGTGACATGTGACACGCACGTATATGTGTATAATGTATAGTGACATGTGACACGCACATTTCTGTGTATTGCCCCTTCATAGTGACATGTGACACGCACGTATATGTGTATAATGTATAGTGACATGTGACACGCACATTTATGTGTATTGCCAATGCAACAAAATTAGCTTAAAACAAAATCAGTAAACAACTACATTTAAATGACATTATATGTCATGTATACTGATATGTCACACGCACATATATGTATATCATCTATAGTTACATCTCACACACAGACATTTATGTGTGTTGGAAAAAAAAAATATAAGGTTAATTTAACCATTTAAATATGAGTCATGTATACTGATATGTCACACGTACACAAAATAATTACATTAAACTATGGAATGTGCTTCATGTATGTGACATATGTGTGTAGCCCCCAACAAAAAATAAGGTTCATTGAAAAAAATTACACAACTATATTTAAATTACATTCCTTTACTACAATTCAATAGATCATATAAAGCTGAATCGTTTTATTTCTTTGAATATTCAAACAGACTCTGCATCAACACAGACATTTATGTGTGTTGGAAAAAACAAATATAAGGTTCATTTAACCATTTAAATATGAGTCATGTATACTGATATGTCACACGTACACAAAATAATTACATTAAACTATGGAATGTGCTTCATGTATGTGACATATGTGTGTAGCCCCCAACAAAAAATAAGGTTAATTTAAAAAAATTACACAACTATATTTAAATTACATTCCTTTACTGCAATTCAATAGATCATATAAAGCTGAATCGTTTTATTTCTTTGAATATTCAAACAGACTCTGCATCAATAGCGTCTCTCAACAATTTGCACCGTGCACTGTGAAGCACAATCCCTTTTAAAGAACACCAACAAAGAAGAAGAGGTAAGATACAACAAGACATTACATGCTCAAAAGGCCATGCTTTGCTAGATGAAAAATTATAAATATACAAATAACTATTTCACTTTCTTTTTCAAACAGACACTACAAGAAGACCGGCGGATTAAGATTGGCAGGAGGGGACCGTCTGTCATTCAAAACTTCAAGCAAGGTAAAGTATTAAGTATAAACAAGAAATAACCATGAGCCTTATTCAATTGCGACTTCCTCAATTGAATAGGGCTCTATATAAGCACATAACATATTTTTTATACAGAACTTTTTAGTTACTGAATTTCTAACCACAATCAAGGTTTTCAATAACTAAAAAATTTGCTCAATAAATATGTTATGTGATTATATAGAGCCCTCTTCAATTGGCAAAATTGCAATTCAATGAGGACCTATATATCTTTAATGGCCAAGGGCCTCACTCAAATGTGATTTGCCCATTTCAATAGGGCTCTATATAAGCACAGAGCATATTTTTTAAAGGAAATTTTAAATACAAGTTTACTAAATACAAAATTCTGTTACAAAATATGCTCTGTGCTGATATTGAGGTCTATTCCATTGTAAAAAATGCAATTGAATGAGGGGCAAACTATGCAACATATGGTACACACAAAGGCCCTCATTCAATTGCAATTTGCCCAATTAAATAGGGCTCTAAATAACAACATAACAATTTCTTTAAAATAAGGTTTTAGTTACTAAAAAGATATCAAAAATAAAGTTTTTCAATGACTAAAAACTTATTTAAAAAAATATGCTATGTGCTTATTTAGGGCACGATTCAATTAGCCAAATCGCAATTGAATGAGACACAAACTGCTACACACAAAACAGAATTTCTTATTCAATGTTTAACAACCTATAAGCCTTACAAAGAAGCAAAAATAAGAATAACAAAAGTGTTGTGCACCTAATAGCATTGTACAAAAAATCACACTAACTCATAGCAAACTACATTAACATTCTTCTTTAATGTTTAACAACCTATAACCAGTACAATCAAGAAGAAATAAGTTTTGCACAAGTGCTGCGCACCAACCAGGATTGTCAAAAACTAACACAAACACATAGCAAACTACATTAATTATATTATTTCATGTTTCACTAACTATAAGCATCCCAATAAAGGTTAAATAAGTATACCACAAGTGGTGTGCACAAAACAGGATTGTACAAAAAATAACATAAACACATCTTATTTAATATATCACAACCCACAAGCCTTACTAAGAACCTTCAATAAGAATAACAAAAGTTGTCGGATTGTACAGAAAGTAAAAAAAAACAAAGATAGAAAAAAATAACCATAACTCATACAATACAGTCAAATTAATACATTTTTAAATTATTTAAAAGACATTTCACTCAAACAACATTTCTATTTTATATTACAACAGATACTGCGTGAAGACAATCGGACGAGGACTTTTTCCACAGGACCGGACCATCGGACGAGGACTCGGACTAGACCAGCAGACGAGGAATTTCAACACAGGACCAGACCAGCAGACGAGGAATTTCAACACAGGACCAGACCATCGGACGAGGACTTTCACCAACGGACCACAACATCGGACGAGGGATATCGCCACAGGACCACAACATCGGACGAGGGCTATCGCCACAGGACCACACCATCGGACGAGGACTTCCAACAGAGGACCACACCATTGGACAACGATTTGGAACCGAGGACCAACAAACATTCGGATTTAAATCACACTTCAACCAAGGTAAAGTATAATAAGTACTAAAGTATAAAACTAAAGAAACTGCTTTCAGTTGCATCTGTGTCAACAGAAAAATACAATAATTAATTTACTATCTCCCTTATTTTATTTAAATTGCTACTATGCAATACATAGCTCAATAACCACATCACTTTTTTTTTTAGCAAAGAAGTTTTGCAGTGGTAAATATCTATCCACAAACAACGTTTTTAATAAATAAAACCATTATTTGAAAAAAATATGTTACATGCTTATTTACAGCAGAATTCCATTGGCCAAATTCTTAGCCAGTGAGGACAGGAATTATAAATTTAACTAAATATAAATGATACATTAATGATTTGCCTTTTAATTAACCAATTGTGCACAAGAATCTTTAACAGGAATTACAATTTTAAATATACACAATTACATTTATTTTTTTTCCTTTACAGATTAATATGGCTGATAACGAGACCAAAGAAGAGAAGAAAAGACGTCAAACTAGAGAAAGACAAGAGAGATGGGCCGCCCAGCAGACACCGGAGGAGAAAGAAATTCGACGAGAAAAAGAACGCAAAAGACTTGCAAATAAAAGAATATCAGCTGCAAAAATGAAAGATACAACCAAAAAAAATAAAAAAATTATAAAGCATTTACAAACTGTTCCTAAAACATCAGATGACATTTTACAACATACCACTCAAGACAGACCAAAAAAAGCAACTACAAAAACAAAGCATTTACAAACTGTTACTGAAAACTTACAGGACATTTCAACCAAACAAGTCCAACATATACCAAGAAAATCTACGAAAAAAACTAAACATTTAGAACCTGTTGTTGAAACATTTCATGACTTTTCATCTGATGAATATGAAAGTCAACATCCAATATGCTTTGCAAATTGTCCTTTACTGAAGTCTTTAGCAGTAGAGGTTCATAGTTGTGGGGACATGACTACTCAATGTCAATTTTGTGAGGCTTATTATTTTAAACAGGAGAGACCCCGAGATGGACAATTTATTAGTTGTTGTCAAAAAGGAAAGTTCAAACTTCCACAAAGGAAACAATTTCCAACCTATTTACAAAATATTATGACTGAACCTACTTTTCCAAATTACAAAAATTTTAAGACAAACATAAGATCCTACAATAGTGCCATATCATTTGCATCTATGGGGGCAACATTGGCTGCTAATGTACCAGGACATGGTCCTTACTGTTTTAAAGTCCAAGGACAAATTTATCATCGGACTTCACATTTACATCCAGAGGAAGGAGAGCAAAGAAAATTCGCTCAACTATATGTCCTAGATACAATGGAAGCTGTTGACCAACGTATGCAGATGGAAGAAAATAAAAAATGCTTACCCAGTGTTTTTATAGAACTAAATAACATTATGGACAACAATCCCTACAGTAAAGCTTACAAAAAATTGGCAGAAGTAGAAAATGAACAACTACTTCATGCACAAAGACATCAATTACCCATGCCAAAGGTTAATATGGTGCTTAAAAGAGACAGACATACTGATAAACGTTGTTATAACTTGCCAACATCAAATGAGGTTGCAATGGTCTTTCACAATGATGAAGGAGAACCACCATTTCAAAGAGACATTAGAGTATATCCCAGAAATGAGGACCAACCATTTATTACTATTAATATCTTAAGTCCAAATTTAGATCCAATGACATATCCCATCTTTTTCCCACACGGAGAAGCAGGTTGGCAACCAAAATTAACCCTTCCCAGTTACCCAAATGCTAAAGCCAGAATCCGAAATAATGTTTCTATGCTTGAATTTAAAGTTGCTCAAATTGCCATTAGAGATGAATTTAATCCAATTTTATGTGGTGGGAAACTAACACAACAATGGATTATTGATTCATATTTGCAAGTTGAGGCAAATAATTTAAACTTTATAAAATATCAACAAGATAAACTATGTGTAGAACAATATTGTGGACTCATGGACTATGTTGCTGACGTGGCTACAAGCAGAGACATGACAGCTGGCAAAGCCATCATTTTACCATCTTCCTTTCAAGGATCTCCTCGAAATATGAGAGAAAGATACAATGATGCTATGGCTATTGTGACAAAATTTGGAAAACCAGATTTATTTGTGACATTTACATGTAATCCACAATGGCCAGAAATTAATCTAAATCTACTTCTTGGACAAAGTGCTTCAGATCGACCAGATTTAGTAGCCAGAGTTTTTAAAATAAAATTAAATGAATTAATACGTGACTTCACTATAAATCAGTTATTTGGCAAATGTCTTGCTTATGTATATACCATTGAATTTCAAAAAAGAGGCCTTCCACATGCACATCTTCTCATAATACTTCAAGAGAAAGATAAATTAGATACTTCGGAAAAAGTGGATGCAGTCATAGTTGCTGAACTACCAGATCCAGAACTATATGGTAGACTATATGAGATTGTTACTCATCGCATGATTCATGGACCCTGTGGAGACCTTAATCCACAATCACCATGTATGGAAAATAATCAATGTTCAAAAGATTTTCCAAAAGATTATAGAGACAAAACATATGCAAATTGTGATGGATATCCACTTTATAAAAGAAGAGAAGGAGATAGTGCCATTATTCGTGGAAAAAAAGTGGACAATAGATATGTAGTACCCTACAATCCACATTTACTCATGAAGTACAACGCCCACATCAACGTAGAAGCCTGCACTTCCATCAAATACATTAAATATGTCTACAAATATATTTACAAAGGTTACGATGCAGCTACTGTAGTCGTCAAAAGTGCAGACAACCCTGAAAGTAGAGTTAGTACATGATGAACTTGCATCTCATGTAGATGCTCGCTATGTTAGTGCGCCAGAAGCTATGTGGCGGCTTTTAAAATTTGAAATGCATGATAGATCACATGCAGTATATAGGTTAGCAGTACATTTGCCACAACGACATTTAGTCTATTTCCATGCTGGAAATGAAATGAATGCATTGGCCCAAAGTGAAGATCGTCACACTACACTAACTGCATGGTTTGCATTAAATTCCACTGATGCTCAAGCAACACAATACTTATATATTGAAATTCCATATCACTATGTTTTTGTGAATGGATTATGGAGAGCAAGAAAAACCAGAGGCAATAAAATAATTCCACGAATTTACACAGTCAGTCCAAGAGATGTTGAACGATTTTGCTTACGGATATTACTTTTAAATGTTCCAGGAGCACAAAGTTTTGAACAATTAAGAACTGTTAATGACATTGTATATGAATCCTTCCATTTAGCTGCAAGAAATAGAAACTTACTCGCTGATGATACAGAGTGGGAAAGATGTTTAGAAGAAGCAGCACAATGTCAAATGCCACGACAGATGAGAGAACAATTTGCTTTTATTTGTATCTTCTCAGATGCTCCAAATGCATTAGCTTTGTGGGAGACTTTTAAAAGTAATATGGCTGAAGACTTTATGCGACGATACAATGAACCCATTGCACACTTAAAAGCTTTAATGGAAATCCAAGAAGTCTTTTTAACTCATGGATTAAGTTGTGCAAGTTTTAATTTGCCTGATCCAGGTCTAATAGATGACATTAACTTTGAAGACTATGACATTCAACTACAAGCAGAAAGAACAGAAGAAAGACTTGCAACTTTAAATACACTACAATTGCAAGCATTTCATGCCATTAAAAATGCTATAGATGATGACATGGTGACAGAGCGTTATTTCTATCTTGATGGACCTGGCGGATCAGGGAAAACATATTTGTACAATTTATTAATGAGTTCAGTACGAGCACAAGGACAAATAGCAATGGCGTTTGCCACTACTGGAATTGCTGCACTTTTATTAGAAGGTGGAAGAACTGTTCATAGTGGATTTAAACTGCCAGTGCCTATTTTGGAAAATTCAGTGTCAGATATTCGCATGACATCCTTACAAGCAAAGAAATTGAAGAAATGTAAATTAATTATAATAGATGAGGCCACAATGATGTCATGCTATGCCCTCCAATGTATTGACCGTTTGCTTCGTGAAGTCATGGATAATATTTTTCCATTTGGTGGAAAGGTAATTTTGTTGGGTGGCGATTTTAGACAAACATTACCTGTCGTTGTACATGGAAATCGAACAGACATTATTGAAACATGTATAAAGTCAAGTACAGTATGGAAACATTTTACCCATCTTCAACTGCAACAAAATATGAGATCAGAAGGCCAAACTGATTTCAATGATTGGCTTATTAAAATTGGAGAAGGCAGAACAGAAAAAATACTACATTTACCTGACGACACTGTAGAGATCCCACCTCATATGATTTGTCAACAAGATATTATATCGGCTATATTTGAAGGGAGCATAAATAACGAAGAATATTCTGAGATTGCCAACCAAGTTATACTGACGTGTAAAAATAAAGATGCATTAATACTCAATAATGAAATCTTAAAAAAAATTAATGCACAACAAAGAAATTATCACAGTGCTGATTCTGTACTTGCTGATGACAATGAAAGTCAGGCAAACTTTTCAACTGAATTCATTAACTCTTTAACTCCTTCTGGAATGCCACCACATATTTTGCAGCTAAAGAAAGGTGCAATTATCATGTTACTGCGAAATATGAACCCCAAAAAAGGCCTATGCAATGGCACAAGATTAATTGTTCAACAATTAAAGGACCATTTTATAGATGCTGAAATTTTAACTGGGACCCATAAAGGAGAGAGAGTTTTCATACCAAGAATAGATTTAGCACCAAGTGAAAGTAGTCTCCCTTTTATACTTCAAAGAAGACAATTTCGCATTATTATGGCATTTGCCATGACCATTAATAAATCACAAGGTCAAACTTTCAAATCTGTGGGTATTTACTTGGAAGAACCAGTTTTTGCACATGGTCAATTGTACGTTGCGTTGTCACGGTGCAAAAATCCACAGGCTATTAAAGTTTACATTGAAAACAATGAAAGTCAAGGTGATTTATTAGAAGATGGACGTATTTTTACTAAAAACATTGTCTACTATGAAGTACTATAACTTTGCAGGATACAAATTGAAGATGCAAACATTTTTTAAAACCATTGCAAAATACATAACAATTAGTTCTTTAATTCAGTCATAATTAATGAAAGTACTGTTTAGGAATGATTCGCCTCACAAAATACTTGCCATGCATTGTTAGTAAAAATTATGTTAAAATGTTAAGTCACTATGTTAATGTTTCTAATGTTACAAGTTTAAAAAATATATTTGCAAGTTATTTCATTCAACAGATTACAAAGTGGATGTTAACAGGTCAAGCACCTTTTAAGTCACAATGTAAATATTGTCTGTTATCTTAAGATTACTAACTACATTAATGTTTATCGCCAGTTTATGTGCTCAGTAATGAATTACTTTAATTACGTACGTTTTAAGCAGAGTTTTACTGTATGCCTTCCTCTACATTCAATGTATATTCAAGTTAACAATTATTGTGATAGAAATTGCATGTTAATACTGATTAATTTAAAGGTCAATTGTTTTTACATTCAAATGTTAATACTTTTAATAAAAAATTAGGTTACAAAATGTATTCACTATGTTCCTGTTTATAATGTTCAAAATTATACAAATGTTTTGTCAACTTCTAAACTTACATAAAAAATAAAGTTAAAGTTTCAAAATATATACTTTGAAGGTTATTGCTTACATATATTTTAAACTTCATGTTAAAATTCGCAACGTTTCAAGAAGGCTTTTTACTTTTTGCTTTCCTATTCATTCAATGTATATTAAAGTTAACAATTCTTCAGATACAAATTACATTTTAAAAAACCATTACATCAACATTTTACAAAAATACACGTTCATATTAAAATACTTACAAGTGTCAAAAATATATGTTAATAACTAAACAACTTGACAAACATATACATCACATTGCCGTCATTTTTTGACGGGCAAGTCGCTAGTAATAAAATAATAATCAGAAACCTTACATCAAAATAACCCCCAAGAATGTGTTAATTTGATTTCCACATATACTAGATCTTTATTGACATACAAACGTAAAAAGTAGAAAGAAAGGTGAGGGATAGATAGATGTTTTTTTAAATCACAGCTGAAGACAATCACCTACAAGAAACTGACCTCTGTCTATGATATAAACATGGCCCAGGATGTCCTTAGATGGGTTAGAACCTGTATGGGATCCAAGAGCTAGTTACCCAAATTATCACCATGTACGACTTGCGTAGAGAGGTGGGGCATGGCTCAAATTTATTACATAAATCCAAATACTGTCCATTGAAAGGTTGTTCTAGAGGGATTCTCTAAGGAGGAACTGCCATAAGGAGTTCAGAGCAGACCTGGGATTGTAACTATACTATTTCTCCTTATCTTTTGCTTCCCCCAGTGTAATTACTTTGCATCGCCTGATAGTTTTTCAGGTATATCTCTTTCTCTCTCTCTAGACTTGTTATGTGGATATAATAATTAAAGTTTTTTGTTCTCTCTGTATTCCTACTGAAATATTTGTTGTTGTATTAGTTATAATAATGAATGTTTTTATGACTGTTCAAACTATCTTTTTTTGTTTTCTTTAGTAGAAATAATAATTCAGGATTTTCTTTCCTAAATTTGCTGCTATAACCAAAGGATTTTATTTGGACTTCTCCCCTATTGTACCATTTACAGATGACATATCATATCATCACAATTAAAAAGGAGAGAAAAAGATCTCTTAATAACTGTAAATCCTTGAGTTTGCTATAAATGTGGTAGTCATCAAGTGTGTTTAGTACATGGCTCAGTATGGTTTGCACAGAAAGAGTCTAACTCCAGTATCGGGATATACTCAACATGTCCTAAACACACTTGATGACTACCACTCTTATAGCTAACTCAGGGATTTATACTTATTACGAGTTGCAGATAATTAAAGAGAAAAGCAGCAACACAAAGTGAATTCTCCAGTTCTCAATATACCTAGTGAAGTGCATACTTGCACAAGCAGATGACTTATTTCCTTATATATTTCGTTATAGCTATAATTACTCGATCTTGAAGTTAGTCACACTTCTCTGTTTGTTTCAAAATATTTCCTGGATATGTTTTAGCCTCTTTTTCTTTATTTTATATTGTGTATCTGTTTTTCTTGTAACATTTTTACCATTTGATATTTAATCCCTCCATATCATTATTTTTACTATTATTTTCTTACATTTTTGTAATGATTGTTTGATTTTTGAGAACAGTATATATTTTTCTTCTTAAACCTTATTCATGTTTTTCCAACAAATCTC